>OU026145.1:82278266-82594766 GCA_907269125.1 Eristalis pertinax | reverse complement strand
CCCTTTATAGGCCACGTGCAGCCGAACAACTAGCGGAAGCCCTAGACTGCTGCAAAGCAGATATAACCGCCATCCAAGAAGTGCGATGGGATGGACCGGGCAAAAGAAGGATGAAAAACTGTGATATATACTACGGTATACTACGGTGATTGCTACAAACAACAAAAACAGCGCCTACTTTGATGTGGATTTGTCGTTAGAGGCAGACTTAGGCAAGAAGTCCTATCGTTCAGGTCCGTGAACGAGCGCCTCACGACAATTTGCATCCAGGCTAAATTTGCCAACATAAGCCTTATATGCGCACATGCCCCCACAGAGGAGAAAGATGATGACACCAAAGACAGGTTCTATGAGCTCCTGGACAAAACGTAAGAGCAATGCCCTAGCTACGACTTTAAAATTGTCCTTGGCGATTTTAACGCAAAGCTAGGAAGAGAGAACATCTTTGGTAGTACGGTCGGGAAGCACAGCCTACACGACACGACATCCGATAACGGATTTAGGCTGATCGATTTTGCTGCGGGGCGAAATGTTGTAGTAGCCAGTACAAGATTCCCACATCTCGATATTCACAAAGGAATATGGCGATCTCCTGATCAATCAACCGTCAATCAGATTGACCATATTGCGATAGACGCAAGGCACTCCTCCAGTATCATAGATGTCCGAACGTTCCGAGGCGCCAACATTGATTCGGACCACCACCTTGTTGTAGCCAAGGTAAGGCTGCGGATATGCCGAACACCGCCAAGACAAAGAAATACTGTGAGGAAGTTCAACGTCAGCCGGCTACAATCGCAAGAGATTGCCAAATCCTTTTCCGATCGTGTCTCCCTCAACCTCTTAAGAAATCCTACGCCGCCAACATCAAGTATTGAAGACCAGTGGCAGCACTGCCAAATAGCCGCCTCTGATGTGCTGGGTTTCAACGAGTGTGGACAACGAGTGTCGGCAGGCGAATGCAGCCAAGCAAGAAGCATACAAAGCGGCACTGCAAAGAAGGACAAGAGCTGCTCGGGAGCTCTACGAGCAGAAGAGGAGAGACGAACACCGGCTTCTCAGGAGAAAAAAGAAGGACCATGAGAAGCTCGCGATCGGCAGAATAGAGGGATATTACTGCAGGAATGAGGTGAGGAAGTTTTACCAAAGGGTAAAGTTAACCAGTCAAGGTTATAAAGTCCGAACCGAAGCCTGTAGGGATGATCAAGGGAACATCGTAGTAGAGTCACAGTCGATGCTGAGGATATGGAAAAACCATTTCTGCAGACTGTATAACGGCGACGAAGAACCAAATCCCGCTGTCAGGCAGAACGATCCATTCAACCGCAATGAATGGGACGACGAAGATCAACAATTCCGTCCACCCGACCCGGATGAAGTGAGGATTGTCATATCTAAACTGAAATCCAACAAGGCTGCGGGAGCTGACGGCCTACCCGCCGAGCTTTTTAAAGCCGCAGGCGATGATTTGGTAAGGAGCATGCACCAACTCATCTGTAAAATATGGTCGGAGGAAAACGTGCGCGATGAATGGAACCTCAGCATTGTTTGCCCGATCCATAAAAAAGGAGACCCTTTGAACTGCGCCAACTACAGAGGCATCAGTCTCCTAAGTATCGCATATAAAATCTTATCTGGCATACTGTGTGAACGCCTAAAGCCATTCGTCAACAACCTGGTCGGTCCATACCAGTGTGGCTTTAGAACAGGAAAATCCACCATCGACCAAATATTCAAACTACTACAGATTTTGGAGAAAACCCAGGAGCAACAAATCGATACCCACCACCTTTTCATCGATCTTAAGGCCGCGTATGATAGCATCTATAGAGACGAGCTATACAGAGCAATGTCTAGTTTTGGCATCCCTACCAAACTCGTCCGTTTGTGTAGGATGACGATGGAGAATGCACGCTGCTCCATCAAGGTCGGTAAAGACCTAACCGAGACCTTTGATGTCAAAAAAGGATTCAGACAAGGCGACGCGCTGTCATGCGACTTTTTCAACATCGTTCTTGAACGAATTGTTCAAAACTCGAACGCCAACACCAGAGGAACAATCTTTCAGAAGTCCGTCCAACTACTCGCATATGCCGACGATATTGACATTATTGGAAGAACGCAGCGTGATGTCAATGGCGCTTTTGTGGGTATTGCAACGGAGGCCGCGAAAATGGGTTTAGCGGTAAACGAGGGTAAGACCAAGTATATGCTGTCAACGAGAAAGGGCACCCAACACCGACGTCTCGGTCAGAACGTCACAGCAGACAGATATAACTTTGAGGTAGTCAAAAACTTTGTCTACCTAGGTACCGCTATCAACTCAGACAATGACACCAGCGCTGAAATCAAACGAAGAATTACTCTTGCCAATCGCTGCTTCTTTGGGCTAAGAAAGCAACTGGTAAACAAAGCCCTCACTCGAACAACCAAGATAACGCTCTACAAGACCTTAATCGTCCCAGTCCTGCTATATGGCGCGGAGGCATGGACTTTGTCAAAAGCGGATGAAGCTGCCCTTGGTTGCTTCGAGAGGAAAATTCTTCGTGTGATTTTCGGTCCCGTCTGCATAGACGGTGAGTGGAGGAGGAGATATAATGACGAACTATACGGGCTGTTCATTGACATCGACTTAGCCAGAAGAGTGAAGATCCAAAGATTGAGATGGCTAGGTCATGTAGAACGGATGGAAACCAATACTCCGGCCCGAAAAGTTTTCGAATCCACCCCGAGGGACGGCGCAGTAGAGGAAGACCGCGACTCAGGTGGCGCACGCAAGTGGAAAGAGACCTAAACCAACTATGCGTGCGAAACTGGATACAGCTAGCTAAAGATCGACGCTTGTTGGTTGAGGCCCAGGTCCACCCCGGACTGTAGCGCCACCTTAAGTAAGTAAGTAAGTATTCAACAACTTGTCGCCCTTCGGCCAGTGCATTCTTTTCCGGATATTCAGGGTCCGTGAAATCTTTTCTACAATTGCGTTAATACAACCCGAAGAGCATTAACAGCTTTGAATGTACCACATAATCAATATGATGTTATGTTTTAGTCAATTCTACTCGGATGTTTACCCGCGGAAATATGAACTATCATCGAATAAAAGAATTCGCATATGAGAAAACCCAGGAGCAACAAATCGATACCCACCACCTTTTCATCGATTTTAAGGCCGCGTATGATAGCATCTATAGAGACGAGCTATACAGAGCAATGTCTAGTTTTGGCATCCCTACCAAACTCGTCCGTTTGTGTAGGATGACGATGGAGAATGCACGCTGCTCCATCAAGGTAAGGTAAAGACCTAACCGAGACCTTTGATGTCAAAAAAGGATTCAGACAAGGCGACGCGCTGTCATGCGACTTTTTCAACATCGTTCTTGAACGAATTGTTCAAAACTCGAACGCCAACACCAGAGGAACAATCTTTCAGAAGTCCGTCCAACTACTCGCATATGCCGACGATATTGACATTATTGGAAGAACGCAGCGTGATGTCAATGGCGCTTTTGTGGGTATTGCAACGGAGGCCGCGAAGATGGGTTTAGCAATAAACGAGGGTAAGACCAAGTATATGCTGTCAACGAGAAAGGGCACCCAACACCGACGTCTCGGTCAGAACGTCACAGCAGACAGATATAACTTTGAGGTAGTCAAAAACTTTGTCTACCTAGGTACCGCTATCAACTCAGACAATGACACCAGCGCTGAAATCAAACGAAGAATTACCCTTGCCAATCGCTGCTTCTTTGGGCTAAGAAAGCAACTGGTAAACAAAGCCCTCTCTCGAGCAACCAAGATAACGCTCTACAAGACCTTAATCGTCCCAGTCCTGCTATATGGCGCGGAGGCATGGACTTTGTCAAAAGCGGATGAAGCTGCCCTTGGTTGCTTCGAGAGGAAAATTTTTCGTGTGATTTTCGGTCCCGTCTGCATAGACGGTGAGTGGAGGAGGAGATATAATGACGAACTATACGGGCTGTTCAGCGACATCGACTTAGCCAGAAGAGTGAAGATCCAAAGATTGAGATGGCTAGGTCATGTAGAACGGATGGAAACCAATACTCCGGCCCGAAAAGTCTTCGAATCCACCCCCGAGGGACGGCGCAGTAGAGGAAGACCGCGACTCAGGTGGCGCACGCAAGTGGAAAGAGACCTCAACCAACTATGCGTGCGAAACTGGAGACAGCTAGCTAAAGATCGACGCTTGTTGGTTGAGGCCCAGGTCCACCCCGGACTGTAGCGCCATCTTAAGTAAGTAAGTAAGTATTCAACAACTTGTCGCCCTTCGGCCAGTGCATTCTTTTCCGGATATTCAGGGTCCGTGAAATCTTTTCTACAATTGCGTTAATACAACCCGAAGAGCATTAACAGCTTTGAATGTACCACATAATCAATATGATGCTATGTTTAAGTCAATTCTTCTCCGATGTTTACCCGAGAAAATATGAACTATCATCGAATAAAAGAAAGAAATGATGCGGATAATGGGGGGGACATAGGAGATAGAACAACTGACTCAGTAACATCAGAACATGGACATATACACCGAATCATGGAGTTCTTAAAAAACTGAGAAAGGTTGTAATTTGATTAACCGCCTCCGAAAATTGCTACGACGCCGCTTTATCATTACCTCAAGAGCAATAGGACGATGTGGAATGTTTAATTGACAGTCGCATTCAACTACTTGTCGCCCTTCGGCCAGTGCATTGTTTTTCGGATATGCAGGGTCTGTGAAATCTTGTCTACAATTGCTTTAATACTACCCGAAGAGCATTAACAGCGTTGAATGTACCACATAATCAATCTGATGTTATGTTTTAGTCAATTCTACTCCGATGTTTACCCGCGGAAATATGAACTAACTATCATCGAATAAAAGAGTGATCGGACATGCATAAGTGGAACGGAAAATTACGCAAAAGTAATTAGTGAATTATTATCATTCTTGGTGGATAATAAAATAAACATAGCTTATAAATTCCGTGAAAACAATTAGTATATTTTTTTACAGGCAAATGGTGGACTAGAAATCGTAAAGGCGGCATCAGATTATTTGATGTCCGCAGAATCAAAATTGGATAATAACGCAGACCTCGACCTCATCGGAGAGGAATTGACCATGTATCTACACCGCCTTAAGGCGGTGATTAATAGTTTAGCAACCGTCAATCAAAAACTCGTCGAAAAGGATCTCGTCAAATCGGATTTTGAACAAGAAATGATAAAGACAGCCGAGTATGAAGATTCTGCAGTAACTACTCTTTCGCGTTTACAGAATCGATTAAAAAGATTAAGTGCAAAACCTTGCCAGCACCGATTGTAGGGGAGGTAGAAGAAGGACTGCATTCAAAGCAACGTTAGTTTTCCTATGCTTAAAATGTATGGTAATATGAAAGATTGGATGCCTTTCTGGGAGCAATTTTGCTTATAAGTCCATGAAAATACATCACTTTCGTTGACTGACAAATTTAGCTTTCTAGACTCCTGTCTAGTGGGTGTCGCCAAAAAGGTTGTAATTTGATTAACGGGGGGTCATTTTGGCTGGATCATGCAACAATGGATGATGTTTTTGTTGGCAAATATAGAAACAAATTTGACTATGACAATCGACTTCTGTAGATCTACGACTTTCAGAGTTCGGAATGTCAAACATTGGGAGGTCTTTCCAAGTCCCAATTCCTTCTTCCCAAAGTTGTTGAGTGTACGTCGGTAATTTTTGGCACATGACATATATCACTATCGAATCCCAATGTTTAACTGGGAGACCAAGGTTTTCGAGTGAGTGAAGACACTTTGTGGAAGTATCTAATAGTGGTTATAAGTTTGTACACTGAAGGCCGGTTTCATTGTACACTGATGGAAACAAAACAAACATTAATAAACCATTTGTTTTCATACCGTGAGCATAGTATTTCCCATGCATTTTCATAATTCCCTTCTACTATATCTAGATGTTGTTTAGATTTGCCTTATCTTGTATTGCACACGCAGTGAATTGGTCTAAGCAATCAAGACGTTCTGCCTTGTATACAATATGCAATTCGCGAATCTAGTGGAATATTGCTTCAAACGAAGAGCATTGTTCATAATCCTCAACCGATGCGATAAGTTTTGCAAATATTTTTTTGCTCTGCTGAAACAATTCTTCCAAACGACCTTTGACTATATTTTTTGACATTTTTGTCTGTTCAGTCACAGTGAAAGCAGAACGGATGCACAGTTCTGTAAAATCTTAAGTTCCTTATTTAAACTCATTTTAATTCAATTAAATGCAAATTCACACACTGGGCTTGAATAGTTGAAAAAGGGCTTACTCACTCACATGTGATTTGTTCTTGATATATTTGCGCGACGCGGAATACCTTTTCGATTGTTAATTAAAAACACGTTAGTCTCCCATAAAAATAATTTATAGCACTTGGTGTTCACCTTTATCAAGCGCTCTTCTCAACGATCCTCCTTTGCTTCTTTCGGGTGGCAAGAGATTTCATTCTCCTTTAAAACAACATAAACGCACACATTTGGGTGTTCTCTCGACATCAGCGAACCAAAGAAAAGCGTGAACACATATAAAAAAAATTCAGACAGAATGAGAAGACAAAATTGCTAACCATAAATCTGCCTAGTTAGGTTTTCAACAACATTCAGTTATGTATAAGGCAGAATCAATACGTTCACAGTTAGTCTCTGCATTCATAGTGATCGGATATGCATTAGTGGAACGGAAAACTACGCAAAAGTAATTAGTGAATTATTACCCTCTTGGTGGATAATAAAATAAAAACAATTAGAGGAAAGTACAGTGATACTTTGAGTACATTTTATTACAAGCAAATGGTGGACCAGAAATCGTAAAGGCGGCATTAGATTATTTGATGTCCGCAGAATCAAAATTGGATAATAACGCAGACCTCGACCTGACTACGTATCTACTATGCCTTAAAGCGGTGATGAATAGCTTAGCAACGAGCAATCAAAAAATCGTCGAAAACGTTCTCGTCAAATCGGAGTTTGAACACGAAATGATAAAGACTGCTGAGTATAAAGATTCTGCAGTAACTACACTGGCGCGTTTACAGAATCGATTAAAAACATTAAGCGCAAAATCTTGCCGAGCACCGATTGTAGGGGAAGCAGAAAAAGGATAGCATTCAAAGCAACGTTAGCTTTCCTATTCTTAAAATGTATGGAATCATTGAAAGATGGGATGCCTTTCTGGGAGCAATTTTTTATAAGTCCATGAAAATACATCACTTTCTGTGACAGACAAATTTAGCTTTCTAGACTCCTGCCTAGGGGGGTGCCGCCAAAAAGGTTGTAATTTGATTAACCGCATCCGAAAATTGCTACGACGCCGCTTCATCATTACTTCAAGAGCAATAGGACTATGTGGAATGTTTAATTGACAGTCGCATTCAACTACTTGTCGTCCTTCGGCCAGTGCATTCTTTTTCGGATATTCAGGGTCCGTGAAATCTTTTCTACAATTGCGTTAATACTACTTTGAATGTACGACATAATCAATATGATGCTATGTTTAAGTCAATTCTTCTCCGATGTTTACCCGAGAAAATATGAACTATCATCGAATAAAAGAAAGAAATGATGCGGATAATGGGGGGGACATAGGAGATAGAACAACTGACTCACCCTCATCAGTAACATCAGAACATGGACATATACACCGAATCATGGAGTTCTTAAAAAACTGAGAAAGGTTGTAATTTGATTAACCGCCTCCGAAATTGCTACGACGCCGCTTTATCATTACCTCAAGAGCAATAGGACGATGTGGAATGTTTAATTGACAGTCGCATTCAACTACTTGTCGCCCTTCGGCCAGTGCATTCTTTTTCGGATATGCAGGGTCTGTGAAATCTTGTCTACAATTGCTTTAATACTACCCGAAGAGCATTAACAGCGTTGAATGTACCACATAATCAATCTGATGTTATGTTTTAGTCAATTCTACTCCGATGTTTACCCGCGGAAATATGAACTAACTATCATCGAATAAACGAGTGATCGGACATGCATAAGTGGAACGGAAAATTACGCAAAAGTAATTACTGAATTATTATCATTCTTGGTGGATAATAAAATCAACATAACATAACTTATAAATTCCGTGAAAACAATTAGTATATTTTTTTACAGGCAAATGGTGGACTAGAAATCGTAAAGGCGGCATCAGATTATTTGATGTCCGCAGAATCAAAATTGGATAATAACGCAGACCTCGACCTCATCGGGGAGGAATTGACCATGTATCTACAACGCCTTAAGGCGGTGATTAATAGTTTAGCAACCGTCAATCAAAAACTCGTCGAAAAGGATCTCGTCAAATCGGATTTTGAACAAGAAATGATAAAGACAGCCGAGTATGAAGATTCTGCAGTAACTACTCTTTCGCGTTTACAGAATCGATTAAAAAGATTAAGTGCAAAACCTTGCCAGCACCGATTGTAGGGGAGGTAGAAGAAGGACTGCATTCAAAGCAACGTTAGTTTTCCTATGCTTAAAATGTATGGTAATATGAAAGATTGGATGCCTTTCTGGGAGCAATTTTGCTTATAAGTCCATGAAAATACATCACTTTCGTTGACTGACCAATTTAGCTAGTGGGTGCCGCCAAAAAGGTTGTAATTTGATTAACGGGGGGTCATTTTGGCTGGATCATGCAACAATGGATGATATTTTTGTTAGCAAATATAGAAACAAATTTGACTATGACAATCGACTTCTGTAGATCTACGACTTTTAGAGTTCGGAATGTCAAACATTGGGAGCTCTTTCCAAGTCCCAATTCCTTCTTCCCAAAGTTGTTGAGTGTACGTCGGTAATTTTTGGCACATGACATATATCACTATCGAATCCCAATGTTTAACTGGGAGACCAAGGTTTTCGAGTGAGTGAAGACACTTTGTGGAAGTATCTAATAGTGGTTATAAGTTTGTACACTGAAGGCCGGTTTCATTGTACACTGAACAAACATTAATAAACCATTTGTTTTCATACCGTGAGCATAGTATTTCCCATGCATTTTCATAATTCCCTTCTACTATATCTAGATGTTGTTTAGATTTGCCTTATCTTGTATTGCACACGCAGTGAATTGGTCTAAGCAATCAAGACGATCTGCCTTGTATACAATATGCAATTCGCGAATCTCGTGGAATATTGCTTCAAACGAAGAGCATTGTTCATCATCCTCAACCGATGCGATAAGTTTTGCAAATATTTTTTTGCTCTGCTGAAACAATTCTTCCAAACGACCTTTGACTATATTTTTTGACATTTTTGTCTGTTCAGTCACAGTGAAAGCAGAACGGATGCACAGTTCTGTAAAATCTTAAGTTCCTTATTTAAACTCATTTTAATTCAATTAAATGCAAATTCACACACTGGGCTTGAATAGTTGAAAAAGGGCTTACTCACTCACCTGTGATTTGTTCTTGATATATTTGCGCGACGCGGAATACCTTTTCGATTGTTAATTAAAAACACGTTAGTCTCTCATAAAAATAATTTATAGCATTTGGTGTTCACCTTTATCAAGCGCTCTTCTCAACGATCCTCCTTTGCTTCTTTCGGGTGGCAAGAGATTTCATTCTCCTTTAAAACAACATAAACGCACACATTTGGGTGTTCTCTCGACATCAGCGAACCAAAGAAAAGCGTGAACACATATAAAAAAAATTCAGACAGAATGAGAAGACAAAATTGCTGACCATAAATCTGCCTAGTTAGGTTTTCAACAACATTCAGTTATGTATAAGGCAGAATCAATACGTTCACAGTTAGTGTCTGCATTCATAGTGATCGGATATGCATTAGTGGAACGGAAAACTACGTGGATAATAAAATAAAAACAATTAGAGGAAAGTACAGTGATACTTTGAGTACATTTTATTACAAGCAAATGGTGGCCCAGAAATCGTAAAGGCGGCATCAGATTATTTGATGTCCGCAGAATTAAAATTGGATAATAACGCAGACCTCGACCTGACTACGTATCTACTATGCCTTAAAGCGGTGATGAATAGCTTAGCAACATGCAATCAAAAAATCGTCGAAAACGTTCTCGTCAAATCAGAAATTGAACACGAAATGATAAAGACTGCTGACTATGAAGATTCTGCAGTAACTACACTGGCGCGTTTACAGAATCGATTAAAAACATTAAGCGCAAAATCTTGCCCATCACCGATTGTAGGGGAGGCAGAAAAAGGATAGCATTCAAAGCAACGTTAGCTTTACTATGCTTAAAATGTATGGAATCATTGAAAGATGGGATGCTTTTCTGGGAGCAATTTTGCTTATAAGTCCATGAAAATACATAACTTTCAGTGACAGACAAATTTAGCTTTCTAGACTCCTGCCTAGCGGGTGCCGCCACAAAGGTTGTAATTTGATTAACCGCATCCGAAAATTGCTACGACGCCGCTTTATCATTACTTCAAGAGCAATAGGACTATGTGGAATGTTTTATTGACAGTCGCATTTAACAACTTGTCGCCCTTCGGCCAGTGCATTCTTTTTCGGATATGCAGGGTCTGTGAAATCTTGTCTACAATTGCTTTAATACTACCCGAAGATCATTAGCAGCGTTGAATGTACCACATAATCAATCTGATGTTATGTTTTAGTCAATTCTACTCCGATGTTTACCCGCGGAAATATGAACTAACTATCATCGAATAAAAGAGTGATCGGACATGCATAAGTGGAACGGAAAATTACGCAAAAGTAATTAGTGAATTATTATCATTCTTGGTGGATAATAAAATAAACATAGCTTATAAATTCCGTGAAAACAATTAGTATATTTTTTTACAGGCAAATGGTGGACTAGAAATCGTAAAGGCGGCATCAGATTATTTGATGTCCGCAGAATCAAAATTGGATAATAACGCAGACCTCGACCTCATCGGAGAGGAATTGACCATGTATCTACACCGCCTTAAGGCGGTGATTAATAGTTTAGCAACCGTCAATCAAAAACTCGTCGAAAAGGATCTCGTCAAATCGGATTTTGAACAAGAAATGATAAAGACAGCCGAGTATGAAGATTCTGCAGTAACTACTCTTTCGCGTTTACAGAATCGATTAAAAAGATTAAGTGCAAAACCTTGCCAGCACCGATTGTAGGGGAGGTAGAAGAAGGACTGCATTCAAAGCAACGTTAGTTTTCCTATGCTTAAAATGTATGGTAATATGAAAGATTGGATGCCTTTCTGGGAGCAATTTTGCTTATAAGTCCATGAAAATACATCACTTTCGTTGACTGACAAATGTAGCTTTCTAGACTCCTGTCTAGTGGGTGCCGCCAAAAAGGTTGTAATTTGATTAACCGCATCCGAAAATTGCTACGACGCCGCTTCATCATTACTTCAAGAGCAATAGGACTATGTGGAATGTTTAATTGACAGTCGCATTCAACTACTTGTCGTCCTTCGGCCAGTGCATTCTTTTTCGGATATTCAGGGTCCGTGAAATCTTTTCTACAATTGCGTTAATACTACTTTGAATGTACGACATAATCAATATGATGCTATGTTTAAGTCAATTCTTCTCCGATGTTTACCCGAGAAAATATGAACTATCATCGAATAAAAGAAAGAAATGATGCGGATAATGGGGGGGACATAGGAGATAGAACAACTGACTCACCCTCATCAGTAACATCAGAACATGGACATATACACCGAATCATGGAGTTCTAAAAAAACTGAGAAAGGTTGTAATTTGATTAACCGCCTCCGAAAATTGCTACGACGCCGCTTTATCATTACCTCAAGAGCAATAGGACGATGTGGAATGTTTAATTGACAGTCGCATTCAACTACTTGTCGCCCTTCGGCCAGTGCATTCTTTTTCGGATATGCAGGGTCTGTGAAATCTTGTCTACAATTGCTTTAATACTACCCGAAGAGCATTAACAGCGTTGAATGTACCACATAATCAATCTGATGTTATGTTTTAGTCAATTCTACTCCGATGTTTACCCGCGGAAATATGAACTAACTATCATCGAAAAAAAGAGTGATCGGACATGCATAAGTGGAACGGAAAATTACGCAAAAGTAATTAGTGAATTATTATCATTCTTGGTGGATAATAAAATCAAACATAACTTATAAATTCCGTGAAAACAATTAGTATATTTTTTTACAGGCAAATGGTGGACTAGAAATCGTAAAGGCGGCATCAGATTATTTGATGTCCGCAGAATCAAAATTGGATAATAACGCAGACCTCGACCTCATCGGGGAGGAATTGACCATGTATCTACAACGCCTTAAGGCGGTGATTAATAGTTTAGCAACCGTCAATCAAAAACTCGTCGAAAAGGATCTCGTCAAATCGGATTTTGAACAAGAAATGATAAAGACAGCCGAGTATGAAGATTCTGCAGTAACTACTCTTTCGCGTTTACAGAATCGATTAAAAAGATTAAGTGCAAAACCTTGCCAGCACCGATTGTAGGGGAGGTAGAAGAAGGACTGCATTCAAAGCAACGTTAGTTTTCCTATGCTTAAAATGTATGGTAATATGAAAGATTGGATGCCTTTCTGGGAGCAATTTTACTTATAAGTCCATGAAAATACATCACTGTCGTTGACTGACAAATTTAGCTTTCTAGACTCCTGTCTAGTGGGTGCCGCCAAAAAGGTTGTAATTTGATTAACGGGGGGTCATTTTGGCTGGATCATGCAACAATGGATGATGTTTTTGTTGGCAAATATAGAAACAAATTTGACTATGACAATCGACTCCTGTAGATCTACGACTTTCAGAGTTCGGAATGTCAAACATTGGGAGCTCTTTCCAAGTCCCAATTCCTTCTTCCCAAAGTTGTTGAGTGTACGTCGGTAATTTTTGGCACATGACATATATCACTATCGAATCCCAATGTTTAACTGGGAGACCAAGGTTTTCGAGTGAGTGAAGACACTTTGTGGACGTATCTAATAGTGGTTATAAGTTTGTACACTGAAGGCCGGTTTCATTGTACACTGATGGAAACAAAACAAACATTAATAAACCATTTGTTTTCATACCGTGAGCATAGTATTTCCCATGCATTTTCATAATTCCCTTCTACTATATCTAGATGTTGTTTAGATTTGCCTTATCTTGTATTGCACACGCAGTGAATTGGTCTAAGCAATCAAGACGATCTGCCTTGTATACAATATGCAATTCGCGAATCTCGTGGAATATTGCTTCAAACGAAGAGCATTGTTCATCATCCTCAACCGATGCGATAAGTTTTGCAAATATTTTTTTGCTCTGCTGAAACAATTCTTCCAAACGACCTTTGACTATATTTTTTGACATTTTTGTCTGTTCAGTCACAGTGAAAGCAGAACGGATGCACAGTTCTGTAAAATCTTAAGTTCCTTATTTAAACTCATTTTAATTCAATTAAATGCAAATTCACACACTGGGCTTGAATAGTTGAAAAAGGGCTTACTCACTCACCTGTGATTTGTTCTTGATATATTTGCGCGACGCGGAATACCTTTTCGATTGTTAATTAAAAACACGTTAGTCTCTCATAAAAATAATTTATAGCACTTGGTGTTCACCTTTATCAAGCGCTCTTCTCAACGATCCTCCTTTGCTTCTTTCGGGTGGCAAGAGATTTCATTCTCCTTTAAAACAACATAAACGCACACATTTGGGTGTTCTCTCGACATCAGCGAACCAAAGAAAAGCGTGAACACATATAAAAAAAATTCAGACAGAATGAGAAGACAAAATTGCTGACCATAAATCTGCCTAGTTAGGTTTTCAACAACATTCAGTTATGTATAAGGCAGAATCAATACGTTCACAGTTAGTCTCTGCATTCATAGTGATCGGATATGCATTAGTGGAACGGAAAACTACGCAAAAGTAATTAGTGAATTATTACCCTCTTGGTGGATAATAAAATAAAAACAATTAGAGGAAAGTACAGTGATACTTTGAGTACATTTTATTACAAGCAAATGGTGGACCAGAAATCGTAAAGGCGGCATTAGATTATTTGATGTCCGCAGAATCAAAATTGGATAATAACGCAGACCTCGACCTGACTACGTATCTACTATGCCTTAAAGCGGTGATGAATAGCTTAGCAACGAGCAATCAAAAAATCGTCGAAAACGTTCTCGTCAAATCGGAGTTTGAACACGAAATGATAAAGACTGCTGAGTATAAAGATTCTGCAGTAACTACACTGGCGCGTTTACAGAATCGATTAAAAACATTAAGCGCAAAATCTTGCCCATCACCGATTGTAGGGGAGGCAGAAAAAGGATAGCATTCAAAGCAACGTTAGCTTTACTATGCTTAAAATGTATGGAATCATTGAAAGATGGGATGCTTTTCTGGGAGCAATTTTGCTTATAAGTCCATGAAAATACATAACTTTCAGTGACAGACAAATTTAGCTTTCTAGACTCCTGCCTAGCGGGTGCCGCCACAAAGGTTGTAATTTGATTAACCGCATCCGAAAATTGCTACGACGCCGCTTTATCATTACTTCAAGAGCAATAGGACTATATGGAATGTTTTATTGACAGTCGCATTTAACAACTTGTCGCCCTTCGGCCAGTGCACTCTTTTTCGGATATGCAGGGTCTGTGAAATCTTGTCTACAATTGCTTTAATACTACCCGAAGAGCATTAACAGCGTTGAATGTACCACATAATCAATCTGATGTTATGTTTTAGTCAATTCTACTCCGATGTTTACCCGCGGAAATATGAACTAACTATCATCGAATAAAAGAGTGATCGGACATGCATAAGTGGAACGGAAAATTACGCAAAAGTAATTAGTGAATTATTATCATTCTTGGTGGATAATAAAATAAACATAGCTTATAAATTCCGTGAAAACAATTAGTATATTTTTTTACAGGCAAATGGTGGACTGGAAATCGTAAAGGCGGCATCAGATTATTTGATGTCCGCAGAATCAAAATTGGATAATAACGCAGACCTCGACCTCATCGGAGAGGAATTGACCATGTATCTACACCGCCTTAAGGCGGTGATTAATAGTTTAGCAACCGTCAATCAAAAACTCGTCGAAAAGGATCTCGTCAAATCGGATTTTGAACAAGAAATGATAAAGACAGCCGAGTATGAAGATTCTGCAGTAACTACTCTTTCGCGTTTACAGAATCGATTAAAAAGATTAAGTGCAAAACCTTGCCAGCACCGATTGTAGGGGAGGTAGAAGAAGGACTGCATTCAAAGCAACGTTAGTTTTCCTATGCTTAAAATGTATGGTAATATGAAAGATTGGATGCCTTTCTGGGAGCAATTTTGCTTATAAGTCCATGAAAATACATCACTTTCGTTGACTGACAAATGTAGCTTTCTAGACTCCTGTCTAGTGGGTGCCGCCAAAAAGGTTGTAATTTGATTAACGGGGGGTCATTTTGGCTGGATCATGCAACAATGGATGATGTTTTTGTTGGCAAATATAGAAACAAATTTGACTATGACAATCGACTCCTGTAGATCTACGACTTTCAGAGTTCGGAATGTCAAACATTGGGAGCTCTTTCCAAGTCCCAATTCCTTCTTCCCAAAGTTGTTGAGTGTACGTCGGTAATTTTTGGCACATGACATATATCACTATCGAATCCCAATGTTTAACTGGGAGACCAAGGTTTTCGAGTGAGTGAAGACACTTTGTGGAAGTATCTAATAGTGGTTATAAGTTTGTACACTGAAGGCCGGTTTCATTGTACACTGATGGAAACAAAACAAACATTAATAAACCATTTGTTTTCATACCGTGAGCATAGTATTTCCCATGCATTTTCATAATTCCCTTCTACTATATCTAGATGTTGTTTAGATTTGCCTTATCTTGTATTGCACACGCAGTGAATTGGTCTAAGCAATCAAGACGATCTGCCTTGTATACAATATGCAATTCGCGAATCTCGTGGAATATTGCTTCAAACGAAGAGCATTGTTCATCATCCTCAACCGATGCGATAAGTTTTGCAAATATTTTTTTGCTCTGCTGAAACAATTCTTCCAAACGACCTTTGACTATATTTTTTGACATTGTTGTCTGTTCAGTCACAGTGAAAGCAGAACGGATGCACAGTTCTGTAAAATCTTAAGTTCCTTATTTAAACTCATTTTAATTCAATTAAATGCAAATTCACACACTGGGCTTGAATAGTTGAAAAAGGGCTTACTCACTCACCTGTGATTTGTTCTTGATATACTTGCGCGACGCGGAATACCTTTTCGATTGTTAATTAAAAACACGTTAGTCTCTCATAAAAATAATTTATAGCACTTGGTGTTCACCTTTATCAAGCGCTCTTCTCAACGATCCTCCTTTGCTTCTTTCGGGTGGCAAGAGATTTCATTCTCCTTTAAAACAACATAAACGCACACATTTGGGTGTTCTCTCGACATCAGCGAACCAAAGAAAAGCGTGAACACATATAAAAAAAATTCAGACAGAATGAGAAGACAAAATTGCTGACCATAAATCTGCCTAGTTAGGTTTTCAACAACATTCAGTTATGTATAAGGCAGAATCAATACGTTCACAGTTAGTCTCTGCATTCATAGTGATCGGATATGCATTAGTGGAACGGAAAACTACGCAAAAGTAATTAGTGAATTATTACCCTCTTGGTGGATAATAAAATAAAAACAATTAGTAAAGTACAGTATATATGTACAGTGATACTTTGAGTACATTTTATTACAAGCAAATGGTGGACCAGAAATCGTAAAGGCGGCATTAGATTATTTGATGTCCGCAGAATCAAAATTAGTACAGTGATACTTTGAGTACATTTTATTACAAGCAAATGGTGGACCAGAAATCGTAAAGGCGGCATTAGATTATTTGATGTCCGCAGAATCAAAATTGGATAATAACGCAGACCTCGACCTGACTACGTATCTACTATGCCTTAAAGCGGTGATGAATAGCTTAGCAACGAGCAATCAAAAAATCGTCGAAAACGTTCTCGTCAAATCGGAGTTTGAACACGAAATGATAAAGACTGCTGAGTATAAAGATTCTGCAGTAACTACACTGGCGCGTTTACAGAATCGATTAAAAACATTAAGCGCAAAATCTTGCCGAGCACCGATTGTAGGGGAAGCAGAAAAAGGATAGCATTCAAAGCAACGTTAGCTTTCCTATTCTTAAAATGTATGGAATCATTGAAAGATGGGATGCCTTTCTGGGAGCAATTTTTTATAAGTCCATGAAAATACATCACTTTCTGTGACAGACAAATTTAGCTTTCTAGACTCCTGCCTAGGGGGGTGCCGCCAAAAAGGTTGTAATTTGATTAACCGCATCCGAAAATTGCTACGACGCCGCTTCATCATTACTTCAAGAGCAATAGGACTATGTGGAATGTTTAATTGACAGTCGCATTCAACAACTTGTCGCCCTTCGGCCAGTGCATTCTTTTTCGGATATTCAGGGTCCGTGAAATCTTTTCTACAATTGCGTTAATACTACCCGAAGAGCATTAACAGCATTGAATGTACGACATAATCAATATGATGCTATGTTTAAGTCAATTCTTCTCCGATGTTTACCCGAGAAAATATGAACTATCATCGAATAAAAGAAAGAAATGATGCGGATAATGGGGGGGACATAGGAGATAGAACAACTGACTCACCCTCATCAGTAACATCAGAACATGGACATATACACCGAATCATGGAGTTCTTAAAAAACTGAGAAAGGTTGTAATTTGATTAACCGCCTCCGAAAATTGCTACGACGCCGCTTTATCATTACCTCAAGAGCAATAGGACTATGTGGAATGTTTTATTGACAGTCGCATTTAACAACTTGTCGCCCTTCGGCCAGTGCATTCTTTTTCGGATATGCAGGGTCTGTGAAATCTTGTCTACAATTGCTTTAATACTACCCGAAGAGCATTAACAGCGTTGAATGTACCACATAATCAATCTGATGTTATGTTTTAGTCAATTCTACTCCGATGTTTACCCGCGGAAATATGAACTAACTATCATCGAATAAAAGAGTGATCGGACATGCATAAGTGGAACGGAAAATTACGCAAAAGTAATTAGTGAATTATTATCATTCTTGGTGGATAATAAAATAAACATAGCTTATAAATTCCGTGAAAACAATTAGTATATTTTTTTACAGGCAAATGGTGGACTAGAAATCGTAAAGGCGGCATCAGATTATTTGATGTCCGCAGAATCAAAATTGGATAATAACGCAGACCTCGACCTCATCGGAGAGGAATTGACCATGTATCTACACCGCCTTAAGGCGGTGATTAATAGTTTAGCAACCGTCAATCAAAAACTCGTCGAAAAGGATCTCGTCAAATCGGATTTTGAACAAGAAATGATAAAGACAGCCGAGTATGAAGATTCTGCAGTAACTACTCTTTCGCGTTTACAGAATCGATTAAAAAGATTAAGTGCAAAACCTTGCCAGCACCGATTGTAGGGGAGGTAGAAGAAGGACTGCATTCAAAGCAACGTTAGTTTTCCTATGCTTAAAATGTATGGTAATATGAAAGATTGGATGCCTTTCTGGGAGCAATTTTACTTATAAGTCCATGAAAATACATCACTTTCGTTGACTGACAAATTTAGCTTTCTAGACTCCTGTCTAGTGGGTGCCGCCAAAAAGGTTGTAATTTGATTAACGGGGGGTCATTTTGGCTGGATCATGCAACAATGGATGATATTTTTGTTAGCAAATATAGAAACAAATTTGACTATGACAATCGACTTCTGTATATCTACGACTTTTAGAGTTCGGAATGTCAAACATTGGGAGCTCTTTCCAAGTCCCAATTCCTTCTTCCCAAAGTTGTTGAGTGTACGTCGGTAATTTTTGGCACATGACATATATCACTATCGAATCCCAATGTTTAACTGGGAGACCCAGGTTTTCGAGTGAGTGAAGACACTTTGTGGAAGTATCTAATAGTGGTTATGAGTTTGTACACTGAAGGCCGGTTTCATTGTACACTGATGGAAACAAAACAAACATTAATAAACCATTTGTTTTCATATCGTGAGCATAGTATTTCCCATGCATTTTCATAATTCCCTTCCACTATATCTAGATGTTGTTTAGATTTGCCGTATCTGGTATTGCACACGCAGTGAATTGGTCTAAGCAATTAAGACGATCTGCCTTGTATACAATATGCAATTCGCGAATCTCGTGGAATATTGCTTCAAACGAAGAGCATTGTTCATCATCCTCAACCGATGCGATAAGTTTTGCAAATATTTTTTTGCTCTGCTGAAACAATTCTTCCAAACGACCTTTGACTATATTTTTTGACATTTTTGTCTGTTCAGTCACAGTGAAAGCAGAACGGATGCACAGTTCTGTAAAATCTTAAGTTCATTATTTAAACTCATTTTAATTCAATTAAATGCAAATTCACACACTGGGCTTGAATAGTTGAAAAAGGGCTTACTCACTCACCTGTGATTTGTTCTTGATATATTTGCGCGACGCGGAATACCTTTTCGATTGTTAATTAAAAACACGTTAGTCTCTCATAAAAATAATTTATAGCACTTGGTGTTCACCTTTATCAAGCGCTCTTCTCAACGATTCTCCTTTGCTTCTTTCGGGTGGCAAGAGATTTCATTCTCCTTCAAAACAACATAAACGCACACATTTGGGTGTTCTCTCGACATCAGCGAACCCTCTTGGTGGATAATAAAATAAAAACAATTAGAGGAAAGTACAGTGATACTTTGAGTACATTTTATTACAAGCAAATGGTGGACCAGAAATCGTAAAGGCGGCATTAGATTATTTGATGTCCGCAGAATCAAAATTGGATAATAACGCAGACCTCGACCTGACTACGTATCTACTATGCCTTAAAGCGGTGATGAATAGCTTAGCAACGAGCAATCAAAAAATCGTCGAAAACGTTCTCGTCAAATCGGAGTTTGAACACGAAATGATAAAGACTGCTGAGTATAAAGATTCTGCAGTAACTACACTGGCGCGTTTACAGAATCGATTAAAAACATTAAGCGCAAAATCTTGCCGAGCACCGATTGTAGGGGAAGCAGAAAAAGGATAGCATTCAAAGCAACGTTAGCTTTCCTATTCTTAAAATGTATGGAATCATTGAAAGATGGGATGCCTTTCTGGGAGCAATTTTTTATAAGTCCATGAAAATACATCACTTTCTGTGACAGACAAATTTAGCTTTCTAGACTCCTGCCTAGGGGGGTGCCGCCAAAAAGGTTGTAATTTGATTAACCGCATCCGAAAATTGCTACGACGCCGCTTCATCATTACTTCAAGAGCAATAGGACTATGTGGAATGTTTAATTGACAGTCGCATTCAACAACTTGTCGCCCTTCGGCCAGTGCATTCTTTTTCGGATATTCAGGGTCCGTGAAATCTTTTCTACAATTGCGTTAATACTACCCGAAGAGCATTAACAGCATTGAATGTACGACATAATCAATATGATGCTATGTTTAAGTCAATTCTTCTCCGATGTTTACCCGAGAAAATATGAACTATCATCGAATAAAAGAAAGAAATGATGCGGATAATGGGGGGGACATAGGAGATAGAACAACTGACTCACCCTCATCAGTAACATCAGAACATGGACATATACACCGAATCATGGAGTTCTAAAAAAACTGAGAAAGGTTGTAATTTGATTAACCGCCTCCGAAAATTGCTACGACGCCGCTTTATCATTACCTCAAGAGCAATAGGACGATGTGGAATGTTTAATTGACAGTCGCATTCAACTACTTGTCGCCCTTCGGCCAGTGCATTCTTTTTCGGATATGCAGGGTCTGTGAAATCTTGTCTACAATTGCTTTAATACTACCCGAAGAGCATTAACAGCGTTGAATGTACCACATAATCAATCTGATGTTATGTTTTAGTCAATTCTACTCCGATGTTTACCCGCGGAAATATGAACTAACTATCATCGAAAAAAAGAGTGATCGGACATGCATAAGTGGAACGGAAAATTACGCAAAAGTAATTAGTGAATTATTATCATTCTTGGTGGATAATAAAATCAAACATAACTTATAAATTCCGTGAAAACAATTAGTATATTTTTTTACAGGCAAATGGTGGACTAGAAATCGTAAAGGCGGCATCAGATTATTTGATGTCCGCAGAATCAAAATTGGATAATAACGCAGACCTCGACCTCATCGGGGAGGAATTGACCATGTATCTACAACGCCTTAAGGCGGTGATTAATAGTTTAGCAACCGTCAATCAAAAACTCGTCGAAAAGGATCTCGTCAAATCGGATTTTGAACAAGAAATGATAAAGACAGCCGAGTATGAAGATTCTGCAGTAACTACTCTTTCGCGTTTACAGAATCGATTAAAAAGATTAAGTGCAAAACCTTGCCAGCACCGATTGTAGGGGAGGTAGAAGAAGGACTGCATTCAAAGCAACGTTAGTTTTCCTATGCTTAAAATGTATGGTAATATGAAAGATTGGATGCCTTTCTGGGAGCAATTTTACTTATAAGTCCATGAAAATACATCACTGTCGTTGACTGACAAATTTAGCTTTCTAGACTCCTGTCTAGTGGGTGCCGCCAAAAAGGTTGTAATTTGATTAACGGGGGGTCATTTTGGCTGGATCATGCAACAATGGATGATATTTTTGTTAGCAAATATAGAAACAAATTTGACTATGACAATCGACTTCTGTATATCTACGACTTTTAGAGTTCGGAATGTCAAACATTGGGAGCTCTTTCCAAGTCCCAATTCCTTCTTCCCAAAGTTGTTGAGTGTACGTCGGTAATTTTTGGCACATGACATATATCACTATCGAATCCCAATGTTTAACTGGGAGACCCAGGTTTTCGAGTGAGTGAAGACACTTTGTGGAAGTATCTAATAGTGGTTATGAGTTTGTACACTGAAGGCCGGTTTCATTGTACACTGATGGAAACAAAACAAACATTAATAAACCATTTGTTTTCATACCGTGAGCATAGTATTTCCCATGCATTTTCATAATTCCCTTCCACTATATCTAGATGTTGTTTAGATTTGCCGTATCTGGTATTGCACACGCAGTGAATTGGTCTAAGCAATTAAGACGATCTGCCTTGTATACAATATGCAATTCGCGAATCTCGTGGAATATTGCTTCAAACGAAGAGCATTGGTCATCATCCTCAACCGATGCGATAAGTTTTGCAAATATTTTTTTGCTCTGCTGAAACAATTCTTCCAAACGACCTTTGACTATATTTTTTGACATTTTTGTCTGTTCAGTCACAGTGAAAGCAGAACGGATGCACAGTTCTGTAAAATCTTAAGTTCATTATTTAAACTCATTTTAATTCAATTAAATGCAAATTCACACACTGGGCTTGAATAGTTGAAAAAGGGCTTACTCACTCACCTGTGATTTGTTCTTGATATATTTGCGCGACGCGGAATACCTTTTCGATTGTTAATTAAAAACACGTTAGTCTCTCATAAAAATAATTTATAGCACTTGGTGTTCACCTTTATCAAGCGCTCTTCTCAGCGATTCTCCTTTGCTTCTTTCGGGTGGCAAGAGATTTCATTCTCCTTCAAAACAACATAAACGCACACATTTGGGTGTTCTCTCGACATCAGCGAACCCTCTTGGTGGATAATAAAATAAAAACAATTAGAGGAAAGTACAGTGATACTTTGAGTACATTTTATTACAAGCAAATGGTGGACCAGAAATCGTAAAGGCGGCATTAGATTATTTGATGTCCGCAGAATCAAAATTGGATAATAACGCAGACCTCGACCTGACTACGTATCTACTATGCCTTAAAGCGGTGATGAATAGCTTAGCAACGAGCAATCAAAAAATCGTCGAAAACGTTCTCGTCAAATCGGAGTTTGAACACGAAATGATAAAGACTGCTGAGTATAAAGATTCTGCAGTAACTACACTGGCGCGTTTACAGAATCGATTACAAACATTAAGCGCAAAATCTTGCCGAGCACCGATTGTAGGGGAAGCAGAAAAAGGATAGCATTCAAAGCAACGTTAGCTTTCCTATTCTTAAAATGTATGGAATCATTGAAAGATGGGATGCCTTTCTGGGAGCAATTTTTTATAAGTCCATGAAAATACATCACTTTCGTTGACTGACAAATTTAGCTTTCTAGACTCCTGTCTAGTGGGTGCCGCCAAAAAGGTTGTAATTTGATTAACGGGGGGTCATTTTGGCTGGATCATGCAACAATGGATGATATTTTTGTTAGCAAATATAGAAACAAATTTGACTATGACAATCGACTTCTGTATATCTACGACTTTTAGAGTTCGGAATGTCAAACATTGGGAGCTCTTTCCAAGTCGCAATTCCTTCTTCCCAAAGTTGTTGAGTGTACGTCGGTAATTTTTGGCACATGACATATATCAATATCGAATCCCAATGTTTAACTGGGAGACCCAGGTTTTCGAGTGAGTGAAGACACTTTGTGGAAGTATCTAATAGTGGTTATGAGTTTGTACACTGAAGGCCGGTTTCATTGTACACTGATGGAAACAAAACAAACATTAATAAACCATTTGTTTTCATATCGTGAGCATAGTATTTCCCATGCATTTTCATAATTCCCTTCCACTATATCTAGATGTTGTTTAGATTTGCCTTATCTGGTATTGCACACGCAGTGAATTGGTCTAAGCAATTAAGACGATCTGCCTTGTATACAATATGCAATTCGCGAATCTCGTGGAATATTGCTTCAAACGAAGAGCATTGTTCATCATCCTCAACCGATGCGATAAGTTTTGCAAATATTTTTTTGCTCTGCTGAAACAATTCTTCCAAACGACCTTTGACTATATTTTTTGACATTTTTGTCTGTTCAGTCACAGTGAAAGCAGAACGGATGTACAGTTCTGTAAAATCTTAAGTTCATTAAATGCAAATTCTCACACTGGGCTTGAATAGTTGAAAAAGGGCTTACTCACTCACCTGTGATTTGTTCTTGATATATTTGCGCGACGCGGAATACCTTTTCGATTGTTAATTAAAAACACGTTAGTCTCTCATAAAAATAATTTATAGCACTTGGTGTTCACCTTTATCAAGCGCTCTTCTCAACGATCCTCCTTTGCTTCTTTCGGGTGGCAAGAGATTTCATTCTCCTTTAAAACAACATAAACGCACACATTTGGGTGTTCTCTCGACATCAGCGAACCAAAGAAAAGCGTGAACACATATAAAAAAAATTCAGACAGAATGAGAAGACAAAATTGCTGACCATAAATCTGCCTAGTTAGGTTTTCAACAACATTCAGTTATGTATAAGGCAGAATCAATACGTTCACAGTTAGTCTCTGCATTCATAGTGATCGGCTATGCATTAGTGGAACGGAAAACTACGTGGATAATAAAATAAAAACAATTAGAGGAAAGTACAGTGATACTTTGAGTACATTTTATTACAAGCAAATGGTGGCCCAGAAATCGTAAAGGCGGCATCAGATTATTTGATGTCCGCAGAATCAAAATTGGATAATAACGCAGACCTCGACCTGACTACGTATCTACTATGCCTTAAAGCGGTGATGAATAGCTTAGCAACGAGCAATCAAAAAATCGTCGAAAACGTTCTCGCCAAATCAGAGTTTGAACACGAAATGATTAAGACTGCTGACTATGAAGATTCTGCAGTAACTACACTGGCGCGTTTACAGAATCGATTAAAAACATTAAGCGCAAAATCTTGCCCATCACCGATTGTAGGGGAGGCAGAAAAAGGATAGCATTCAAAGCAACGTTAGCTTTACTATGCTTAAAATGTATGGAATCATTGAAAGATGGGATGCTTTTCTGGGAGGAATTTTGCTTATAAGTCCATGAAAATACATAACTTTCAGTGACAGACAAATTTAGCTTTCTAGACTCCTGCCTAGCGGGTGCCGCCACAAAGGTTGAAATTAGATTAACCGCATCCGAAAATTGCTACGACGCCGCTTTATCATTACTTCAAGAGCAATAGGACTATGTGGAATGTTTTATTGACAGTCGCATTTAACAAGTTGTCGCCCTTCGGCCAGTGCATTCTTTTTCGGATATGCAGGGTCTGTGAAATCTTGTCTACAATTGCTTTAATACTACCCGAAGAGCATTAACAGCGTTGAATGTACCACATAATCAATCTGATGTTATGTTTTAGTCAATTCTACTCCGATGTTTACCCGCGGATATATGAACTAACTATCATCGAATAAAAGAGTGATCGGACATGCATAAGTGGAACGGAAAATTACGCAAAAGTAATTAGTGAATTATTATCATTCTTGGTGGATAATAAAATCAAACATAGCTTATAAATTCCGTGAAAACAATTAGTATATTTTTTTACAGGCAAATGGTGGACTAGAAATCGTAAAGGCGGCATCAGATTATTTGATGTCCGCAGAATCAAAATTGGATAATAACGCAGACCTCGACCTCATCGGGGAGGAATTGACCACGTATCTACACCGCCTTAAGGCGGTGATTAATAGTTTAGCAACCGTCAATCAAAAACTCGTCGAAAAGGATCTCGTCAAATCGGATTTTGAACAAGAAATGATAAAGACAGCCGAGTATGAAGATTCTGCAGTAACTACTCTTTCGCGTTTACAGAATCGATTAAAAAGATTAAGTGCAAAACCTTGCCAGCACCGATTGTAGGGGAGGAGAAGAAGGACTGCATTCAAAGCAACGTTAGTTTTCCTATGCTTAAAATGTATGGAATCATTGAAAGATGGGATGCTTTGCTGGGAGCAATTTTGCTTATAAGTCCATGAAAATACATAACTTTCAGTGACAGACAAATTTAGCTTTCTAGACTCCTGCCTAGCGGGTGCCGCCAAAAAGGTTGTAATTTGATTAACCGCATCCGAAAATTGCTACGACGCCGCTTTATCATTACTTCAAGAGCAATAGGACTATGTGGAATGTTTAATTGACAGTCGCATTCAACAACTTGTCGCCCTTCGGCCAGTGAATTATTTTTCGGATATTCAGGGTCCATGAAATCTTTTCTACAATTGCGTTAATACAACCCGAAGAGCATTAACAGCTTTGAATGTACCACATAATCAATATGATGCTATGTTTAGTCAATTCTTCTCCAATGTTTACCCGAGAATAAAAGAAAGAAATGATGCGGATAATGGGGGGGACATAGGAGATAGAACAACTGACTCACCCTCATCAGTAACATCAGAACATGGACATATACACCGAATCATGGAGCTCTTAAAAAACTGAGAAAGGTTGTAATTTGATTAACCGCCTCCGAAAATTGCTACGATGGCGCTATGTCATTACTTCAATGGCAATAGGACGATTTGGAATGTTTAATTGGCAGTCAGATGCAACAACTTGTCGCCCTTCGGCGAGTGCATTCTTTTTCGGATATGCAGGGTCTGTGAAATCTTGTCTACAATTGCATTAATACTACCCGAAGAGTATTAACAGCGTTGAATGTACCACATAATCAATATGATGTTATGTTTTAGTCAATTCTACTCCGATGTTTATTCGCGGAAATATGAACTAACTATCATCGAAAGTACATTTTGTTATAAGCAAATGGTGGACCAGAAATCGTAAAGGCGGCATCAGATTATTTGATGTCCGCAGAATCAAAATTGGATAATAACGCAGACCTCGACCTGACTACGTATCTACTATGCCTTAAAGCGGTGATGAATAGCTTAGCAACGAGCAATCAAAAAATCGCCGAAAACGATCTCGTCAAATCGGAGTTTGAACACGAAATAATAAAGACTGCTGAGTATGAAGATTCTGTAGTAACTACACTGGCGCGTTTACAGAATCGATTAAAAACATTAAGCGCAATAGGACTATGTGGAATGTTTAATTGACAGTCGCATTCAACAACTTGTCGCCCTTCGGCCAGTGCATTCTTTTTCGGATATTCAGGGTCCGTGAAATCTTTTCTACAATTGCGTTAATACAACCCGAAGAGCATTAACAGCTTTGAATGTACCACATAATCAATATGATGCTATGTTTAAGTCAATTCTTCTCCGATGTTTACCCGAGAAAATATGAACTATCATCGAATAAAAGAAAGAAATGATGCGGATAATGGGGGGGACATAGGGGATAGAACAACTGACTCACCCTCATCAGTAACATCAGAACATGGACATATACACCGAATCATGGAGTTCTTAAAAAACTGAGCAAGGTTGTAATTTGATTAACCGGCTCCGAAAATTGCTACGACGCCGCTTTATCATTACTTCAAGAGCAATAGGACGATGTGGAATGTTTAATTGACAGTCGCATTCAACTACTTGTCGCCCTTCGGCCAGTGCATTCTTTTTCGGATATTCAGGGTCCGTGAAATCTTTTCTACAATTGCGTTAATACTATCAGAAGAGCATTAACAGCTTTGAATGTACCACATAATCAATATGATGCTATGTTTAAGTCAATTCTTCTCCGATGTTTACCCGAGGAAATATGAACTATCATCGAATAAAAGAAAAAAATGATGCGGATAATGGGGGGGGGACATAGGGGATAGAACAACTGACTCACCCTCATCAGTAACATCAGAACATGGACATATACACCGAATCATGGAGTTCTTAAAAAACTGAGCAAGGTTGTAATTTGATTAACCGGCTCCGAAAATTGCTACGACGCCGCTTTATCATTACTTCAAGAGCAATAGGACGATGTGGAATGTTTAATTGACAGTCGCATTCAACTACTTGTCGCCCTTCGGCCAGTGCATTCTTTTTCGGATATGCAGGGTCTGTGAAATCTTGTCTACAATTGCTTTAATACTACCCGAAGAGCATTAACAGCGTTGAATGTACCACATAATCAATCTGATGTTATGTTTAGTCAATTCTACTTCGATGTTTACCCGCGGAAATATGAACTAACTATCATCGAATAAAAGAGTGATCGGACATGCATAAGTGGAACGGAAAATTACGCAAAAGTAATTAGTGAATAATTATCATTCTTGGTGGATAATAAAATCAAAAATAACTTATAAATTCCGTGAAAACAATTAGTATATTTTTTTACAGGCAAATGGTGGACTAGAAATCGTAAAGGCGGCATGAGATTATTTGATGTCCACAGAATCAAAATTGGATAATAACGCAGACCTCGACCTCATCGGGGAGGAATTGACCATGTATCTACAACGCCTTAAGGCGGTGATTAATAGTTTAGCAACCGTCAATCAAAAACTCGTCGAAATGGATCTCGTCAAATCGGATTTTGAACAAGAAATGATAAAGACAGCCGAGTATGAAGATTCTGCAGTAACTACTCTTTCGCGTTTACAGAATCGATTAAAAAGATTAAGTGCAAAACCTTGCCAGCACCGATTGTAGGGGAGGTAGAAGAAAGACTGCAATCAAAGCAACGTTAGTTTTCCTATGCTTAAAATGTATGGTAATATGAAAGATTGGATGCCTTTCTGGGAGCAATTTTGCTTATAAGTCCATGAAAATACATCACTTTCGTTGACTGACAAATTTAGCTTTCTAGACTCCTGTCTAGTGGGTGCCGCCAAAAAGGTTGTAATTTGATTAACGGGGGGTCATTTTGGCTGGATCATGCAACAATGGATGATGTTTTTGTTGGCAAATATAGAAACAAATTTGACTATGACAATCGACTTCTGTAGATCTACGACTTTCAGAGTTCTGAATGTCAAACATTGGGAGCTCTTTCCAAGTCCCAATTTTCGAGTTTTCGAGTGAGTGAAGACACTTTGTGGAAGTATCTAATAGTGGTTATAAGTTTGTACACTGAAGGCCGGTTTCATTGTACACTGATGGAAACAAAACAAACATTAATAAACCATTTGTTTTCATACCGTGAGCATAATATTTCCCATGCATTTTCATAATTCCCTTCCACTATATCTAGATGTTGTTTAGATTTGCCTTATCTGGTATTGCACACGCAGTGAATTGGTCTAAGCAATCAAGACGATCCTTGTATACAATATGCAATTCGCGAATCTCGTGGAATATTGCTTCAAACGAAGAGCATTGTTCATCATCCTCAACCGATGCGATAAGTTTTGCAAATATTTTTTTGCTCTGCTGAAACAATTCTTCCAAACGACCTTTGACTATATTTTTTGACATTTTTGTCTGTTCAGTCACAGTGAAAGCAGAACGGATGCACAGTTCTGTAAAATCTTAAGTTCCTTATTTAAACTCATTTTAATTCAATTAAATGCAAATTCACACACTGGGCTTGAATAGTTGAAAAAGGGCTTACTCACTCACCTGTGATTTGTTCTTGATATATTTGCGCGACGCGGAATACCTTTTCGATTGTTAATTAAAAACACGTTAGTCTCTCATAAAAATAATTTATAGCAATTGGTGTTCACCTTTATCAAGCGCTCTTCTCAACGATCCTCCTTTGCTTCTTTCGGGTGGCAAGAGATTTCATTCTCCTTCAAAACAACATATACGCACACATTTGGGTGTTCTCTCGACATCAGCGAACCAAAGAAAAGCGTGAACACATATAAAAAAATTCAGACAGAATGAGAAGGCAAAATTGCTGACCATAAATCTGCCTAGTTAGGTTTTCAACAACATTCAGTTATGTATAAGGCAGAATCAATACGTTCACAGTTAGTCTCTACATTCATAGTGATCGGATATGCATTAGTGCAACGGAAAACTACGCAAAAGTAATTAGTGAATTATTACCCTCTTGGTGGATAATAAAATAAAAACAATTAGAGGAAAGTACAGTGATACTTTGAGTACATTTTATTACAAGCAAATGGTGGCCCAGAAATCGTAAAGGCGGCATTAGATTATTTGATGTCCGCAGAATCAAAATTGGATAATAACGCAGACCTCGACCTGACTACGTATCTACTATGCCTTAAAGCGGTGATGAATAGCTTAGCAACGAGCAATCAAAAAATCGTCGAAAACGTTCTCGTCAAACCGGAGTTTGAACACGAAATGATAAAGACTGCTGAGTATAAAGATTCTGCAGTAACTACACTGGCGCGTTTACAGACTCGATTAAAAACATTAAGCGCAAAATCTTGCCCAGCACCGATTGTAGGGGAGGCAGAAAAAGGATAGCATTCAAAGCAACGTTAGCTTTCCTATGCTTAAAATGTATGGAATCATTGAAAGATGGGATGCTTTTCTGGGAGCAATTTTGCTTATAAGTCCATGAAAATACATAACTTTCAGTGACAGACAAATTTAGCTTTCTAGACTCCTGCCTAGCGGGTGCCGCCACAAAGGTTGTAATTTGATTAACCGCATCCGAAAATTGCTACGACGCCGCTTTATCATTACTTCAAGAGCAATAGGACTATGTGGAATGTTTAATTGACAGTCGCATTCAACAACTTGTCGCCCTTCGGCCAGTGCATTATTTTTCGGATATTCAGGGTCCATGAAATCTTTTCTACAATTGCGTTAATACTACCCGAAGAGCATTAACAGCTTTGAATGTACCACATAATCAATATGATGCTATGTTTAAGTCGATTCTTCTCCAATGTTTACCCGAGAAAATATGAACTATCATCGAATAAAAGAAAGAAATGATGCGGATAATGGAGGGGACATAGGAGATAGAACAACTGACTCACCCTCATCAGTAACATCAGAACATGGACATATACACCGAATCATGGAGTTCTTAAAAAATTGAGAAAGGTTGTAATTTGATTAACCGCCTAAGAAAATTGATACGATAGCGCTATATTATTACTTCAAGAGCAATAGGACGATTTGGAATGTTTAATTGGCAGTCAGATGCAACAACTTGTCGCCCTTCGGCGAGTGCATTCTTTTTCGGATATTCATGGCCTGTGAAATCTTTTCTACAATTGCGTTAATACTATCCGAAGAGCATTAACAGCTTTGAATGTACCACATAATCAATATGATGTTATGTTTTAGTCAATTCTACTCCGATGTTTATTCGCGGAAATATGAACTAACTATCATCGAATAAAAGAGTGATCGGACATGCATTAGTAGAACGGAAAACTACGCAAAAGTAATTAGTGAATTATTATAATTCTTGGTGGATAATAAAAGCAAACATAACTTATAAATTCCGTGAAAACAATTAGAGGAAACTGCAGTGATACTTTGACTATATTTTTTTACAGGCAAATGGTGGACCAGAAATCGTAAAGGCGGCATCAGATTATTTGATGTCCACAGAATCAAAATTGGATAATAACGCAGACCTCGACCTCATCGGGGAGGAATTGACCATGTATCTACAACGCCTTAAAGCGGTGATTAATAGTTTAGCAACCGTCAATCAAAAACTCGTCGAAAAGGATCTCGTCAAATCATAGTTTGAACAAAAAAATGATAAAGGCAGCCGAGAATGAAGATTCTGCAGTAACTACTCTTTCGCGTTTACAGAATCGATTAAAAAGATTAAGTGCAAAACCTTGCCAGCACCGATTGTAGGGGAGGTAGAAGAAGGACTGCATTCAAAGCAACGTTAGTTTTCCTATGCTTAAAATGTATGGTAATTTGAAAGATTGGATGTCTTTCTCCGATTGTAGGGGAGGCAGAAGAAGGACTGCTTTCAAAGCAACGTTAGTTTTCCTATGCGTAAAATGTATGGTAATTTGAAAGATTGGATGCCTTTCTGGTAGCAATTTTGCTTATAAGTCCATGAAAATACATCACTTTCGTTGACTGACAAATTTAGCTTTCTTAACTCCTGTCTAGTGGGTGCCGCCAAAAAGGTTGTAATTTTATTACATTAACAGCTTTGAATGTATCACAAAATCAATATGATGTTATGTTTTAGTCAATTCTACTCCGATGTTTATTCGCGGAAATATGAACTAACTATCATCGAATAAAAGAGTGATCGGCATGCATTAGTGGAACGGAAAACTACGCAAAAGTAATTAGTGAATTATTATCATTCTTGGTGGATAATAAAATCAAACATAACTTATAAATTCCGTGAAAACAATTAGAGGAAAGTACAGTGATACTTTGAGTACATTTTATTACAAGCAAATGGTGGACCAGAAATCGTAAAGGCGGCATCAGATTATTTGATGTCCGCATAATCAAAATTGGATAATAACGCAGACCTCGACCTGACTACGTATCTACTATGCCTTAAAGCGGTGATGAATAGCTTAGCAACGAGCAATCAAAAAATCGCCGAAAACGATCTCGTCAAATCGGAGTTTGAACACGAAATAATAAAGACTGCTGAGTATGAAGATTCTGTAGTAACTACACTGGCGCGTTTACAGAATCGATTAAAAACATTAAGCGCAATAGGACTATGTGGAATGTTTAATTGACAGTCGCATTCAACAACTTGTCGCCCTTCGGCCAGTGCATTCTTTTTCGGATATTCAGGGTCCGTGAAATCTTTTCTACAATTGCGTTAATACAACCCGAAGAGCATTAACAGCTTTGAATGTACCACATAATCAATATGATGCTATGTTTAAGTCAATTCTTCTCCGATGTTTACCCGAGAAAATATGAACTATCATCGAATAAAAGAAAGAAATGATGCGGATAATGGGGGGGACATAGGGGATAGAACAACTGACTCACCCTCATCAGTAACATCAGAACATGGACATATACACCGAATCATGGAGTTCTTAAAAAACTGAGCAAGGTTGTAATTTGATTAACCGGCTCCGAAAATTGCTACGACGCCGCTTTATCATTACTTCAAGAGCAATAGGACGATGTGGAATGTTTAATTGACAGTCGCATTCAACTACTTGTCGCCCTTCGGCCAGTGCATTCTTTTTCGGATATTCAGGGTCCGTGAAATCTTTTCTACAATTGCGTTAATACTATCAGAAGAGCATTAACAGCTTTGAATGTACCACATAATCAATATGATGCTATGTTTAAGTCAATTCTTCTCCGATGTTTACCCGAGGAAATATGAACTATCATCGAATAAAAGAAAAAAATGATGCGGATAATGGGGGGGGGACATAGGGGATAGAACAACTGACTCACCCTCATCAGTAACATCAGAACATGGACATATACACCGAATCATGGAGTTCTTAAAAAACTGAGCAAGGTTGTAATTTGATTAACCGGCTCCGAAAATTGCTACGACGCCGCTTTATCATTACTTCAAGAGCAATAGGACGATGTGGAATGTTTAATTGACAGTCGCATTCAACTACTTGTCGCCCTTCGGCCAGTGCATTCTTTTTCGGATATGCAGGGTCTGTGAAATCTTGTCTACAATTGCTTTAATACTACCCGAAGAGCATTAACAGCGTTGAATGTACCACATAATCAATCTGATGTTATGTTTAGTCAATTCTACTTCGATGTTTACCCGCGGAAATATGAACTAACTATCATCGAATAAAAGAGTGATCGGACATGCATAAGTGGAACGGAAAATTACGCAAAAGTAATTAGTGAATAATTATCATTCTTGGTGGATAATAAAATCAAAAATAACTTATAAATTCCGTGAAAACAATTAGTATATTTTTTTACAGGCAAATGGTGGACTAGAAATCGTAAAGGCGGCATGAGATTATTTGATGTCCACAGAATCAAAATTGGATAATAACGCAGACCTCGACCTCATCGGGGAGGAATTGACCATGTATCTACAACGCCTTAAGGCGGTGATTAATAGTTTAGCAACCGTCAATCAAAAACTCGTCGAAATGGATCTCGTCAAATCGGATTTTGAACAAGAAATGATAAAGACAGCCGAGTATGAAGATTCTGCAGTAACTACTCTTTCGCGTTTACAGAATCGATTAAAAAGATTAAGTGCAAAACCTTGCCAGCACCGATTGTAGGGGAGGTAGAAGAAAGACTGCAATCAAAGCAACGTTAGTTTTCCTATGCTTAAAATGTATGGTAATATGAAAGATTGGATGCCTTTCTGGGAGCAATTTTGCTTATAAGTCCATGAAAATACATCACTTTCGTTGACTGACAAATTTAGCTTTCTAGACTCCTGTCTAGTGGGTGCCGCCAAAAAGGTTGTAATTTGATTAACGGGGGGTCATTTTGGCTGGATCATGCAACAATGGATGATGTTTTTGTTGGCAAATATAGAAACAAATTTGACTATGACAATCGACTTCTGTAGATCTACGACTTTCAGAGTTCTGAATGTCAAACATTGGGAGCTCTTTCCAAGTCCCAATTTTCGAGTTTTCGAGTGAGTGAAGACACTTTGTGGAAGTATCTAATAGTGGTTATAAGTTTGTACACTGAAGGCCGGTTTCATTGTACACTGATGGAAACAAAACAAACATTAATAAACCATTTGTTTTCATACCGTGAGCATAATATTTCCCATGCATTTTCATAATTCCCTTCCACTATATCTAGATGTTGTTTAGATTTGCCTTATCTGGTATTGCACACGCAGTGAATTGGTCTAAGCAATCAAGACGATCCTTGTATACAATATGCAATTCGCGAATCTCGTGGAATATTGCTTCAAACGAAGAGCATTGTTCATCATCCTCAACCGATGCGATAAGTTTTGCAAATATTTTTTTGCTCTGCTGAAACAATTCTTCCAAACGACCTTTGACTATATTTTTTGACATTTTTGTCTGTTCAGTCACAGTGAAAGCAGAACGGATGCACAGTTCTGTAAAATCTTAAGTTCCTTATTTAAACTCATTTTAATTCAATTAAATGCAAATTCACACACTGGGCTTGAATAGTTGAAAAAGGGCTTACTCACTCACCTGTGATTTGTTCTTGATATATTTGCACGACGCGGAATACCTTTTCGATTGTTAATTAAAAACACGTTAGTCTCTCATAAAAATAATTTATAGCAATTGGTGTTCACCTTTATCAAGCGCTCTTCTCAACGATCCTCCTTTGCTTCTTTCGGGTGGCAAGAGATTTCATTCTCCTTCAAAACAACATATACGCACACATTTGGGTGTTCTCTCGACATCAGCGAACCAAAGAAAAGCGTGAACACATATAAAAAAATTCAGACAGAATGAGAAGGCAAAATTGCTGACCATAAATCTGCCTAGTTAGGTTTTCAACAACATTCAGTTATGTATAAGGCAGAATCAATACGTTCACAGTTAGTCTCTACATTCATAGTGATCGGATATGCATTAGTGCAACGGAAAACTACGCAAAAGTAATTAGTGAATTATTACCCTCTTGGTGGATAATAAAATAAAAACAATTAGAGGAAAGTACAGTGATACTTTGAGTACATTTTATTACAAGCAAATGGTGGCCCAGAAATCGTAAAGGCGGCATTAGATTATTTGATGTCCGCAGAATCAAAATTGGATAATAACGCAGACCTCGACCTGACTACGTATCTACTATGCCTTAAAGCGGTGATGAATAGCTTAGCAACGAGCAATCAAAAAATCGTCGAAAACGTTCTCGTCAAACCGGAGTTTGAACACGAAATGATAAAGACTGCTGAGTATAAAGATTCTGCAGTAACTACACTGGCGCGTTTACAGACTCGATTAAAAACATTAAGCGCAAAATCTTGCCCAGCACCGATTGTAGGGGAGGCAGAAAAAGGATAGCATTCAAAGCAACGTTAGCTTTCCTATGCTTAAAATGTATGGAATCATTGAAAGATGGGATGCTTTTCTGGGAGCAATTTTGCTTATAAGTCCATGAAAATACATAACTTTCAGTGACAGACAAATTTAGCTTTCTAGACTCCTGCCTAGCGGGTGCCGCCACAAAGGTTGTAATTTGATTAACCGCATCCGAAAATTGCTACGACGCCGCTTTATCATTACTTCAAGAGCAATAGGACTATGTGGAATGTTTAATTGACAGTCGCATTCAACAACTTGTCGCCCTTCGGCCAGTGCATTATTTTTCGGATATTCAGGGTCCATGAAATCTTTTCTACAATTGCGTTAATACTACCCGAAGAGCATTAACAGCTTTGAATGTACCACATAATCAATATGATGCTATGTTTAAGTCGATTCTTCTCCAATGTTTACCCGAGAAAATATGAACTATCATCGAATAAAAGAAAGAAATGATGCGGATAATGGAGGGGACATAGGAGATAGAACAACTGACTCACCCTCATCAGTAACATCAGAACATGGACATATACACCGAATCATGGAGTTCTTAAAAAATTGAGAAAGGTTGTAATTTGATTAACCGCCTAAGAAAATTGATACGATAGCGCTATATCATTACTTCAAGAGCAATAGGACGATTTGGAATGTTTAATTGGCAGTCAGATGCAACAACTTGTCGCCCTTCGGCGAGTGCATTCTTTTTCGGATATTCATGGCCTGTGAAATCTTTTCTACAATTGCGTTAATACTATCCGAAGAGCATTAACAGCTTTGAATGTACCACATAATCAATATGATGTTATGTTTTAGTCAATTCTACTCCGATGTTTATTCGCGGAAATATGAACTAACTATCATCGAATAAAAGAGTGATCGGACATGCATTAGTAGAACGGAAAACTACGCAAAAGTAATTAGTGAATTATTATAATTCTTGGTGGATAATAAAAGCAAACATAACTTATAAATTCCGTGAAAACAATTAGAGGAAACTGCAGTGATACTTTGACTATATTTTTTTACAGGCAAATGGTGGACCAGAAATCGTAAAGGCGGCATCAGATTATTTGATGTCCACAGAATCAAAATTGGATAATAACGCAGACCTCGACCTCATCGGGGAGGAATTGACCATGTATCTACAACGCCTTAAAGCGGTGATTAATAGTTTAGCAACCGTCAATCAAAAACTCGTCGAAAAGGATCTCGTCAAATCATAGTTTGAACAAAAAAATGATAAAGGCAGCCGAGAATGAAGATTCTGCAGTAACTACTCTTTCGCGTTTACAGAATCGATTAAAAAGATTAAGTGCAAAACCTTGCCAGCACCGATTGTAGGGGAGGTAGAAGAAGGACTGCATTCAAAGCAACGTTAGTTTTCCTATGCTTAAAATGTATGGTAATTTGAAAGATTGGATGTCTTTCTCCGATTGTAGGGGAGGCAGAAGAAGGACTGCATTCAAAGCAACGTTAGTTTTCCTATGCGTAAAATGTATGGTAATTTGAAAGATTGGATGCCTTTCTGGTAGCAATTTTGCTTATAAGTCCATGAAAATACATCACTTTCGTTGACTGACAAATTTAGCTTTCTTAACTCCTGTCTAGTGGGTGCCGCCAAAAAGGTTGTAATTTTATTACATTAACAGCTTTGAATGTATCACATAATCAATATGATGTTATGTTTTAGTCAATTCTACTCCGATGTTTATTCGCGGAAATATGAACTAACTATCATCGAATAAAAGAGTGATCGGACATGCATTAGTAGAACGGAAAACTACGCAAAAGTAATTAGTGAATTATTATAATTCTTGGTGGATAATAAAAGCAAACATAACTTATAAATTCCGTGAAAACAATTAGAGGAAACTGCAGTGATACTTTGACTATATTTTTTTACAGGCAAATGGTGGACCAGAAATCGTAAAGGCGGCATCAGATTATTTGATGTCCACAGAATCAAAATTGGATAATAACGCAGACCTCGACCTCATCGGGGAGGAATTGACCATGTATCTACAACGCCTTAAAGCGGTGATTAATAGTTTAGCAACCGTCAATCAAAAACTCGTCGAAAAGGATCTCGTCAAATCATAGTTTGAACAAAAAAATGATAAAGGCAGCCGAGAATGAAGATTCTGCAGTAACTACTCTTTCGCGTTTACAGAATCGATTAAAAAGATTAAGTGCAAAACCTTGCCAGCACCGATTGTAGGGGAGGTAGAAGAAGGACTGCATTCAAAGCAACGTTAGTTTTCCTATGCTTAAAATGTATGGTAATTTGAAAGATTGGATGTCTTTCTCCGATTGTAGGGGAGGCAGAAGAAGGACTGCTTTCAAAGCAACGTTAGTTTTCCTATGCGTAAAATGTATGGTAATTTGAAAGATTGGATGCCTTTCTGGTAGCAATTTTGCTTATAAGTCCATGAAAATACATCACTTTCGTTGACTGACAAATTTAGCTTTCTTAACTCCTGTCTAGTGGGTGCCGCCAAAAAGGTTGTAATTTTATTACATTAACAGCTTTGAATGTATCACAAAATCAATATGATGTTATGTTTTAGTCAATTCTACTCCGATGTTTATTCGCGGAAATATGAACTAACTATCATCGAATAAAAGAGTGATCGGCATGCATTAGTGGAACGGAAAACTACGCAAAAGTAATTAGTGAATTATTATCATTCTTGGTGGATAATAAAATCAAACATAACTTATAAATTCCGTGAAAACAATTAGAGGAAAGTACAGTGATACTTTGAGTACATTTTATTACAAGCAAATGGTGGACCAGAAATCGTAAAGGCGGCATCAGATTATTTGATGTCCGCAGAATGAAAATTGGATAATAACGCAGACCTCAACCTGACTACGTATCTACTATGCCTTAAAGCGGTGATGAATAGCTTAGCAACGAGCAATCAAAAACTCGTCGAAAACGATCTCGTCAAATCGGAGTTTGAACACGAAGTAATACAGACTGCTGAGTATGAAGATTCTGTAGTAACTACACTGGCGCGTTTACAGAATCGATTAAAAACATTAAGCGCAAAATCTTGCCCAGCACCGATTGTAGGGGAGGCTAAAAGGATAGCATTTAAAGCAACTTTAGATTTCCTATGCTTAAAATGTATGGATGAACTTGTCGCCCTTCGGCCAGTGCATTATTTTTCGGATATTCAGGGTCCATGAAATCTTTTCTACAATTGCGTTAATACTACCCGAAGAGCATTAACAGATTTGAATGTACCACATAATCAATATGATGCTATGTTTAAGTCAATTCTTCTCCAATGTTTACCCTAGAAAATATGAACTAGGAGGCAGAAGAAGGACTGCATTCAAAGCAACGTTAGTTTTCCTATGCGTAAAATGTATGGTAATTTGAAAGATTGGATGCCTTTCTGGTAGCAATTTTGCTTATAAGTTAATGAAAATACATCACTTTCGTTGACTGACAAATTTAGCTTTCTTAACTCCTGTCTAGTGGGTGCCGCCAAAAAGGTTGTAATTTTATTACATTAACAGCTTTGAATGTATCACATAATCAATATGATGTTATGTTTTAGTCAATTCTACTCCGATGTTTATTCGCGGAAATATGAACTAACTATCATCGAATAAAAGAGTGATCGGACATGCATTAGTAGAACGGAAAACTACGCAAAAGTAATTAGTGAATTATTATAATTCTTGGTGGATAATAAAAGCAAACATAACTTATAAATTCCGTGAAAACAATTAGAGGAAACTGCAGTGATACTTTGACTATATTTTTTTACAGGCAAATGGTGGACCAGAAATCGTAAAGGCGGCATCAGATTATTTGATGTCCACAGAATCAAAATTGGATAATAACGCAGACCTCGACCTCATCGGGGAGGAATTGACCATGTATCTACAACGCCTTAAAGCGGTGATTAATAGTTTAGCAACCGTCAATCAAAAACTCGTCGAAAAGGATCTCGTCAAATCATAGTTTGAACAAAAAAATGATAAAGGCAGCCGAGAATGAAGATTCTGCAGTAACTACTCTTTCGCGTTTACAGAATCGATTAAAAAGATTAAGTGCAAAACCTTGCCAGCACCGATTGTAGGGGAGGTAGAAGAAGGACTGCATTCAAAGCAACGTTAGTTTTCCTATGCTTAAAATGTATGGTAATTTGAAAGATTGGATGTCTTTCTCCGATTGTAGGGGAGGCAGAAGAAGGACTGCATTCAAAGCAACGTTAGTTTTCCTATGCGTAAAATGTATGGTAATTTGAAAGATTGGATGCCTTTCTGGTAGCAATTTTGCTTATAAGTCCATGAAAATACATCACTTTCGTTGACTGACAAATTTAGCTTTCTTAACTCCTGTCTAGTGGGTGCCGCCAAAAAGGTTGTAATTTTATTACATTAACAGCTTTGAACGTATCACATAATCAATATGATGTTATGTTTTAGTCAATTCTACTCCGATGTTTATTCGGGGAAATATGAACTAACTATCATCGAATAAAAGAGTGATCGGACATGCATTAGTGGAACGGAAAACTACGCAAAAGTAATTAGTGAATTATTATAATTCTTGGTGGATAATAAAAGCAAACATAACTTATAAATTCCGTGAAAACAATTAGAGGAAAGTACAGTGATACTTTGAGTACATTTTATTACAAGCAAATGGTGGACCAGAAATCGTTAAGGCGGCATCAGATTATTTGATGTCCGCAGAATCAAAATTGGATAATAACGCAGACCTCGACCTGACTACGTATCTACTATGCCTTAAAGCGGTGATGAATAGCTTAGCAACGAGCAATCAAAAAATCGTCGAAAACGATCTCGTCAAATCGGAGTTTAAACACGAAATAATAAAGACTGCTGAGTATGAAGATTCTGTAGTAACTACACTGGCGCGTTTACAGAATCGATTAAAAACATTAAGCGCAAAATCTTGCCCAGCATCGATTGTAGGGGAGGCAGAAAAAGGATAGCATTCAAAGCAACGTTAGCTTTCCTATTCTTAAAATGTATGGAATCATTGAAAGATGGGATACCTTTCTGGGAGCAATTTTGCTTATAAGTCCATGAAAATACATCACTTTCAGTGACAGACAAATTTAGCTTTCTAGACTCCTGCCTAGCGGGTGCCGCCAAAAAGGTTGTAATTTGATTAATCGCATCCGAAAATTGCTACGACGCCGCTTCATCATTACTTCAAGAGCAATAGGACTATGTGGAATGTTTAATTGACAGTCGCATTCAACAACTTGTCGCCCTTCGGCCAGTGCATCATTTTTCGGATATTCAGGGTCCATGAAATCTTTTCTACAATTGCGTTAATACTACCCGAAGAGCATTAACAGATTTGAATGTACCACATAATCAATATGATGCTATGTTTAAGTCAATTCTTCTCCAATGTTTACCCGAGAAAATATGAACTATCATCGAATAAAAGAAAGAAATGATGCGGATAATGGGGGGGACATATGAGATAGAACAACTGACTCACCGTCATCAGAACATGGACATATACACCGAATCATGGAACTCTTAAAAACTGAGAAAGGTTGTAATTTGATTAACCGCCTCCGAAAATTGCTACGATGGGGCTATATCATTACTTCAAGAGCAATAGGACGATTTGGAATGTTTAATTGGCAGTCAGATGCAACAACTTGTCGCCCTTCGGCGAGTGCATTCTTTTTCGGATATTCATGGCCTGTGAAATCTTTTCTACAATTGCGTTAATACTATCAGAAGAGCATTAACAGCTTTGAATGTACCACATAATCAATATGATGTTATGTTTTAGTCAATTCTACTCCGATGTTTATTCGCGGAAATATGAATAAAGAGTGATCGGCATGCATTAGTGGAACGGAAAACTACGCAAAAGTAATTAGTGAATTATTATCATTCTTGGTGGATAATAAAATCAAACATAACTTATAAATTCCGTGAAAACAATTAGAGGAAAGTACAGTGATACTTTGAGTACATTTTATTACAAGCAAATGGTGGACCAGAAATCGTAAAGGCGGCATCAGATTATTTGATGTCCGCAGAATGAAAATTGGATAATAACGCAGACCTCAACCTGACTACGTATCTACTATGCCTTAAAGCGGTGATGAATAGCTTAGCAACGAGCAATCAAAAACTCGTCGAAAACGATCTCGTCAAATCGGAGTTTGAACACGAAGTAATACAGACTGCTGAGTATGAAGATTCTGTAGTAACTACACTGGCGCGTTTACAGAATCGATTAAAAACATTAAGCGCAAAATCTTGCCCAGCACCGATTGTAGGGGAGGCTAAAAGGATAGCATTTAAAGCAACTTTAGATTTCCTATGCTTAAAATGTATGGATGAACTTGTCGCCCTTCGGCCAGTGCATTATTTTTCGGATATTCAGGGTCCATGAAATCTTTTCTACAATTGCGTTAATACTACCCGAAGAGCATTAACAGATTTGAATGTACCACATAATCAATATGATGCTATGTTTAAGTCAATTCTTCTCCAATGTTTACCCGAGAAAATATGAACTATCATCGAATAAAAGAAAGAAATGATGCGGATAATGGGGGGGACATATGAGATAGAACAACTGACTCACCGTCATCAGAACATGGACATATACACCGAATCATGGAACTCTTAAAAACTGAGAAAGGTTGTAATTTGATTAACCGCCTCCGAAAATTGCTACGATGGGGCTATATCATTACTTCAAGAGCAATAGGACGATTTGGAATGTTTAATTGGCAGTCAGATGCAACAACTTGTCGCCCTTCGGCGAGTGCATTCTTTTTCGGATATTCATGGCCTGTGAAATCTTTTCTACAATTGCGTTAATACTATCAGAAGAGCATTAACAGCTTTGAATGTACCACATAATCAATATGATGTTATGTTTTAGTCAATTCTACTCCGATGTTTATTCGCGGAAATATGAATAAAGAGTGATCGGCATGCATTAGTGGACAACTTTAGCAACTTTAGATTTCCTATGCTTAAAATGTATGGATGAACTTGTCGCCCTTCGGCCAGTGCATTATTTTTCGGATATTCAGGGTCCATGAAATCTTTTCTACAATTGCGTTAATACTACCCGAAGAGCATTAACAGATTTGAATGTACCACATAATCAATATGATGCTATGTTTAAGTCAATTCTTCTCCAATGTTTACCCGAGAAAATATGAACTATCATCGAATAAAAGAAAGAAATGATGCGGATAATGGGGGGGACATATGAGATAGAACAACTGACTCACCGTCATCAGAACATGGACATATACACCGAATCATGGAACTCTTAAAAACTGAGAAAGGTTGTAATTTGATTAACCGCCTCCGAAAATTGCTACGATGGGGCTATATCATTACTTCAAGAGCAATAGGACGATTTGGAATGTTTAATTGGCAGTCAGATGCAACAACTTGTCGCCCTTCGGCGAGTGCATTCTTTTTCGGATATTCATGGCCTGTGAAATCTTTTCTACAATTGCGTTAATACTATCAGAAGAGCATTAACAGCTTTGAATGTACCACATAATCAATATGATGTTATGTTTTAGTCAATTCTACTCCGATGTTTATTCGCGGAAATATGAATAAAGAGTGATCGGCATGCATTAGTGGAACGGAAAACTACGCAAAAGTAATTAGTGAATTATTATCATTCTTGGTGGATAATAAAATCAAACATAACTTATAAATTCCTTGAAAACAATTAGAGGAAAGTACAGTGATACTTTGAGTACATTTTATTACAAGCAAATGGTGGACCAGAAATCGTAAAGGCGGCATCAGATTATTTGATGTCCGCAGAATGAAAATTAGATAATAACGCAGACCTCAACCTGACTACGTATCTACTATGCCTTAAAGCGGTGATGAATAGCTTAGCAACGAGCAATCAAAAACTCGTCGAAAACGATCTCGTCAAATCGGAGTTTGAACACGAAGTAATACAGACTGCTGAGTATGAAGATTCTGTAGTAACTACACTGGCGCGTTTACAGAATCGATTAAAAACATTAAGCGCAAAATCTTGCCCAGCACCGATTGTAGGGGAGGCTAAAAGGATAGCATTCAAAGCAACTTTAGATTTCCTATGCTTAAAATGTATGGAATCATTGAAAGATGGAATGCCTTTCTGGGAGCAATTTTGCTTATAAGTCCATGAAAATACATCACTTTCAGTGACAGACAAATTTAGCTTTCTAGACTCCTGTCTAGCGGGTGTCGCCAAAAAGGTTGTAATTTGATTAACCGCATCCGAAAATTGCTACGACGCCGCTTTATCATTACTTCAAGAGCAATAGGACTATGTGGAATGTTTAATTGACAGTCGCATTCAACAACTTGTCGCCCTTCGGCCAGTGCATTATTTTTCGGATATTCAGGGCCCGTGAAATCTTTTCTACAATTGCGTTAATACTACCCGAAGAGCATTAACAGATTTGAATGTACCACATAATCAATATGATGCTATGTTTAAGTCAATTCTTCTCCAATGTTTACCCGAGAAAATATGAACTATCATCGAATAAAAGAAAGAAATGATGCGGATAATGGGGGGACATATGAGATAGAACAACTGACTCACCCTCATCAGTAACATCAGAACATGGACATATACACCGAATCATGGAGTTCTTAAAAAACTGAGAAAGGTTGTAATTTGACTAATCGCATCCGAAAATTGCTACGACGCCGCTTCATCATTACTTCAAGAGCAATAGGACTATGTGGAATGTTTAATTGACAGTCGCATTCAACAACTTGTCGCCCTTCGGCCAGTGCATCATTTTTCGGATATTCAGGGTCCATGAAATCTTTTCTACAATTGCGTTAATACTACCCGAAGAGCATTAACAGATTTGAATGTACCACATAATCAATATGATGCTATGTTTAAGTCAATTCTTCTCCAATGTTTACCCGAGAAAATATGAACTATCATCGAATAAAAGAAAGAAATGATGCGGATAATGGGGGGGACATATGAGATAGAACAACTGACTCACCGTCATCAGAACATGGACATATACACCGAATCATGGAACTCTTAAAAACTGAGAAAGGTTGTAATTTGATTAACCGCCTCCGAAAATTGCTACGATGGGGCTATATCATTACTTCAAGAGCAATAGGACGATTTGGAATGTTTAATTGGCAGTCAGATGCAACAACTTGTCGCCCTTCGGCGAGTGCATTCTTTTTCGGATATTCATGGCCTGTGAAATCTTTTCTACAATTGCGTTAATACTATCAGAAGAGCATTAACAGCTTTGAATGTACCACATAATCAATATGATGTTATGTTTTAGTCAATTCTACTCCGATGTTTATTCGCGGAAATATGAATAAAGAGTGATCGGCATGCATTAGTGGAACGGAAAACTACGCAAAAGTAATTAGTGAATTATTATCATTCTTGGTGGATAATAAAATCAAACATAACTTATAAATTCCGTGAAAACAATTAGAGGAAAGTACAGTGATACTTTGAGTACATTTTATTACAAGCAAATGGTGGACCAGAAATCGTAAAGGCGGCATCAGATTATTTGATGTCCGCAGAATGAAAATTGGATAATAACGCAGACCTCAACCTGACTACGTATCTACTATGCCTTAAAGCGGTGATGAATAGCTTAGCAACGAGCAATCAAAAACTCGTCGAAAACGATCTCGTCAAATCGGAGTTTGAACACGAAGTAATACAGACTGCTGAGTATGAAGATTCTGTAGTAACTACACTGGCGCGTTTACAGAATCGATTAAAAACATTAAGCGCAAAATCTTGCCCAGCACCGATTGTAGGGGAGGCTAAAAGGATAGCATTTAAAGCAACTTTAGATTTCCTATGCTTAAAATGTATGGATGAACTTGTCGCCCTTCGGCCAGTGCATTATTTTTCGGATATTCAGGGTCCATGAAATCTTTTCTACAATTGCGTTAATACTACCCGAAGAGCATTAACAGATTTGAATGTACCACATAATCAATATGATGCTATGTTTAAGTCAATTCTTCTCCAATGTTTACCCGAGAAAATATGAACTATCATCGAATAAAAGAAAGAAATGATGCGGATAATGGGGGGGACATATGAGATAGAACAACTGACTCACCGTCATCAGAACATGGACATATACACCGAATCATGGAACTCTTAAAAACTGAGAAAGGTTGTAATTTGATTAACCGCCTCCGAAAATTGCTACGATGGGGCTATATCATTACTTCAAGAGCAATAGGACGATTTGGAATGTTTAATTGGCAGTCAGATGCAACAACTTGTCGCCCTTCGGCGAGTGCATTCTTTTTCGGATATTCATGGCCTGTGAAATCTTTTCTACAATTGCGTTAATACTATCAGAAGAGCATTAACAGCTTTGAATGTACCACATAATCAATATGATGTTATGTTTTAGTCAATTCTACTCCGATGTTTATTCGCGGAAATATGAATAAAGAGTGATCGGCATGCATTAGTGGAACGGAAAACTACGCAAAAGTAATTAGTGAATTATTATCATTCTTGGTGGATAATAAAATCAAACATAACTTATAAATTCCTTGAAAACAATTAGAGGAAAGTACAGTGATACTTTGAGTACATTTTATTACAAGCAAATGGTGGACCAGAAATCGTAAAGGCGGCATCAGATTATTTGATGTCCGCAGAATGAAAATTGGATAATAACGCAGACCTCAACCTGACTACGTATCTACTATGCCTTAAAGCGGTGATGAATAGCTTAGCAACGAGCAATCAAAAACTCGTCGAAAACGATCTCGTCAAATCGGAGTTTGAACACGAAGTAATACAGACTGCTGAGTATGAAGATTCTGTAGTAACTACACTGGCGCGTTTACAGAATCGATTAAAAACATTAAGCGCAAAATCTTGCCCAGCACCGATTGTAGGGGAGGCTAAAAGGATAGCATTCAAAGCAACTTTAGATTTCCTATGCTTAAAATGTATGGAATCATTGAAAGATGGAATGCCTTTCTGGGAGCAATTTTGCTTATAAGTCCATGAAAATACATCACTTTCAGTGACAGACAAATTTAGCTTTCTAGACTCCTGTCTAGCGGGTGTCGCCAAAAAGGTTGTAATTTGATTAACCGCATCCGAAAATTGCTACGACGCCGCTTTATCATTACTTCAAGAGCAATAGGACTATGTGGAATGTTTAATTGACAGTCGCATTCAACAACTTGTCGCCCTTCGGCCAGTGCATTATTTTTCGGATATTCAGGGCCCGTGAAATCTTTTCTACAATTGCGTTAATACTACCCGAAGAGCATTAACAGATTTGAATGTACCACATAATCAATATGATGCTATGTTTAAGTCAATTCTTCTCCAATGTTTACCCGAGAAAATATGAACTATCATCGAATAAAAGAAAGAAATGATGCGGATAATGGGGGGACATATGAGATAGAACAACTGACTCACCCTCATCAGTAACATCAGAACATGGACATATACACCGAATCATGGAGTTCTTAAAAAACTGAGAAAGGTTGTAATTTGATTAACCGCCTCCGAAAATTGCTACGATGGCGCTATATTATTACTTCAAGAGCAATAGGACGATTTGGAATGTTTAATTGGCAGTCAGATGTAACAACTTGTCGCCCTTCGACGAGTGCATTCTTTTTCGGATATTCATGGCCTGTGAAATCTTTTCTACAATTGCGTTAATACTATCCGAAGAGCATTAACAGCTTTGAATGTACCATATAATCAATATGATGTTATGTTTTAGTCAATTCTACTCCGATGTTTATTCGCGGAAATATGAACTAACTATCATCGAATAAAAGAGTGATCGGACATGCATTAGTGGAACGGAAAACTACGCAAAAGTAATTAGTGAATTATTATCAGTCTTGGTGGATAATAAAATCAAACATAACTTATAAATTCCGTGAAAACAATTAGAGGAAAGTACAGTGATACTTTGAGTACATTTTATTACAAGCAAATGGTGGACCAGAAATCGCATCAGATTATTTGATGTCCGCAGAATCAAAATTGGATAATAACGCAGACCTCGACCTGACTACGTATCTACTATGCCTTAAAGCGGTGATGAATAGCTTAGCAATGCGCAATCAAAAAATCGTCGAAAACGATCTCGTCAAATCGGAGTTTGAACACGAAATAATAAAGACTGCTGAGTATGAAGATTCTGTAGTAACTACACAGGCGCGTTTTCCTATTCTTAAAATGTATGGAATCATTGAAAGATGGGATGCCTTTCTGGGAGCAATTTTGCTTATAAGTCCATGAAAATACATCACTTTCAGTGACATACAAATTTAGCTTTCTAGACTCCTGCCTAGCGGGTGCCGCCAAAAAGGTTGTAATTTTATTAACCGCATCCGAAAATTGCTACGACGCCGCTTTATCATTACTTCAAGAGCAATAGGACTATGTGGAATGTTTAACTGACAGTCGCATTCAACAACTTGTCGCCCTTCGGCCAGTGCATTATTTTTCGGATATTCAGGGTCCATGAAATCTTTTCTACAATTGCGTTAATACTACCCGAAGAGCATTAACAGATTTGAATGTACCACATAATCAATATGATGCTATGTTTAAGTCCATTCTTCTCCAATGTTTACCCGAGAAAATATGAACTATCATCGAATAAAAGAAAGAAATGATGCGGATAATGGGGGGACATATGAGATAGAACAACTGACTCACCCTCATCAGAACATGGACATATACACCGAATCATGGAACTCTTAAAAACTGAGAAAGGTTGTAATTTGATTAACCGCCTCCGAAAATTGCTACGATGGGGCTATATCATTACTTCAAGAGCAATAGGACGATTTGGAATGTTTAATTGGCAGTCAGATGCAACAACTTGTCGCCCTTCGGCGAGTGCATTCTTTTTGGGATATTCATGGCCTGTGAAATCTTTTCTACAATTGTGTTAATACTATCAGAAGAGCATTAACAGCTTTGAATGTACCACATAATCAATATGATGTTATGTTTTAGTCAATTCTACTCCGATGTTTATTCGCGGAAATATGAACTAACTATCGTCGAATAAAAGAGTGACCGGACATGCATTAGTGGAACGGAAAACTACGCAAAGGTAATTAGTGAATTATTATCATTCTTGGTGGATAATAAAATCAAACATAACTTATAAATTCCGTGAAAACAATTAGAGGAAAGTACAGTGATACTTTGAGTACATTTTATTACAAGCAAATGGTGGACCAGAAATCGTAAAGGCGGCATCAGATTATTTGATGTCCGCAGAATGAAAATTGGATAATAACGCAGACCTCAACGTGACTACGTATCTACTATGCCTTAAAGCGGTGATGAATAGCTTAGCAACGAGCAATCAAAAACTCGTCGAAAACGATCTCGTCAAATCGGAGTTTGAACACGAAGTAATACAGACTGCTGAGTATGAAGATTCTGTAGTAACTACACTGGCGCGTTTACAGAATCGATTAAAAACATTAAGCGCAAAATCTTGCCCAGCACCGATTGTAGGGGAGGCTAAAAGGATAGCATTCAAAGCAACTTTAGATTTCCTATGCTTAAAATGTATGGAATCATTGAAAGATGGAATGCCTTTCTGGGAGCAATTTTGCTTATAAGTCCATGAAAATACATCACTTTCAGTGACAGACAAATTTAGCTTTCTAGACTCCTGCCTAGCGGGTGCCGCCAAAAAGGTTGTAATTTGATTAACCGCATCCGAAAATTGCTACGACGCCGCTTTATCATTACTTCAAGAGCAATAGGACTATGTGGAATGTTTAACTGACAGTCGCATTCAACAACTTGTCGCCCTTCGGCCAGTGCATTATTTTTCGGATATTCAGGGTCCATGAAATCTTTTCTACAATTGCGTTAATACTACCCGAAGAGCATTAACAGATTTGAATGTACCACATAATCAATATGATGCTATGTTTAAGTCAATTCTACTCCGATGTTTATTCGCGGAAATATGAACTAACTATCATCGAATAAAAGAGTGATCGGACATGCAATAGTGGAACGGAAAACTACTCAAAAGTAATTAGTGAATTATTATTAGTCTTGGTGGATAATAAAATCAAACATAACTTATAAATTCCGTGAAAACAATTAGAGGAAAGTACAGTGATACTTTGAGTACATTTTATTACAAGCAAATGGTGGACCAGAAATCGTAAAGGCGGCATCAGATTATTTGATGTCCGCAGAATCAAAATTGGATAATAACGCAGACCTCGATTTGACTACGTATCTACTATGCGTTAAGGCGGTGATGAATAGCTTAGCAACGAGCAATCAAAAAATCGTCGAAAACGATCTCGTCAAATCGGAGTTTAAACACGAAATAATAAAGACTGCTGAGTATGAAGATTCTGTAGTAACTACACTGGCGCGTTTACAGAATCGATTAAAAACATTAAGCGCAAAATCTTGCCCAGCATAGATTGTAAGGGAGGCAGAAAAAGGATAGCATTCAAAGCAACATTAGCTTTCCTATTCTTAAAATGTATGGAATCATTGAAAGATGGGATGCCTTTCTGGGAGCAGTTTTGCTTATAAGTCCATGAAAATACATCACATTCAGTGACAGACAAATTTAGCTTTCTAGACTCCTGCCTAGCGGGTGCCGCCAAAAAGGTTGTAATTTGATTAACCGCATCCGAAAATTGCTACGACGCCGCTTTATCATTACTTCAAGAGCAATAGGACTATGTGGAATGTTTAACTGACAGTCGCATTCAACAACTTGTCGCCCTTCGGCCAGTGCATTATTTTTCGGATATTCAGGGTCCATGAAATCTTTTCTACAATTGCGTTAATACTACCCGAAGAGCATTAACAGATTTGAATGTACCACATAATCAATATGATGCTATGTTTAAGTCCATTCTTCTCCAATGTTTACCCGAGAAAATATGAACTATCATCGAATAAAAGAAAGAAATGATGCGGATAATGGGGGGACATATGAGATAGAACAACTGACTCACCCTCATCAGAACATGGACATATACACCGAATCATGGAACTCTTAAAAACTGAGAAAGGTTGTAATTTGATTAACCGCCTCCGAAAATTGCTACGATGGGGCTATATCATTACTTCAAGAGCAATAGGACGATTTGGAATGTTTAATTGGCAGTCAGATGCAACAACTTGTCGCCCTTCGGCGAGTGCATTCTTTTTGGGATATTCATGGCCTGTGAAATCTTTTCTACAATTGCGTTAATACTATCAGAAGAGCATTAACAGCTTTGAATGTACCACATAATCAATATGATGTTATGTTTTAGTCAATTCTACTCCGATGTTTATTCGCGGAAATATGAACTAACTATCGTCGAATAAAAGAGTGACCGGACATGCATTAGTGGAACGGAAAACTACGCAAAGGTAATTAGTGAATTATTATCATTCTTGGTGGATAATAAAATCAAACATAACTTATAAATGCCGTGAAAACAATTAGAGGAAAGTACAGTGATACTTTGAGTACATTTTATTACAAGCAAATGGTGGACCAGAAATCGTAAAGGCGGCATCAGATTATTTGATGTCCGCAGAATGAAAATTGGATAATAACGCAGACCTCAACCTGACTACGTATCTACTATGCCTTAAAGCGGTGATGAATAGCTTAGCAACGAGCAATCAAAAACTCGTCGAAAACGATCTCGTCAAATCGGAGTTTGAACACGAAGTAATACAGACTGCTGAGTATGAAGATTCTGTAGTAACTACACTGGCGCGTTTACAGAATCGATTAAAAACATTAAGCGCAAAATCTTGCCCAGCACCGATTGTAGGGGAGGCTAAAAGGATAGCATTCAAAGCAACTTTAGATTTCCTATGCTTAAAATGTATGGAATCATTGAAAGATGGAATGCCTTTCTGGGAGCAATTTTGCTTATAAGTCCATGAAAATACATCACTTTCAGTGACAGACAAATTTAGCTTTCTAGACTCCTGCCTAGCGGGTGCCGCCAAAAAGGTTGTAATTTGATTAACCGCATCCGAAAATTGCTACGACGCCGCTTTATCATTACTTCAAGAGCAATAGGACTATGTGGAATGTTTAACTGACAGTCGCATTCAACAACTTGTCGCCCTTCGGCCAGTGCATTATTTTTCGGATATTCAGGGTCCATGAAATCTTTTCTACAATTGCGTTAATACTACCCGAAGAGCATTAACAGATTTGAATGTACCACATAATCAATATGATGCTATGTTTAAGTCAATTCTACTCCGATGTTTATTCGCGGAAATATGAACTATCATCGAATAAAAGAAAGAAATGATGCGGATAATGGGGGGGATATATAGTTCGAAATACTAATGCTAATGGTCAACAATACACATTCAAAATCAGAGGCCAAGTTTATTATAGAATGGGCTCATTGCTACCAATGCCCAACGAACCACATAAATGTTTACAAATCTACTTCATGGGCGGCGAGGATTCCGGAAGCGCACTTGCCAATCGCGTGAATGCACGTTGGGACTATAATAACCTTGATTCATTTTTTGCCAGCCGCATCGTCAGCGACTTGGACGCTCTATTGAATGAGCACAATGAACTGTTGAAAGTATTCAAATCACACATGCATCGAGCGGCAGTACTACGATCCACATTAAACTATGACCAGCTACATACGTTACTTACGGAGGTTGAATGTGTAGTGAACTCTAGACATCTAACATATTCTGGGGATGATCCATTAGATCTTGCTCCACTTACTCCTGCGCACTTTCTGAATGGAGGCTACGTATCTACAGAGGAATCTACATCCGATAATCTAAATGGAAATGACCTGCGTAAAACGTGGAAAGAGCGTCTACGGTCTCTATCTGTTTTTAAAAGACGTTGGTTTAAGGAGTATCTTCATCAACTGAGGTCTTCGATTCTTCGTTGCCTAGATCTCTTTGGCATCTAGCTGTGATACTAAAGGTTTTTCCAGGAAGAGACGGAAAAGTACGTGCTTGTGAGATAAAACTTTCAACTGGTTCCATTTTGCGAAGGCCGCTACAACTGCTGTATCCTTTGGAAGTTTCTAGCTCATCCTGAAAATTGTCGGCGGGAGGATATTGAAAATGTTTGCGTAATACATTTTTCAACACTGATTTCCCTATAATCTATAAAATGCATAACATAACTATCGCTTTTTAGTCTAACTACATACATCTTAAATTTGTATATACTCTTTGAAATCTCTTTGTATCTGTAAATTTCCATAGCTTTGAATTACATATATAGTTTTTTCTCTCTCTCTACTGTATTTAAGAAGCTTACATTACAGATATAAGTGCAGTTTTCAGTTTTCGAATTTAAAGCTATTTCGTTTATAATAAATAATAATTGTACTTTAACCTATTGTTTTCTTTTAAATTAATTTGGATTCGGGTGATCATTATTAAAAAGCGACTATTAATATTCTAAGTGATACCTACACCCCTATTGCGAGTGTCAATTATCAATCAATTGATAGTTGATAAATTTATCAATCAATATGGATTTCGGTATTGTGTAACTCAGTTGATAAAATGTTTTACAATTGTGAATATATTGACCGCTGTGAATGAGACATTACATTTGACACCTATATTTCTAGTGTCAAAAAATAAATTTGTTATTTGTATGTTTAACTCATCCAAACATCGGATAGAATCTTTTGGATTTTTAATAACATAATATTATAAAACAATAAAAATGAGTTCAATGGAATTGTGGTTTGACGATGAAACAGACAATGAACAGTCAGTTTTCTTGGAAACTCTTAGAAGAAGAAGGGATGTTTCTAATCCTCTAGAATTAGAAGTAAGCTAGTAAGTACATATGTAACTCCGCAATTGAAATTAGTTCCCATGCGTAATTCTTTTCAGTTTTGTGAAAAATGTTCGTTTAACGAAACCAGAACCTATTTGTTGAGTGAAATAAAGGAGAAGATGAAGCCAGCAATTAGAACAACGTCGATACCAGCCGTCATAAAGCTTGCCACAGCATTTCGATTTTGTGCTCATGGGTCATATGAACTCGGCGTCGATAATGAGCACTCCATAGGCCTGGCCCAGACAACAGTGTCGCTAGTTTTGAAAGACGTTTTTCATGTGGATCAGTGGATCAAATTATTCAATTACACCGTAGTTGAGAAACTACGGGCAAAAACCTAATTTTATTTTGTACCAGCTTGCTCTATCAACCTCAAAAATGTGATTGACTAAAAAATTTAAGTTTATCAATAAAATTGATTTAAATTGACACTCGCAGTACCACTTTGGTTCATTCAAAATGCTCAAATTGATACGGATCAATCGTTAATTGATAATTGACAATCGCAATACCAACGAGTCAATTTTGTATCGTTTATCAATTATTTTTTGACACTCGCAATAGGGGTGTTAATCTCTATTGTTTATTCAATGTTACTGTGTTATATTTATTTATTTATTTATATATTTATTTATTTATTTCTTTATTTATTTATTTATTTATTTATTTATTTATTTATTTATTTATTACTTATTTTACTTATTATAAAACTTGTGTGTTTACTAAAATTGTATTGTTCACTTATTTATATACTTTTGTTTTCGTTTTTTTTTTCTCACATTGGGGGTTTTTTTTCGTATTTTCCTCCAAAGTATAATCATATTATTTTGAAAAACACAATTTTGCATAATTACTTGTACAATATTATAGAAGAAAGATATTATAATATCATATCTCTAATCTGTAAAACATGCGGTCACAATACTTATGTCATCAATATTATGCGAACTAAAAGATCTATCTATCTATCTTATTAAAAAGCGATAATCACGCTATTATCATTACTCCTGATAAAGCACCAGCTGGAGAACATATTCGTAGATTCAATGCACCTGTTGTTGAAGACGTTGCTGGAATCATGGTTGGCGATCGTACAGGTACATGAGAAATTGTGATTCGTAGAAGAAATAATAATCTTCAGTTCATTACTGATACACATCGTTCATATGACGCTCTCCAATATCCGCTAATATTCTGGAAGGATATTGCATAAGCATAAAGCAACGAGATCCCGTATCAGGTACTTCATTTATTTTGAACTTGATCGTTACCCATTTAACAAAACAATTCAATTATTGAACGTAATTAATTTAAATTAATATTCATAAATATATTATTACAGGAGCTGAAACAAACAAGAACGTTAGCTAGAAAGATTATTATGCGTACCGATTAATGATTCGGCGCGGCCTGGACATCGTCATTCTACGATGTCGTGAGCTTTGTCACCAATTCATGGTCGACATGTACGCGAAGATAGAGGGCGAACGACTACGATACTTACGATATAATCAACTCAAGCTGCGTGCGGAAGAGTAAATTCACTTACGAGACGCCGACGTCGCCGAAATTGGTAACTCTGTCATTTTACCATCATCGTACGTAGGCAGTCCACGTCGTATGCAAAAATATATACAGGATGCTATGGCTTACGTGCGCGAATGTGGACGACCGTGTTTATTTATCACGTTCACATGTAATCCAAAATGGCCAGAGATTACATCTTTGCTAATGCCTGGCCAAAATGCAATACATCGTCATGACATTACAGCACGTGTATTCAGACAAAAGTTGAAGTCTCTAATAAGTTTCATTACTAAATTACATGTATTCGGTCCCACACGTTGCTGGCTGTATTCAGTTGAGTGACAAAAGCGAGGATTACCTCATGCGCACATTTTGGTTTGGTTAATCGACAAAATCCGTCCTGAAGAAATCGATAGTATCATTTCTGCGGAAATTCCATATCCGTCTACTGACCAAGTGCTGTTTGATATTGTTACAGCAAACATGATCCATGGTCCATGCGGTACTCTTCATCGTTCATCGCCTTGCATGGCAGATGGAAAATGTACTAAAAATTTATCTAAAGATTTCACTAATGATACGATAACAAATACTGACGGTTATCCAATATATCGCCGAAGAAATCACGATAATGGCGGACAATCATTTATTAAAAATATCAGCAACACAGACATTGACATTGACAATCGTTGGGTGGTGCCGTATTCGACTCTGCTAAGCAAGACACACAATGCTCATATTAATGTTGAGTTTTGCAGTTCTGTGAAGAGCATCAAATATATTTGCAAGTATGCCCATAAAAGCAGTGATATGGCTGTGTTTAGAGTAGAAAATACTAATGTAAATGCTCCTCGAATGAATAAAAACGATGAAATTACGCTCTACTAAATTGATTGGTACATCAGCTCCAATGAAACTGCTTGGCGTATCTTCGGTTTTCCAATTCATGAACGAGACAGTGATTGATTGTGGTACAAATTCACCTAAAACTACAATCACTGCATTTTTTGAATTGTGTTACATTACTCTATTCACAAGTACCACGCTATTTCACATGGGCTCAAACAAAAAAATGGAGGCACCGCAAGCAAGGCAAGTTGATGCATGTCTCAATTTATTTAAATCGAACGCTTTGGGGCGATTATTTACAGTCAATCCAAGACACACTGAGTGCTTTTATCTTGGACTGTTGTTGATTAATATTACTGGCCCATTATCATTTCCATATATACGTAAAGTGAATGGGCAACAGTATCCAACATATAAAGACGCATGCCTTGCACTCGGCTTGCTGGAAGACGACAACCAGTCTGAGTGTATGCTTGCTGAAGCTGCATTGAACTGTACAGCAATACAAATTCGTCCACTATTCGCTATAGTGTTGACTCATGTTTCCCATCTCGAGCACAGATATTGTGGGATAATCACAAAGATTCAATGACTGATGATATATTGCATCAACATCGTACACGGTGCAACGATCTAACGATAACATTCAGCGACGCTATGTACAATGAAGCATTGATTGCTATTGAGGATCTTTGCATTGTCATTACCAACTTATCACTCACTCATTTCGGTATGAATTCGCCAAATCGAACTGCATCTGATTTAATTAACACTGAAATGAATCGTGAACTTCAGTACAACACTGTAGAAATGGCAGCGATTGTTGCTCGCAATGTCTCACTAATGAATGACGAACAATAAACCATTTATGACCGCATTTTGTTAGCAGTTTCAGCAGGACAAGGTGGGTTCTTCGTTTTGGATGCACCGGGTGGAACTGGCAAAACATTCCTTATTTCACTAATTCTTGCTGAAATACGATCAAATAATGGCATCGCATTGGCCGTTGCATCATCGGGCATTGCAGCAACCTTATTGGATGGAGGCAGAACAGCTCATTCAGTATTTAAGCTGCCACTAAATATTCAAAATAACCCTGACGCAGTGTGTAACATTAAAAAACAATCGTCCATGGCCACCGTGCTGAAACAGTGTAAAATTATCATCTGGGATGAATGTACTATGGCACACAAGCATTCAATTGAGGCGTTGAACAGAACATTGAAAGATATTAAAAACAACGATAAACTATTTGGCGGCACTCTGTTGGTGTTTTCAGGTGATTTCAGACAAACATTTCCCGTCATTCCACTTTCAACATACGCTGCTGAGATCAACGCTTGCTTAAAATCATCTCCATTGTGGCGTAATGTTGAAAAAGTACAGCTGAAAGTAAATATGCGCGTTCAAATGCTTCAAGATCCATCCGCTGAAACATTCTCAAGACAACTCTTAGATATCGGTGATGGAAAAGTTGCTACAGATGAAACTGGATACGTAAAATTACCGACCGATTTCTGCACAATCGCTGATTCGCAAGATACTCTCATTGAACAAATATTTCCCGATGTACACACACAGTACATAAATCATGAGTGGCTTGCAGAAAGAGCTATTTTAGCAGCAAAAAATGCAGACGTTGACAATTTAAATTTGAAGATACAACAGTTGTTGCCAGGGAACTTGGTATCATACAAAGCTATTGATACAGTTTGCGATGCCAGCGAAGCTGTCAATTTTCCCACAGAATTTTTGAACTCACTGGATTTGCCAGGCATGCCACCGCATAATTTACAATTGAAGGTTGGATCTCCAATTATCTTGCATCGTAATTTAAACCCGCCACGGCTGCGCCACGGTATACGGTTAGTCATCCGAAAATTGATGAAAAACGTTATCGAAGCCAGCATTTTAAATGGCAAGTTTAAAGGTGAAAATATATTAATACCACGGATTCCTATCATACCTACAGATGTGCAAATTCAATTCAAACGAATTCAGTTTCCGATTAGATTGGCTTTTGCAATGACAATCAACAAATCCCAAGGCCAAACGATGTCTATTTGTGGCTAAGATTTGAGTACACCATGTTTTTCACACGGGCAATTGTACGTAGCATGCTCTCGAATGGGTAAGCCATCCAGTTTGTTTGTGCTCGCTAAAGATGGGCTAACAAAAAAATTAGTTCACCTCTATAGCATTAAAAGATTGATGTTGTTTGTTAGTGTTACTGTCGTAATTAATATGCGATATGCAATTTTAAGAAATAAACTATAATAACTTAAGAATAATATTGTTTGGTGCTTGTTATTTTTATATTCCCTTATCGTTCATAGCGCTCCATGCCTATTTCACGCATATACCACATACTTACACACTTATAATAAGTAAGTTACTTTTTGTATACACTAGAATTTATCTAGAAACTAGAAATAATTTATATGGCAAAACAACGTATGCGGGTCAGCTAGTAGTATATATGTCCATGTGTAAGATATCAAGCGGTTTTAAGGGTGTTTCTCGTATTTTATTCTTTGAGGATTTCTTTCGTATTTTTGGGTTCGACACTTTTCGCAATTATTGATTGTTTCTGAAATTTTAGATTTCATATAGGGAAAGTAAAAATTTCGTTTCAGATGTAATAGTGATTCTTCTATACCTCTATGGATATTATCTGAATGGTAGTTCTTGATAAGTTTCTCTTGTTCATCAACATTTCTGATATCTTTTCAAGAATGTGTGCAACGAATAAGACGGAATGATTTGTTGTTTGATAAGAAGTTGGCATAAACGGATTGTATTTTTTTGAAGGTTTCATTATCTGCATAAATTGCGTTAAGGGATTTCGGGGAGAAAAATTTCTTGAAAATGTCTACAATTGTGTCTTCGCTAAATGTTTTATCTCGAATAGTTCCTCGCTGCTTGTTTTTAAGTACTACTTCTGAGGTCATGGGTGATCCTTTATCTGACGCTTGAAAAATGTAGTTGGTTAAACTCGTTAAGAGGTCTTTCTGAGATTGGGATTCCATCGTCTAAGTTTTCTAGAGCAGAATGTACTGTTGAGCCACTAGTACCTTGAACTGACATGGTATCGTTCACATTGATGTCTATATTTTGGAAAGATTTGGGATATTCGATTTTCACTCTAATAAGAGCATCTGCATTAGTGTTGTTTTTGCCTTTTTTGTACACTATGTCATAATCATACTCTTCCAACTTAAGGCGCCAACGAAGTAGTTGCCCAAACGATGGCAAGAAGCTCTTTTTCGAATAGTTATATTCAGACGAAGTCAGTGTTCTGCTTGTGTAACATATCGGCTTGTCACTTCCTATTGAACCTTGCGAAAATATTGCGCCGAGAGCAAAGTTACTTGCATCAATTGTAAGGTTAAAGGGTTTCGAAAATTTTTGAGAATGTTTTTGCAAATTTGGAAAGTTTTGAGATATTCTTCATTAATTTCTAATTTTTTGTCTTTCTTTAGACAAAACGAGTTTCTGCGAAGTCTTTGATAAATTTTATGTAATAACCCAATAGGCCCAGGAAAGCTCTTATATCCTTCTGTGTGCGTGGAATAGGAAACTGCTTAATAGCTTGGATTTTGTCGGGGTTTGGTTTTACGCCTTCGGTTGAGACAATATGTCCAAAAACGCAATTTGTTTCTTCAGAAAATCGGACTTCTCAAGTTGAACTTTAAAATTGGATTCTTTTAATTTTCAAAGTGCTCTTGTAAAGATATGGAGAAGACGATAATGTCGTCTATGTACACTAAACAGCACTTTCTAACTACATCTTTTAGGAGATTGTCCATAATTCTTTGGAAAGTAGATGGGGCATTTTTTAAGCCGAATGGCATTCTTAAGTGTTCGTAATGTCCGCCGTCTACTGAAAATGCAGTTTTAGCGATGTCTTTCGGATCCATTTCAATTTAATGAAATCCGTTCGCTAAGTCTAATGTGGAGAAATAAAGACATTTTCCCAATTTATCTAAGATTTCATTAATATTGGGGATAGGATATTTATCCGAAATAGTCTTGTCGTTCAATTTCCGAAAATCAATCACGAGTCTCCATTTCTGATTTCCGTTGTGGTATTTTTTCTTGCGTACTTCGTATGGATGGGAATATCATCCGAAGTATGTTTGATTTTATTCGTAAACGTTAAGTTCTGACCTTCTTGAAAGAAAATATCTTCGAATTCTTTACAAAGCTTTACAAGACCTCTCTTTTCTTCCGAATTTAGATGTTCCATTCGAAGGAGTTTTGAAATATCTGGATTACTTTGGGTGCTTTGGAGGTTTACGTTAAAATTATTAATCTCGATAAATTTAGAGGAAAGGTAGGGTTCCACCTTAAGGGGCTGTTCGATGAGGAAGGGTTTATCAAGGGTTGAGTTGATTCGAAATTTCGACAACGTAATACCAATCTTTTGCGATATAAATACCTTCTGATATAGTGAGATTCTGTTCGATAGATGTACTTTTAATAAAGATATCACCGTCACGTACATCTACTGGTATTTTGATAAGACTTTTTGTATTAGAGGGGATAACGTATTTTCCAGAACTAAAATTGGGTTTGAAACAGAGTGGGATGGTAGTGCTAGGAGTGATTATGTCTAAATCAATTTTTGAGCGAATTTGAGATAGAATATCTCAGCCTAAGAGACCGTCGAAATAATTATGGAATTTAAAAATAAGAAAGTCAAATTTACCCGATTTGTTAAATTCGTCAAACGCTGAGATAGATACTTTTTGTATAATTTATGGTTATTTAAGATAGTGGAGATTTTGATGGGGGAACAATTTTGATTATTAATATATTTAGTGAAATCCGGGTTGATGAAAGAAGCGGACGCTCCTGTGTCCACAAGAAATTTCAGGGGGCGACCGAATGGGAATGCAATATTTACGTACGGCAAGATGTTAATGTCTAAATATCCGATGGCTCTGCTGAGGCCGGATTTTGAAAATTTTCATTTTCAAGGTCTCGCATTGCATCTAGAACTTGTTGGTCCTGTTCGTCTAGCTCCTGATCCTGGTAGGCATAGTGTTCCTCGAGGTTGGGGATATATGATAGTGGTAAGCTGCGCCTTGATTTATGAGCATCTTCCTACTTCGTATGGATGGGAATATCATCCGAAGTATGTTTGATTTTATTCGTAAACGTTAAGTTCTGACCTTCTTGAAAGAAAATATCTTCGAATTCTTTACAAAGCTTTACAAGACCTCTCTTTTCTTCCGAATTTAGATGTTCCATTCGAAGGAGTTTTGAAATATCTGGATTACTTTGGGTGCTTTGGAGGTTTACGTTAAAATTATTAGTCTCGATAAATTTAGAGGAAAGGTAGGGTTCCACCTTAAGGGGCTGTTCGATGAGGAAGGGTTTATCAAGGGTTGAGTTGATTCGAAATTTCGACAACGTAATACCAATCTTTTGCGATATAAATACCTTCTGATATAGTGAGATTCTGTTCGATAGATGTACTTTTAATAAAGATATCACCGTCACGTACATCTACTGGTATTTTGATAAGACTTTTTGTATTAGAGGGGATAACGTATTTTCCAGAACTAAAATTGGGTTTGAAACAGAGTGGGATGGTAGTGCTAGGAGTGATTATGTCTAAATCAATTTTTGAGCGAATTTGAGATAGAATATCTCAGCCTAAGAGACCGTCGAAATAATTATGGAATTTAAAAATAAGAAAGTCAAATTTACCCGATTTGTTAAATTCGTCAAACGCTGAGATAGATACTTTTTGTATAATTTATGGTTATTTAAGATAGTGGAGATTTTGATGGGGGAACAATTTTGATTATTAATATATTTAGTGAAATCCGGGTTGATGAAAGAAGCGGACGCTCCTGTGTCCACAAGAAATTTCAGGGGGCGACCGAATGGGGATGCAATATTTACGTACGGCAAGATGAATCCATGCTTGTTAATGTCTAAATATCCGATGGCTCTGCTGAGGCCGGATTTTGAAAATTTTCATTTTCAAGGTCTCGCATTGCATCTAGAACTTGTTGGTCCTGTTCGTCTAGCTCCTGATCCTGGTAGGCATAGTGTTCCTCGAGGTTGGGGATATATGATAGTGGTAAGCTGCGCCTTGATTTATGAGCATCTTCCTCGATGATGTACCGTGAAGTGTTGTTGGTTCGCCTAGTTTTTTGTGTCATAGTTGGTTTTTAACGGTTGGCTGGGCATACCGTGATTGAGTGGAACCGAGTTCCATTGGTTCTGGCTGTGGAAGGCCATGATTCCTTTGTGGAACAAACTTGTTGACGTTGTCTGGATTATGCGGTGTTGATATGGAAGGATACCTATTAACTGGTGCTGAGGTTTGTGCAGGGTTATGGAAAGATGAGGCGTTATGTGCGATATAGTTTGCGGATTGTCTCTGGATAGTTTGAAGATGTCTAAATGTTTGGTTAGATTGGGGTGTTCTATAAGTCTGATTAGGAGTGTAACTTCTGTATTGGTAGTTAAATAATGTATTGTGTTGATATGGGTAAGGTTTCCTTATTGGACGGTACTCGTATTTCATGTAGAACATGTTCCTTGCTATTGCAAGGGAAGTTGGCTTCATAGCTCGTATGTTTGAACCGAGTGGTTCTCTTAAACCGGATAGGAAAGCGTTTAAGCACATTTCTGAAAACAGCCCTTATTTTTGCTTCGATTACGTTCATATCCGTTTCGTGGTTGTTTAGAGTTGCTTGAATTTCTATCATCTCACTGTGAAACTCTTCAACACTTCTATTGGCTTGGTTTAACAAGTGCATGTTCCGTATTAAAGACATTTCGTTTCGCTTATCTGAATAGTGCAGTACTAAATTGGTCTTTATGTCGTTCCAATTCAGGTTTGTACCGTACATATTCAGTACCTCATTTGCTTGGCCGTCAATCTTGTTGCGTATTGCTCTCAAGATTATTTGGCCTAGAGTGGTTTCCGAAACTCCTTTTACATGCATTAGGATTTCCTCAACGTTGTTAATGAAATCGTACAGTAGCCTAGGACTTCCATCGAAACGTCGTAAATCTTTTACCGCGTCTGGAATCCTCAGTGAATCAAAAATTTCGCGGCAATTGGGTGTAGCTGTTGTTCCGGCAAGGGCTGCAGCAGGAATAGGTGTAACGTTCGGATTCATAATAGTGTTAGTGTTTGAAGATGGAAATGAAGGATAAAAACTAACGTCACTATCGCTTCGAGATACCGATTCCGAGATAGAACTCAGGCTCTTAAACTTGAATAGATTAGAGAATTTTGGGTAAAGTTTGAGGACAAAGATTTTCTTTGGGAATGACATACAACAGTAGGTTTTAAATTAAATGTATAGTTTCACAACTTTTGTTTGATTACTTAATTATGCACTTCAATTATGTTTAATTATTATTCGATTTTCTTTTTTTAGTATATATTTAAGTACAATTTCTAACTCATTTAAACGCACCCGACTCAATTAATATTATTACATTTTTTTCCAAATTTAAAATAGTTTCACAAAAAATCAAACTTAATTCTAGATACAAATGAAATTTAATAAAAATATCTTGACTCACATGTGCTGGAGTAACAAGAAAGTTTTCATCTTTGAGTTGATCTGTTCGTCAAATAGTGAAAGTTCCGTCGAATCCCTCGATGAAGATAAACTAGTGATCCGCTGCTTCCTTCTTCGATAATTTTGCCTGTGTCCAGAAATCTACTGAGTCCAAGCACTTTTATTTTTATAGGTTCACGACCGCAAAGAATTTGAAAATTCACAGTTAAATTGAAAAAACCACCGTTTCTACTTTTTCGGGACTTTAACTTCGATCGGACTACTCGACTGTGCCAAAATTATTTTTTCCGATTTATTCACTTTGACTCACAAAATGCAACTGAACTTAATGTCTAACAAAATTCAACATGTTACCTACTCTTGCAAAGGTGATCGTGCGAAAGGAAGTTCAGCAGACGCTGATAAAGCAGTTAAGAAATCACCAGTGCGATTACAATTGAACTTAATTTAATGAATTGACATTTGATATGCATTTTTGCTGCTTCTGGTGGTGATGACCTTGTTTCTTTTATTTCTTCCACTGGCCATATGTGTTGGGCACACCATCCAGCGGCAAGCCATCTGCAATAGACCAAATATCATATCGCAAGTATCGTACGACCGTGCAATTTCCTATTATCGGACTATGCATCGCACACACACTCTCACACACACTTATGAATGTGTTAGCTCTTGTCCATGAGTGAGAAGGCTCCATACACATGATGGAATTCTGGCAGATCGCGGAGGATCGATGGTAGCTGATGGTTGGTAATGGTTCAGATCAACACTTCGTTGCAGAACAGAACGATTGTGAACAAGTGCTACAATAAATTTGTTATTTGATAATGTTTTCGCTGTTGTTTTATTGTAGCTAGTTCTTTTTCTCATTTATGTCGAACAGTTTGTGTGAAGACGAACATTACACTAATTCATTACAAATATATTATACAATAAGTATTCGGTATTAAACATATTTTGTGGTCCTTCGGAAGCCAGATTAAATAAATAGACATTAGTGAAGTTATAGTGATAGTGGTATCACAACGAGTTGCTTCTACAAGAAATAACTGAAGAGCAGACACTAGAACTAGATGTGGAATTTAGTGAGTACGAAAATCGCTATTTTTTGGTGCAGTCAAAGTCAGTGAAAGCTATTCGGGAAAAACAATGCAGTGCAGAATCAAACAAAGCTGTAGCGGACCAACTAACAGAACCAACACATTTCGTCAACTCATCATCTGTAAGCCTACCACCAATAACGATTCCTCCATTTTCGGGTAGCTATAAAGATTGGGCTTCGTTCCGCGATCTATTTACCGGCTCAGTGGACAATAAGGTATATTTAACACCTACCCAAAAATTTCACTATCTTAAATCGTTTTTGAGAGATGATGCCGCGAATCTTGTACGACACATTCCAATTTCTGATTGCAATTACATGGGAGCGTCTGGAAAAGCGGTATGATCGAGTGCACCTAATCGCACAATCCTACATACAGACATTAATAGCGCTACCAACTATTGGTGTGTCAAATGCGCAGCTATTGAGAAAATTGACGGATGGTGCAGATGAGGTCATTCGCGGACTTCATGCAATTAAACAATCTGGTCGCGATCCGTGGATAATTTATCTGTTGCTCAATAAGCTAGATAATGATAGCAAGCAAGCTTGGGCTGAGCATGTCGGGTCTCGTGGAGATTGCACAATCGGAGAACTGTTGGAGTTTTTGCAATCCAGGTGTGATGCTCTCGAAACATGTCAGTTGCTTAATCTTCCAGTGTCATCGCGAAATAAATTACCACGGCAATTCAAAACTCATTTGGCTAAAACAACTGAAACTTGTTCAAAGTGTCCTAAATCTGAAGGTGCCCATCTGTTACCTCAGTGTTGTGAATTCGTGGCATTAGACGTCGGTTCGCGTAGAACCCTTGTAAAAAATAAGGCTCTGTGTTTTAATTGTCTCAGTATCGGTCATCCAGCTACCAAGTGTCGATCCACTTTTCGTTGTCGTGTGTGTAAATCCCGTCACCATTCGTTAGTACATCCCCTAGAAACTGAAAGTGTACCAAAACCGCCTGCACATTCAACTGGTCAACAATATACATCCAGAAGTACCCATTCTAAGCCCGTTGATTTTATCAAACCGATCGTAAACAACCATTCGCTCGAACTTGGTCTGCGTAAACAGACTATTCTGCCAACTCTTCCAGCCAAGGTTCGAGACAATCAATGGCGGTTTGTTAATTGTAGGGTGTTACTCGACTCTGGATCTCAGGTGTCGTTTGTAGTTGAATCGCTTGCACAACGTCTCGGTCTTAGAAGGAAACACGCTTGTATTCCTATCCTTGGTGTTTCATCAATTGGAGCAGGTTACACCAGGGGGTGTATTTCTATTCAACTCTGTTCTCGCATTAATCAGAGTAATATAAATGTTGACGCCTACATTTTGAACAAATTGACTGCAAACCTGCCCTCTCGTTCATTCGATAAATTTGACTGGTCACATATTTATCGGTTAGAATTAGCTGACCGAAAATTCAATTTATGGCCTATCGTTAAGGGTAAGCAAATTCAAGGATGTGAAGTCGCTCCAGTTGCGCAAAACACACTGACCAAGAATCCATTTCATCACTTGCTACAAATCTTGATGTCGATAAGTTGTTACACAAATTTTGGGAGCTCGAAGAAGTTGCACCGCCCAAAGATGAGTTATTTACTGATGATGAGGCAGAAAAACAGTTCCGCAAAACATTCTCACGTTTGATAGAAGGAAAATATGTGGTACAGCTACCCTTCAAGCGCCCTTCTCCAACATTTGGTACTACATTGAATTCCGCCATTCGTCGGTTAAACTCGGTAGAAAATCGTTTCAAGAAGGATAAGAGACTACAAGATTGTTACGTACAATTTATGGAAGAGTATCTGCGATTGGGCCACATGGTTATGATTCCCCTCAACGAGTTGGAAACTGTATCGGGAAGGCATTTTTACCTTCCACATCATGCGGTACTAAAGCCGGACAGTTTGCGCGTTGTTTTTAATGGCTCCGCTAAAGATTCTTTTGGACAGTCCTAAATGAAACTTTATTAGTTGGCCCTCCTATTCAGCGTGATTTGATAGGCGTATGTCTAAGATTTCGGCAGCATAAATATGTCTTCACGACAGATTTGGTAAAAATGTTTCGACAGATATGGGTCGAGGATCAGCATACTGACTTCCAGAGGATTGTTTGGCGTGCGGATCCGTCGGACGCTATTAAGCATTTTCGTTTGCGCACGGTGACTTATGGAACAGCGTCAGCTCCATTTCTCTCTGTTCGAGTTCTGAAGCAAGTAGCAATGGACTACCAGTCACAATATCCAAAGGCAGCGCAAGTTCTCTTGCAAGACGTGTACGTACGTGTACGTGTACATCAAACTCATGGGCTAAGGTTCTCGGTATGTACTGGAGTCCAGCATCAGATGAATTCTCCTATCGACTTTCCAAGTTCAATTTTAATGTCACCCCTACTCGTCGCTTGTTACTTTTGGAAATCGCTCGTATATTCGACCCTTTAGGATTCCTGGCTCCCTCGGTCATAGCGTTTAAAATCCTGTTTCAAGAACTTTGGTCATCGGACTTGAAACTCAGTTGGGATGAGCCATTACCATACCACTTGGCTGACAAATGGGTACGGTTTCAACAGGAAGGAAGTTAAGGAGTTTGAGAAGATACGAGTCCCTCGAAATGTGCTGCAGGCATTGGAAGCGGTGGAGCTACATGGATTTTCGGACGCCTCGTCGTTAGTGTACAGTGCAGTGATTTATGCTAGATCTCAAATAGCTCCAGATGTCTTTAAGTGTGTGATCGTAGCAGCTAAAACCAAGGTTGCACCTTTAAGACCTGTCTCTCTTCCACGACTCGAGTTATGTGGCGCCCTTCTGCTGTCTCGGTTATTCATGCTAGTCAAATCATCGATGAAATGACTGTAGGATATTTGATTGGACCGATTCACAAATAATTCTTCACTGGTTATCATCTCTTCCTCGTCCATGGACCACTTTCGTTGCCAACCGAACACCTGCAACAGATTCCACGATATGCCTGGAATCACATCACATCCGAATCTAACCCAGCAGACTGTGATTCAAGGGGTATAACACCGTGGACCTTATCCACACATCATCTCTGGTGGACTGGCCCACGATGGTTGTCACTACCACAAAGAGATTGGCCTATATCCACACATGAAGCTTAACCACCAGAGGAATTATTGATTTCCGTGGAAGAAAAGCGGCTACCAAAACATGTTCTTGTATCTTTGCCTGAATTAAATTCATTTACCACCGTATTCAATAAAATTTCATCTTGGACTCGTCTCATTCGAATAGTAGCATATTGTGTTCGGTTCGCGTCAAATTGTCGATCGGCTATAAACTCACGCGTACACTTGCATTACCTGAACTTCAAATCGCTAAACGTGTCATTTAACGCCATGTACAGAGTGAGGCTTTCGAAAGTGATATCAATAATTTAATTAAGTCGCGGGGGCTCTAAATTGTTACGCTATTCACCCTTTATTGACAGCGATGGTCTTCTATGTATTGGAGGACGAATTAAAAATGCATGTGTATCGTTCAATATTAGACATATTAATATTTTGCCGAATAATCATATTTCATTTCTTATCGCTACAGATATACATAAGACTTACCTCCATCCTGGCGTTTCAGATACCTTCGGAATACTCCGTCAACAGTATTGGTATCGTACATCGGTGCAAGAAGTGTTTTTTCACAAAGAAAGCTTACTAGTAAGCAATTGATAGGTGACTTACCTGCGCAACGTGTTCAACCACGTAGCCCGTTCACTAACACGGGATGTGATTACGCAGGTCCGTTCACAATTAAACTGTCTCGTGGACGTAAGCCAAAACTATCGAAGGGATACCTGGCATTATTTGTGTGCATGTGTACTAAGGCGATCCATTTGGAATTGGTGAGCGACATCACTACTGATGCTTTCTTGGCCGTTTTTTGTCGATTCGTCTCTCGCGGAGGAAAATGCTCCAACGTCTATAGTGACAACGGAACTAACTTCCAAGGAGCGCGACGTAGTCTAGATGACATGCAGAAACTGGTCATGTCGCAGACACACAATGAAGAGGTGGCTGCTGCCCTTGCAGAAGACAACATTGCATGGCATTTTATCCCACCTTCTGCGCCTCATTTCGGTGGCTTATGGGAAGCTGGAGTGAAGTCGGTGAAGACACATTTTCGAAAAGTTATTGGAACCAGCGTTCTCACCTTTGAAGAGATGTACACTGTATTAGCTCAAATCTAAGCCATTTTAAATTCTCGTCAAATCTGTGTTGTATCTGATGAAGATCTAAATGTTCTAACACAATCTCATTTTCTCATAGGTGAACCGTTTACAGTTGTTCCAGAACCGAGTTACCTTGAGATACAAGTGAATCGCCTATCCCACTGGCAACATATACAAGAAATGGTTCAGGGATTTTGGAACCGTTGGCATAAGGAGTACCTCACCTCCCTTCAAGAGCGGCCCAAGTGGCAAGCAACGAAATCAAACTTAAAGACGGGGGATGTAGTCATCATCAAAGAACCGAATCTTCCCCCAGCAAAGTGGATTCTTGGTCGAATCGCAGAGGTGCATCCCGCTAAAGATAAGCTCGTGCGGGTGGCTACAGTTAAAACCAGTCGGGGTACCTTCGTTCGACCGATAAGCAAACTTTCCGTGCTCCCAGTCTCCTGAAACTTGTTCCAGGGGGCCGGGATGTTTCATAATCATTTGGCTGTTTATTTATTTATTTTCTTGTTTGTTATAATTAACTTCTTAATCATTGTTCAATTTTGTAAGTAAATAATTTTTGTCACTGTACAAAACACCAACTAAACGAATGCGCGTCACACCATCCAGCGGCAAACCATCTGCAATAGTCCAAACACCATATCGCTAGTATCGTACGACCGTGCAATTTCCCCTTATCGAACAATGCATCGCACACACACTCGCACATACACTAATGAATGTGTTAGCTCTTGGCCATGAGTGAGAAGGCTCCACCCATTGTTCTCAGAGGTATGCCGTGTGGTGGAATTCTGGCAGATAGCGGAGGATCGATGGTAACTAATGGTTGGTAATGGTTCAGCTCAACACTCCGTTGCAGACTAGTGAAAGATTGTGAACAAGTGCGACAGTAAATTTGTTATTTGACAAGGTTTTCGCTGTTGTTTTATTGTAGCTAGTTCTTTTTCTCATTTATGTCGAACAGTTTGTGTGAAGACGAACATTACACTAATTTATTACATATATGTACATATATTATACAATAAGTATTCGTTATTAAACAGATATATTCCTCAATTGCCAAACAAATTTCTTTAACAAATATGCCAGAATTCAGTTGAAAGATTAAATTGAAGATTTAAAAGAGAAGATGTAAGTTCATGTTCGGTTTTACAAGTACAATAACAATTGCAACCATTTTTAGTGGAAGCTTAAAGCGGGCGCAATTTACGTCTAAGTTTACTAGGGTAAACCATCAAATTAATTAATGAAGATTATAAAAGCTAACAGCTGTACAAATGGATCAAGTGCAACACCTTGGAGATATATTTGAAAGAAGCAATGGCGACAATTTGCTCCTCTCCAATAATTTTTTTAAAAAAAATCTATGAAAAACTTATGTTTTATTAATCACTTTTATTTATTATGCATTGATGATGATAAAAAACACATTACACATTTAAAAACACTTTAGAAAAAAACAAATGGAATATTAAAATATTATTTCACTTTAAAGTAACCCAGTTGTGTTGATGTGTGCGAATGCTTCTCACTACTTGCTTGAAATAATTTAAATAACAACCCGAATCAGGCAAACAAATTTTATCACATTTTAAAGAATATATTAAAACAACTTTTTCTTCCTGACCAATTATTCTTAACAAAAAGACAAACATTAGTTTCTTTACATGGAACATTCCATGGTGCTGTCAAATCGGGTGTCGCCTGTGACGCAGACTGCGCAGAACGAACGAAACTGAAACTCCTTATTGCGTAATCTTCTATCTCTCATTCCTGACTAAGAGAATACAAATTTGTCAGTCACATATATTTTGGGGTGACACGACTAAGAGAATAGGGGTGACTATATTTAAGTCCTCTCACGTTTGTGTATGATGGTTAATCATGGATAAGTACATGATTATGCTATTATATTACTTTTCCAACTGTTAAACAGTCCACAGTAGTAAATTCGTCCGTTGACATTAGGATGCAATATAAATTAAAGCAGAACATGAGGATATTCTTCCAAACTTTTAGGGATTTAGTTACTCAAGGTTACTCAAGGAGCTAATGTAACCAGTCCGCCTAGTTTTCTGTTTGGTGTCCTCTGATTCTTGAGCAACAAAGCACCGAAATGCGGTAAACATCTTTGAACGGATATGCCTGTGCTAACGTTAAAAGCACGGTTTCATCGACATATTCCTCAATTGCCAAACAAAATTCTTTAACAAATATGACAGAATTCAATTGAAAGATTAAATTGTAGATTTAAAACAGAAGATGTAAGTTCATGTTTAGTTCTATAAGTACAAAAACAATTGCAACCATTTTTAGTGGAAGCTTAAAGCGGGCGCAATTTACAGTCTAAGTTTACTAGGGTAAACCATCAAATTATTTAATGAAGATTTTATAAGTCAACAGCGATACTAATGGATCAAGTGCAACACCTTGAAGATATATTTGAAAGAGGCAATTTGCTCGTCTCCAATAATTTTTTTAAAAGACATATTTTATTAGTCACTTTTATTCAATGCATAGTGATAAAAACACACTACATATTTGAAAACACTTTAGAAAAAAACAAATGGAATATTAAAATATTATTTCACTTTAAAGTAACCCAGTTGTGTTGATGTGCGTGAATGCTTCTCACTACTTGCTCGAAATAATTTAAATAACAAGCCGAATCAGTCAAAAAATTGTTTTCACATTTTAATAATTCAACTATGTTTAATTTCATGAGAATTAAAAAAAACGCGAGAACAACTTTTTACTTTTTTCTAAATTTATTTCTTGGGTGTGGACACATTGGATGAATAATACAGGCTGCATCGAGCTCTACAATGAATTGCACCTTGTGCTTACATTATTGTAATGTAGGCAAAATCAAACCGTGCGACCGACTACGCTGGTGTCAAGTTTGGTTTGCCGTGAAACACGAGAAGCGTGAATTCCTTCTGCGATTTCTGGTCGCACGGTTCGTTACAAAAATTATTGTTACCTGAGCTCGACTTATATTTATTACAAATTTATTTGATTACTGCTAGGAAATACAATTTTAGATGAAAGAGTGTTTTGTATATTATTTTAAATTGAACATTCTCCCCCCTTGAGGGCTTCTAGGCCTCTAAATTACTTACTATACAATACTTGAAACCGTGAAGATTCACGTGACGTCTTAGGTATTTTCTTCTTACGGTACCAATATATTATCGCGGTTCCAATCATGCAAATAAGGTGTAGCTCACTCCATAATGATGACAGTCATGTATGCTTAGATTGTCGCGATCCTGAAACTCCTCTGCTGCTTGTGTCAGGTTACTAATTCTTTGCTGAAGTAATGTAGACTGATTATCATCAATACAATTTACCTTTGGTGGAAATGGAATTCCGGTCGTTGTATTTCGATCAAATATGCAAGTACTGGTACTTGCATTCGGAATGAATGAAGTGCGAATAGAACTGTTAAAATTAACACGACCATTTATCATAGTTGTTGGTAATTTTAACATGCAAGAAGTTTGAAATTCGAACTGACCACAACCTGCAAGTTCGACTGTTTTGGTCGTGTCAGCACAGATGAGGTGCCCTGTTATATTAGAAACTGCTGAAAAAATCCAACTGTTAGAGACCTTGAGAGACCGCCAGTAATCTTGAAGTGGTATCTTATTCAGATAGCATGCAGATAGAGTGTCTTTTTTGTGATTCAAAAGAGCCATTTCACATATACTAGACGTGCTTCTTTGTATATGAGTCGGATGTATTTCGCTACAAAGATAATTTCTAGATATAGCATGTTGTAAATTCCATTTCAGTCAATGAAAAGAACTTGTCTCTTGTTAATGAAACTGCCAAATATGGTGATGATATTTGCACCATGTTGCTGTAATTTTTATGAACTATAGGAATTGGTATCAAGTTGAAAAATTGGAATTCCTCAGAATTTGTAAGTGGAATCGATACTTCAAATACGAGGGAATTGTTAAGGCTGCGGCCTTTGATCGACGCCATTCGGTACATATCTATCAATGATCCCCTTGGCAAACTTAATGTGGTGGTGTTCCTCAAGGGTCTGTTTTGTTGCCATATTTATATTTACAACTTGTACACATCGGACTTTCCTGAACTACCTGAATGTGAAAAGGCTATTTTTGCTAATGACACAGCTATTTTTTCATCACATGAGTTAGCTCTTAATATTGAGAGCAATCTTCAATATGCGATGGAAATAATTTATAGATACTGCGATAAATGGAGGAAATGGAATTGGAAGGTAAATAGAATCAGTGTTGAGTTACAGAATTCTGTTAAATACCTTGGTATCCATCTCGACACCAAACTGACATTTCGTGAGCATATTACTCAAACCCTTAACAAGGTTAATATTGCAAAGGAAATTCGTTACTCCTTCATAAATAGAAAATCTTTTTGTCCATGTCCAACAAACTTATCATACTCAAGGTAATATTCCAAGCTTTATTCCTTTATGGTTGCCCAATATGGGGAAAATCTGCTCAGTGCCACATTAAAAAGCTAGAAATAGCTCAAAACAAAATCTTAAAAATGATGCTAAACCTTCCACGAGATGTACGAGTGTGTACGCATAGAGATATATTTACATTGTCAATAGAAATTTAGTTTTATTTATTCACCCATTATTAAATAAGTTAATAAATAATATATTTATTAACTTATTTATTTTTCAATTATTATTTATTATTTACATTTTCTTTCACTGTGATCTTTTTCTCTATATTAAAGATTTTTGTCGTATTTTCCTTCAAGTTGCTTAATTATATTTTTACCAATTTTGTATACTCTTAAACATGTTTATATTTTGTTCAGAAGTGAGATATCATATATATCAAATCTCTGTAATCGATACTGTGCGATTACTAAAACCAATGTAAACATTTTATTACCAAATAAATATCTATCTATCTATCAAATCCAATATAACGTCCATAAGCACTTGTTGCAGCCTTTCAAAATTGTTTACTATCAGTATAAGATAGGAAGTTATAGAAGTTAACATTTGTTTAATTTCAATGGATGCCTGCTTTCCTTCTATAAGATATAAAGTGTTCGCTATATATACACGAAATGTCTGAAATTGTTGGTTTATTTCATTGGCGGTACGCTTTAGCATGTTTGTAGTCGAATCTGCAATAGAACTTTGCTGTTTAAGCAAATTCAACATATGACGCTCGTTTGCATGTATATTAGATATTTGCTCTTGGATGCGTTGAGCATAGTCCTGATCCAAAATACCAATCAAATTATGCTATAACGTATCAACTATATCTAGTGGGACCTCACTAATCTTAATTTTTCATACCCTGACCCTCGAAATGTATGTATGAGTTCGTTGTTATGATCAATAGCAGCTAATCTTTGTCGAATATGATCTACACTTGGTCTAAAATACATCATCGTGCAGATCTCTTGCATTTGCTGGAGACATGATTTAATTTCCCCAAATTCTAACCAATACGTAGTTAGATTATAATATACGTATACACTCCAAAATTTATTTACTGTACGAATTCGAACTATGTCCTCAAATTAAATGTGATTTTTTAAAAGCTATATGAAAGTTTTTCAAAAAAAAACACATAAAATTCAGAAAAATGCATGAAATCTTTATTTGAATCGATAGTACGGTCCATAAATTTAATGTTTGAAGATTATTTCATGCAAATGTGGACCTTGACTGCGCTTCAAATGGTCCATCCGCTTAGTCCAATTTTGGCATACTCTTTCCAACATTTCGGCCAGTATCACACGAATAAATGCTTCAATGCTGTCTTCCAATGCGTCAATTGAAGCGGGATTCTCTGTACAGACATGAGCTTTAACATAGCCCCACAAAAAATAGTCTAAAGGCGTTAAATCGCACGATCTAGGCGGCCAATTGACCGATCCCGAACGTGAAATAAAATGTTCACCGAACTCGGCCCTCCATAAGTCCACTGTTGCGCGTGCTGTGTGGCATGTGGCACGGTCTTGTTGAAACCACATGTCATGCAAGTCAAGCTCTTGCATTTTGGGCAAAAAAAAGTTGGATATCATCTCACGGTAGCGCTCACCATTCACAGTTACGTTACGATTCGCATCATCTTTGAAGAAGTACGGTCCAATAATTCCACCAACCCATAAACCGCACCAAACTGTGACTTTTCTGGATGCATTGGTAGCTCTTGCAATGCTTCAGGCTGATATTCACTCCAAAATCGACAATTCTGCTTATTTACGTACCCATTGAGCCAAAAATGAGATTCGTCGCTGAACGCGATGAAGCGCGAGTTACATGAGGATTGAAGCGGATTGAGTTTTTAAAAACGAACGAACTTTATTGAATGAATCGTGTCTTCAGACTAAAATCTTAATTCTACTTTTCTCGCCTCGATACTCATTGTGTTCCTAACTGAATTGTTATTGTTTCGGCGACAGTAGCATGATCGTCTGGGCTGTCTTCTTCCTGGTATTGATCATAGCTGCTGACTTATCTCTATTGGGGAATAAGTGTGGGGTATCTATTACTGCTGAGTCGTTTCCTTGGTCGGATGAACGTTTGGTGTTTATTACTGCTGACTCGTCTCCTTGGACGAATGAGTGTATGTCGTTTCCTCTGCTGGTGGTCTCCAACTCCGACATAACCCGCCTCCCCTTAGATTCATGACTCTCCTGAGTTATGATAATTTTATTTTGTAACTTATACAATTTAAAACAAACGCAAATCACAATTAGTAAAAATAATACAATTTACAATTACAAAAGTACAAATAAAGTATACAGTATATGATTTTCTTGAATATCTTAGTTCATTAATATGTTCTATATTTTGTATTTGTTTCAACGAAACTTATATATCTAATATCATATCTGTTTTTTTGTAAAATTTAGTATATTATTGTATGGTATGATACATTTTTCTAGAATAAAATTATAGAATAATCTTTTGAATATTGTTTGTGTGTTCTGCCAAACTCGTACTAAAGATTGGAATGTCGTCCATGTATACGACACAAACTTTGTTTATGAAATCTCGCAAAATCGAGTTTATTAATCGTTGAAAGGTTGAGGGTGCATTTGTGAGTCCAAAAGGCATTCTTACAAACTCATAATGACGGTGTGGAAAATGCCGTTTTTTTCTGTAACATTTCTTGACCAAAATCTGGTAAAAGCCTTTTGCTAGATCTATGCTAGCGAAATATTGCGATCTTCCTAACTTTTCCAATATTGTGTCAATATTTGGAATAGGAAACTTATCGTCAATGGTTATTTCATTAAGTTTTCTATAGTCTGTGACTATACGATACATTTCAATTCCAGAGCTGTCTACCTTCTTAGGTACAATCCAGAGCGGACTGTTATAAGGTGAGTTGCTCTCTTGTATTATTGTATTATTGTCTGATGCAACACATCTTTTATTTGTCTATTTATTTCTTCCTCGTGAATTTGGGGATATCTATTTATTTTAGAGAATACTGCTCGTTCTGTTGAAGTAACGATCTCGTGTTCTATTTCGTTTGTATGGGTTAATTGCTGCCCTTCATTATAGAATAAATCGCGGTTTTTATTCAAAAGCTTTCTTAGTCGTTCTGTTTCTTCGGAATTCAGATCTTTTCTAATGAGAACTTCTGTTAAATCTTTTGATTCCTCTAGTGAATATACATCATCATATGAAAATGGAGATGAATCGCAGAAAGGTATTTTCTTATTGTTTATTTGGAGATAATTCTCTTGGAGATTTATAATTGCTTGTAAAGAAGCTAATATGTTTTGTCCGATTATTCCATCAAAATCTTTATCTTTAAAGTTGGTCAATTTCCAAATCATGAATGCCTTTTCATCGAATTCATTTGGTAAAGGGGTTCTTATCTCACTATCGATAATAACTTGACCAGAAAGTGTACTAAAAGATATTTTATTTTTTAATGGATTTCTTTTATAAGATTTAAGTTGATTTTTATTTAGTAGCGTTGTCGAAGATCCTGTATCTATCAAACAACGAATCTTTTCATTAGATATATTGAGTTCTACTATGGGTAAATCTTTTCGCGACATACCAAATGAAAATTTACATTCTCAACGTGGTCTACGCTCATGGCATCAGGATTCACATTTCTAATTTGATTAGATTTTGATATTCCCTGGTTCCTATACTGACCTGAATTATTATAGTTCCTAAATTGTCCTGACATTTGTCTGTTATTATCGTTATTATTTCTAAAAGGTTGTCTACTTGTGCTTGGTCTAGTATCCATGTTATAATTATTTGAGTTATTGTTCTGTCTCCTATTATTATAATAGTTATTTACGTTCTTTCTATCTATACTTGGTTGTTCTCTATTACTCAAATTGTGTCCACTATTCTGTCTCCTATTCTCATTTTGTTGATATGCCCTATTCTTCTGTCTATTTCTTAATAATCCTAGCTGTTCTAACGTATGGAATGCTTCCCTGAGACTGTCAATTGGCCTACTAAGTAAAACACTTGCTAAATGTGGGTCTAAGCCATCGAGAAATTTTCTTAGAATCATTTTTTCGTTACTATTTTGGCAAAATTCTACCGGTTTTTCCGCGTCAAATTCATATTTGAAATTTAATTTATCTAAAATTATTTCTAGCTTATTGAAATAATCGCTTACATTGTTGTTTCTTAACCAATTGCTTGGTGATATAGGGAATGATAATTCTCCCTAACGCCATAGCTCCTGATCAGCTCGTTCTTGATTTGTTCCCACGTTGGATTGTCTCCCAGAGTCCTTATGGTTTGTAAAGCTATCCTTGTATTTTGTTTATTACATGTCTTTGTAAAAAATATCTTTGTAGAGGTGTTCCGTTGTAGCATGGAATACACATTTCCACATCTCTAATAAATGATGATAGAGAGTAGTCCTCTGTGTTTCCATGGAATTCCTTTATCCTGGCAGATTCTTTAAGAATTTTGTCCATAGGTAGGTTAACAACTTGCACTTCACCTGCGTTATACATTTTGCTTATATATTTTATCGGTAGTCTATATATTTAGGTGTGATTCCCTTTAGTATTTACTTCTCTTTTTTTTCACTCGAAATGTATTTCACTTATTTTCGATTTTCGTTCAAAATATTTTCACTTGTTTTCGATTTTCGTTCAAAATATTTTCGATTTTCTTTCGAAATATTTTCACTTCCTTTTGATTTTCTTTTAATTTCACTTCCTTTCGATTTCTTTCGAAATATTTTCACTTCCTTCCGTTTTTTTTAATTGCAATGAAATTTCGCGTTTTAACTCTTAATTTGTCTGCTGACATGTTTCGCTTTAACAGATTCGATTCTAATATCTTTAGATTTTAGAAGTACCGACTGCGCCAGTTAAAGAGGATTGAGTTTTTAAAAACGAACGAACTTTATTGAATGAATCGTGTCTTCAGACTAAAATCTTAATTCTACTTTTCTCGCCTCGATACTCATTGTGTTCCTAACTGAATTGTTATTGTTTCGGTGACAGTAGCATGATCGTCTGGGCTGTCTTCTTCCTGGTATTGATCATAGCAGCTGACTTATCTCTATTCGGGAATGAGTGTGGGGTATCTATTACCGCTGAGTCGTTTCCTTGGTCAGATGAAAGTTTGGTGTTTATTACTGCTGACTCGTCTCCTTGGACGAATGAGTGTATGTCGTTTCCTCTGCTGGTGGTCTCCAACTCCGACATAACCCGCGCGCTGAACTTTCTTAACAGAGCACGCATTTTGATAATAAAATTCAATAAATTGCCAGCGTTATTCGTTTGCAAGACGATTCATGGTTAAATTATAGACCAAACTGAAGATGTTTGACAGTGAAACAAAACACGAAACGTGCGTCAGCTGTTTAAACCAGTGTTGCCAAAAAGATAATAGCTAAAAAATCACCCTTTAAATACCTACTGCACTGTCAAGATGCCTTACAAAGATTTCTTTATTGGGTTCTGCGAATGATATTGTCAACATAAGGAGTAAAAAGAGAAATGTTGCCAGACCGCTATAATGTCCACTTTTAACCATCGCTGGGGTATCCGATTTTCTGTTTCTACATTTTACATTATCATTTGCTACGCATTTCTTCTTTGCCTCCCTTTCTTCAACGCTTGGCGGCAAAGGACACACATTTTGCACAGCTCTTTGATATTTACCAGATTGCGTTTTCACACTAGCTACACCTACTAGGCCATCATTGCCAGCCGAGACCTCTTCAACCCGACCTAATTTCCAACGCATGGGCGGAATATTTGTTTCCTTAATCACAACCAGTGTACCAGGCTTAAGATTTTGGGATTTAGTTTTCCATTTAATTTTTTGTTGAAGAAGACCAACGCTTCCAAAAGTGTTTTTGGATGCACTGTGTTTGACGAAAATGACTCAAGTGGAAATCTGTTATTTTCGACTCAGGTAATGCAGTAAGCGGAGTACCTATTAGAAAATGACCTGGAGTTAAAGCTTCAAAATCATTAGGATCGGATGTTAGAGGGGTCAACAGGCGAGAGTTCTGAATTGCTTCAATTTACACAACAACTGTTGACAACTGTTCGTATATACAACTGTTGACATCTGTTCGTATTGGTCGAATGTATTTACAATCTATACCATTCTTCAGACACTTTCCTAAAACTATTACCAGTAGTCTATACTATATACCTTAGCCCAGTAGTCCCAAAGGATCGAATAGTCGTGCTAAGTCAGCAAGAACAGTGCGCTTGCATACTTTCTGTGTTACATTCTTGTTTTTATGCTTATTGAAATTAAATCTGAAGACGTCCGTAATTGGATCCCAAATTAATCCTAGTATTTGAACCACTTCTGACTGGTTGAAGAATACAAGCTGTTCTTTATGTTCTGGAGGTATTTTTGATAATATTTTCGGATTATTTGCACAAAACTTCCTAAGCTCGAAATTACCCAATTTTAGCAACTGGCAAATTTCATCAATCAAATTCTGAGCATCTTTTACGTTTTCAGAGCCTGTTAGGCAATCGTCTACATAAAAACTATCCTTTAAAATCTTTGCGCTCGTCCGTAATCATTTTTATGATCATCCATCTGGTTGCGAGGTAAGAGGCAGATGCTGTGCCGTACGGTGCAGTTTGCAGTTGATATATTTGTAACGGATGATCTGGATGTGATCTGCATACAATTAATTGCAATCTTTTATCTTGGGGATGTACTAGTATTTGTCGATACATTTTTGTTATGTCTCCTGTGAAGGCATATCTGTGTAGACGAAAATTAGTAATTATGGAGAAAAGATCTGGTTGGACTGTTGGACCACCATTAATATATCATTAAGCGAACTTCCAGACGAGCTTTTGGCAGAAGCATCAAACACCACCCTTAGCTTTGTTGATAAGCTATCGGGCTTCATTACACAATGATGGGGTAATACGTAATGAGCGTGCTCAATGTCCTTTTCGCTAATCGGACGCATGTGGCCAAGCACTTCGTATTCATCCATGAACTTAACATACTCAGCTTTTAGAGCCGACGGTCTATTTAACTTCCGCTCAAGATAAAGGAACCGTTTAGTAGCCATTTGTGAAGACTCCCCTGTACTTGGGTCCTGTTTTAATGGAAAACGAACAATAAATTGGCCATTTCGGCTTCGACTGACGGTTGTATTGAAGTGCGCTTCACAATTACGCTCCTCTTTCGTCATTTGTCTCGCTGGAGCTTCATGAGATTCAGACTCCGAGAAGTTTCGTAATAGCGCATCTAGTGAGGATGTTACTTCACATGTCGCCACATGGCAATTAAAAGAAGTCTCTTTGGACAAAACACTGCCAGAAATGATCCATCCCAAGTTGGTCTCTCGCAAAACTGGGAGTTCAACTGATATTTTGATCTCTCCTGGTAGCAGAAGGTCAAAGAAAAACTCGGCTCCTATCAATAAGTCAATTTGCTGTGTAGTAGAGTACGCCGGGTCTGCCAATCGCACATGAGAAGGTATCTTCCAGCAAGGATTGCTAATTTTGTGCGTCTGCTGATAGTCACTTATTCGTGATATGGCACTTGCCTCGATGGTTGTCCGGTACTCTAAAGTGCGTGATTCAATGGTAACATTGACAGCAAATTCAGTCTTAATTTCCGTTGACTCAACGCCGCTAATGGGAATCTCCATTCGGTGTTGCTTAAGACCTAACTTATGTACGAATGACTTTGTTATGAAATGAAGCTGAGAACTAGAGTCTAACAAAACACGGCACGGTATTCGCATACCAAAAGATGAAATGACATCGACATCGACCCTACCGCAGCATTTGAAAAAGAAGTAGGTGACTTCTGACTACCAATCATACACACGTGACTACCATCTGCTTATGATGTCCTTGTCTCCTTTTGTTGTTGTTGAGCTTCAGCTGATTTTGACTGCTGATGCTTAACTGGCCTAGGTTGATGCAGCAGCGTATTATAACAGCTTCCACATTTTTGACACCTTCTTGACTGACATGATTGCGAGAAGTGGCCTGGTTTCAGACCATTTATGCAAAGACGTAGCTTACGAACCAGTTTTGCGCGATCTTCGCCTGTAAGATTTAAAAATTGTGCACAATTAAATATGTGGTGATTACTTGAACTGCAAACAACACAGCTTGAACCCTCAAATTTTCGTTCGGATGTAGCGTTTGATGTCTTCCTTTTCTCTTCTCGGCTGCTGATGGCTTCAAGAGTCTGGAACCTTGACTCGACAAATTTCAGGAACTCGGTTATTGATGGACTGCTTCTTGGATCATCTATTATCATACCGCGCAACCAATGTGCATGCAGCATCATAGTTTGCGTCAGTAGCCTGAAAATGTTGGATAAGATAATGCGCATCTCCGGTGAGATTTGCCTTCAAGTAATAGAGCTTTTGAAAAGGTGAAATCGGCTGGTTGTGATTTAGTTTTTTAAAAAGGTTGTAGAATTGTCGCCAGTTTAGATAACTCTCGTGAAACTTGGGCAGCTCTATTTTTTGCAGTTTTATTGAAGAAGTAATCCTTGGAGTAGAATTCACTGGATCTGGTATGCTGATATCCTGATGTAACTCCATTACCATTATATCTACTTGCTCTTGTAGGTCGTAGTATTCCTCAACTTCAGACGCTGTGACTTGATTTCCTAATTTCTTATACAAATTACATATCTCATCCCAGTTCTGTTGCAGACTCTTTATCTTAACGTGGTAAAATTCTTGTGGTTGTGATTTGCGCAACTCTGTAGAACATTTACTGAGCGCTCTCCTTAATATAGTAATTAAAAAGTCGAATAGTGATAGACTACTACCTTGGGGGCTCGCTTAATCTGGCTTCTTTACAGTCTTCCTAAATCGATGTTGACCTTCGTCTTGATCCTTATCTTATCCTTATCCACTTTCTTTTTTAGTCTCGCACCCAGTTGCTTTTCACTTTCACTTCCAATTGCACCGAGAACTAGTACATTCCGATCATCCTTCTCCGTCTCTACTTGCATCTGCAAGCGATAGATATAGAAATATCCTCCTTGGTGCGTTCTGCCACTCTACGAATTTCACAGTCGGTTGTGTTGAGCCGATTCCAAAGATGTTCAATTCGTTGAAGCCGGTCGTGGAGATACTGTGCAGTTTTACTTAGATCACTGTCTTTACTGTAATTCCTCGCGATACGACAAATTTCCTCACCAACCTTTTTCTTGTAGGGACAAGTAATATCCTCAGCCCTTTTCTGCCACGAACACATCACCACTTTCCATTTTCACTGTTTAACTTGTTTGTTCTAACACTCACAAAATTATATATTTATTTTTATCAATGCCCTGTCACGGTCGCCAATGTTTAATTTCGTGAGAATTAAAAAAAAATCGAAAGCAACTTTTTACTTTTTCTAAATTTATTTCTTGGGTGTTGACCCATTGAATGAATAATACAGACTGCATCGAGCTCTACAATGAATTGCAAATTGTGCTTACAATATTGCAATGTAGGCAAAATCAAACCGTGCGACCGACTACGCTGGTGTCAAGTTTGGTTTGCCGTGAAAACACGAGAAGCGTGAATTCCTTCTGCGATTTCTGGTCGCACGGTTCGTTACAAAAATTATTGTTACCTGAGCTCGACTTATACTAAAAAAATTATATGCTTACTGCTAGGAAATACAATTTTAGACGAAAGAGTGTTTTGTATATTATTTTAAATTGAACAAACTAAGAATATATTAAAACAACTTTTTCTTCCTGACACAATTATTCTTAACAAAAAGACAAACAAGAGTTTCTTTACATGGAACATTACATGGAGCTGTCAAATCGGGTGTCGCCTGTGACGCAGAACGAACGAAACTTAAACTCCTTATTGCGTAATCTTCTATCTCTCATTCCTGACTAAGAGAATACAAATATGTCAGTCACATATATTTTTGGATGACACGACTAAGAGAATAGGGGTGACTATATTCAAGTCCGTAGTCACGTTTCTGTATGATAATTAATCATGGATAAGTACAGGACTATGCTATTATATTACTGTTATATTAATAATATAATAATAATATGGGTGGCGCTACAGCCCGTAGAGGGCCAGGGCCTAGCTTCTCAGCAACCACTCGTGTTGTACGTGCTTTTTTTCTATCACGAGTGTAAGGGACCTACAGTTTTATGCTGACTCCGAACGGCCATGTTTGAGAAGCTTTTTCTAGACAGTTATACTCTTTGAGCATTGTCAGTGAGTCAAAAGAGGTGGGGCCGTGCAAAGTATTTCTTGTCGTATCAGGAATCAAACCTAAACAGGTAGGTCCAAGTGCGTAGGAGTTGACGCACTTAACCACAACGGCACGGGCCATTACTATTCCAACTGTTAAACAGTCCACAGTAGTAAATTCGTCCATTGGCATTAGAATGCAATATAAATTAAAGCAGGACATGAGGATATTGTTCCAAACTTTGAGAGATTTAGTTACTCAAGGAGCTAATGTAACCAGTCCGCCTAGTTTTCTGTTTTGTGTCCTCTGATTCTTGAGCAACAAAGCACCGAAATGCGGTAAACATCTTTGAACGGATATGCCTGTGCTAACGTTAAAAGCACGGTTTCTTCGATATATTCCTCAATTGCCAAACAAAATTCTTTAACAAATATGACAGAATTCAGTTGAAAGATTAAATTGAAGATTTAAAACAGAAGATGTAAGTTCATGTTTAGTTCTATAAGTACAATAACAATTGCAACCATTTTTAGTGGAAGCTTAAAGCGGGCGCAATTTACAGTCTAAGTTTACTAGGGTAAACCATCAAATTAATAAATGAGGATTATAAAAAAAAACAGCTGTACAAATGGATCAAGTGCAACACCTTGGCGATATATTTGAAAGAGGCAATGGGGAAATCTTGCTCCTCTCTAATGACTTTTTTAAAAAATTCTACGAAAAACTTATATATTATTAGTCACTTTTATTCAATGCATAGTGATTAATAACACATAACACATTTAAAAACACTTTAGAAAAAATCAAATGGAATATTAAAATATTATTTCACTTTAAAGTAACCCAGTTGTGTTGATTTGTGTGAATGCTTCTCACTACTTGCTCGAAATAATTTAAATAACAACCCGAATCAGGCAAAAAATTGTTATCACATTTTAATAATTCAACTAAGAATATAATAAAACAATTTTTCTTCCTGACACAATTATTCTTAACAAAAAGACAAACATTAGTTTTATTTCATGCAAATCAAATTACATAGAGCTGTCAAATCGAGTGTCGCCTGTGACGCAGGCTGCGCAGAACGAACGAAACTTAAACTCCTTATTGCGTAATCTTCTATCTCTCATTCCTGTCTAAGAGAATACAAATATGTCAGTCACATATATTTTTGGGTGACACGACTAAGAAAATAGGGGTGACTAGCTTCTCAGCAACCACTCGTGTTGTGCGTGCTATTTTTCTATCAAGAGTGAAAGGAACCTACAGTTTTATGCCGACTCCGAACGACCATGTTTGAGAAGCTTTTTCTAGACAGTTATACTCTTTGAGCATTGTCAGTGACTCGAAAGAGGTGGGGCCGTGCAAAGTATTTCTTGTCGTATCAGGAATCGAACCTAGACAGGTAGGTCCAAGTGCGTAGGAGTTGACGCACATACCCACAACGCCACGGGCCATTGCTGTTCCAACTGTTAAACAGTCCACAGTAGTAAATTCGTCCATTGGCATTAGAATGCAATATAAATTAAAGCAGGACAAGAGGATATTGTTCCAAACTTTGAGGGATTTAGTTACTCAAGGAGCTAATGTAACCAGTCCGACTAGTTTTCTGTTTGGTGTCCTCTGATTCTTGAACAACAAAGCACCGAAATGCTGTAAACATCTTTGAACAGATATGCCTGTGCGAACGTTAAAAGCACGGTTTCATCGATATATTCCTCAGTTGTCAAGCAAAATTCTTTAACAAATATGACAGAATTCAGTTGAAAGATTAAATTGAAGATTTAAAACAGAAGATGTAAGTTCATGTTTAGTTCTATAAGTACAACAACAACTGCAACCATTTTTAGTGGAAGCTTATAGCGGGCGCAAGTTCCAAACTAAGTTTACTAGGGTAAACCATCAAATTAATTAATAACGATTATGAAAGCCAACAGCTATACAAATGGATCAAGTGCAACACCTTGGAGATATATTTGAAAGAGGCAATGGGGAAAACTTGCTCCTCTCTAATGACTTTTTTAAAAAATTCTACGAAAAACTTATATTTTATTAGTCACTTTTATTCGATGCGTAGTGATTAATAACCTATTACACATTTAAAAACACTTTAGAAAAAAACAAATGGAATATTAAAATATTATTTCACTTTAAAGTAACCTAGTTGTGTTGATTTGTGTGAATGCTTCTCACTACTTGCTCGAAATAATTTAAATAACTACCAAAATCAGGCAAAAAATTGTTATCACATTTTAATAATTATACTAAGAATATATTAAAACAACTTTTTCTTCCTGACACAATTATTCTTAACAAAAAGACAAACATTAGTTTTATTGCCTGCAAATCAAATTACATGGAGCTGTCAAATCGAGTGTCGCCTGTGACGCAGGCTGCTGGGTGACACGACTTAGAGAATAGCGGTGACTGTATTTAAGTCCTTACTTACGTTTGTGTATGATGGTTAATCATGGATAAGTACAGGATTATGCTTTATAATATAATAGTAATATGGCTGGCGCTACAGCCCGTAGAGGGCCAGGGCCTAGGTTCTCAGCAACCACTCGTGTTGTGCGTGCTATTTCTCTATCACGAGTGGAAGGGACCTACAGTTTTATGCCGACTCCGAACGGCCAAGTTTGAGAAGCGTTTTCTAGACAGTTATACTCTTTGAGCATTGTCAATGACTCGAAAGAGGTGGGGCCGTGCAAAGTATTTCTTGTCGTATCAGGAATCGAACCTAGACAGGTATGTCCAAGTGCGTAGGAGTTGACGCACATACTCACAACGCCACGGACCATTGCTGTTCCAACTGTTAAACAATCCACAGTAGTAAATTCGTCCATTGACATTAGGATAAATTAAAGCAGGACAAGAGGATATTGTTCCAAACTTTGAGGGATTTAGTTACTCAAGGAGCTATTGTAACCAGTCCGCCTAGTTTTCTGTTTGGTGTCTTCTGATTCTTGAGAAACAAAGCACCGAAATGCGGTAAACATCTTTGAACGGATATGCCTGTGCTAACGTTAAAAGCACGGTTTCATCGATATATTCCTCAATTGCCAAACAAAATTTTTTAACAAATATGACAGAATTCAGTTGAAAGATTAAATTGAAGATTTAAAACAGAAGATGTAAGTTCATGTTTAGTTTTATAAGTACAATAACAATTGCAACCATTTTTAGTGGAAGCTTAAAGCGAGTGCAATTTACAAACTATGTTTACTAGGGTAAACCATCAAATTAATTAATGAAGATTATAAAAGCCAACAGCTGTACTAATGGATCAAGTGCAACACCTTGAAGATATATTTGAAAGAGGCAATGGGGACAATTTCCTCGTCTCCAATGGTTTCTTTTAAGAATTTCTATGAAAAACTTATATTTTATTAATCACTTTTATTCAATGCATAGTGATAAAAAACACATTACACATTTAAAACCACTTTAGAAAAAAACAAATGGAATATTAAAATATTATTTCAATTTAAAGTAACCCAGTTGTGTTGATGTGTGTGAATGCTTCTCACTACTTGCTCGAAATAATTTAAATAACAACCCTAATCAGGCAAAAAATAGTTATCACATTTTAATAATTCATCTAAGAATATATTAAAACAACTTAATCTTCCTGACCAATTAGTCTTAACAAAAAGACAAACACTAGTTTCTTTACATGGAACATTACATGGAGCTGTCAAATCGGCTGTCGCCTGTGACGCAGGTTGCGCAGAACGAACGAAACTTACACTCCTTATTGCGTAATCTTCTATCTCTCATTCCTGACTAAGAGAATACAGATTTGTCAGGCACATATATTTTTGGGTGACACGACTAAGAGAATAGGGGTGACTATATTTAAGTTCTTACTCACGTTTGTGTATGATTGTTAATCATGGATAAGTACAGAATTATGTTATTATATTACTTTTCCAACTGTTAAACAGTCCACAGTAGTAAATTCGTCCGTTGACATTAGGATGCAATATAAATTAAACCAGAACATGAGGATATTCTTCCAAACTTTTAGGGATGTACTTACTCAAGGAGCTAATGTAACTAGTCCGCCTAGTTTTCTGTTTGGTGTTCTCTGATTCTTGAGCAACAAAGCACCGAAATGCGGTAAACGTCTTTGAACGGGTATTCCTGTGCGAACGTTAAAAGCACGGTTTCGTCGATATATTCGTCAGTTGTCAAACAAAATTCTTTAACAAATATGACAGAATTCAGTTGAAAGATTAAATTAAAGATTTAAAACAGATGATATAAGTTCATATTTATTTTTATAAGTACATTAACAATTGCAACCATTTTTAATGGAAGCTTAAAGCCGGCGTAATTTGCAATCTATGTTTACTAGGGTAAACAGCGATACAAATGGATCAAGTGCAACACCTTGAAGATATATTTGAAAGAGGCAATGGGGACAATTTGCTCGTCTCCAATAATTTTTTTAAAAAACATATTTTCTTAGTCACTTTTATTCAATGCATAGTGATAAAAAACACATTACACATTTAAAAACACTTTAGAAAAAAACAAATGGAATATTAAAATATTATTTCACTTTAAAGTAACCCACTTGTGTGTATGTGTGTGAATGCTTCTCACTACTTGCTCGAAATAATTTAAATAACAACCCCAATCAGGCAAAAAATTGTTATCACATTTTAATAATTCAACTACGTTTAATTTCGTGAGAATTAAAAAAAAACTTTTTACTTTTTTCTAAATTTATTTCTTGGGTGTTGACACATTGGATGAATAATACAGACTGCATCGAGCTCTACAATGAATTGCACCTTGTGCTTACATTATTGTAATGAAGGCAAAATCAAACCGTGCGACCGACTACGCTGGTGTCAAGTTTGGTTTGCCGTGAAACACGAGAAGCGTGAATTCCTTCTGCGATTTCTGGTCGCACGGTTCGTTACAACAATTATTGTTACCTGAGCTCGACTTATATTTATTACAAATTTATTTGATTACTGCTAGGAAATACAATTTTAGATGAAAGTGTGTTTTGTATATTATTTGAAATTGATTTGAATTGATGCTAAACCTTCCACGAGATTCTTCCACCACCAGACTCCACAAAAAAGCGAATGTTGAACTCATTTCTGCAAGGATTTCGAGACTGACAAGTAAATTTATAGATTCTTGCGTGCTTGCTGACAATCCTGTAGTCAATAACTTAAATACAAACATTCCTCTCAATCCATAATCTATTTCATACATTTGTGTGTACGCATAGAGATATATTTACATTGTCTATAGAAATGTAGTTTTATTTATTCACCCATATATTTATTAACTTATTTATTTTTCAATTATTTATTATTTACATTTTCTTTCACTGTGATGCATTTATTTATTTATTTATTTATTTATATTACTTATATATATATATATATATATATATATATATATATATATATATATTTATCTATTTATTTATTTGTTTATTCTATTCACTTATATTTTATTAATTTATTTATTATTTATTTACTATATATTAATAATATACGTATACACTCCAAAATTGTACGAATTCGAACTATGTCCTCAAAATAAAGGGTGATTTTTTAAAAGCTATAGGAAAGTTTTTCAAAAAAAAAACACATAAAATTCAGAAAAATGCATGAAATCTTTATTTGAATCGATAGTACGGTCCATATAATTTAATGTTTGAAGATTTTTTCATGCAAATGTTGACCTTGATTGCGCCTCAAATGGACCATCCGCTTAGTCCAATTTTGACATACTCTTTCCAACATTTCGGCCAGTATCTCACGAATAAATGCTTCAATGTTGTCTTCCAATGCGTCAATTGAAGCGGGATTCTCTGTACAGACATGAGCTTTAACATAGCCCCACAAAAAATAGTCTAAAGGCGTTAAATCGCACGATCTAGGCGGCCAATTGATCGGTCCCGTGAAATAAAATGTTCACCGAACTCGGCCCTCCATAAGTCCATTGTTGCGCGTGCTGTGTGGCGTGTGGCACCGTCTTGTTGAAACCACATGTCATGCAAGTCAAGCTCTTGCATTTTGGGCAAAAAAAAGTTGGAAATCATCTCACGGTAGCGCTCACCATTCACAGTTACGTTACGATTCGCATCATCTTTGAAGAAGTACGGTCCAATAATTCCACCAACCCATAAACCGCACCAAACTGTGACTTTTCTGGATGCATTGGTAGCTCTTGCAATGCTTCAGGCTGATATTCACTCCAAAATCGACAATTCTGCTTATTTACGTACCCATTGAGCCAAAAATGAGCTTCGTCGCTGAACACAATTTTTCGGAAGAAGCGCGCGATGAGCTTTCTTAACAGAGCACGCATTTTGATAATAAAATTCAATAATTTGCCAGCGTTATTGGTTTGTAAGACGATTCATGGTTAAATTATAGACCAAACTGAAGATGTTTGACAGTGAAACAAAACACGAAACGTGCGTCAGCTGTTTAAACCAGTGTTGCCAAAAAGATAATAGCTAAAAAATCACTCTTTAAATACCTACTGCACTGTCAAGATGCCTTACAAAGATTTCTTTATTGGGTTCTGCGAATGATATTGTCAACATAAGGAGTAAAAAGAGAAATGTTGCCAGACCGCTATAATGTCCACTTTTAACCATCACTGGGGTATCCGATTTTCTGTTTCTACATTTTACATTATCATTTGCTACGCATTTCTTCTTTGCCTCAATTTCTTCAACACTTGGCGGCAAAGGACACAAATTTTGCACAGCTCTTTGATATTTACCAGATTGCGTTTTCACACTAGCTACACCTACTAGGCCATCATTGCCTGCCTAGACCTCTTCAACCCGACCTAATTTCCAACGCATGGGCGGAATATTTGTTTCCTTAATCACAACCAGTGTACCAGGCTTAAGATTTTGGGATTAAGTTTTCCATTTAATTTTTTGTTGAAGAAGATGAAGATACTCAGAAGACCAACGCTTCCAAAAGTGTTTTTGGATGAACTGTATTTGACGAAAATGACTCAAGTGGAAATCTGTTATTTTCGACTCAGGTAATGCAGTAAGCGGAGTACCTATTAGAAAATGACCTGGAGTTAAAGCTTAAAAATCATTAGGATCGGATGTTAGAGGGGTCAACAGGCGAGAGTTCTGAATTGCTTCAATTTACACAACAACTGTTGACAACTGTTCGTATATACAACTGTTGACATCTGTTCGTATTGGTCGAATGTAATTCCAATCTATACCATTCTTCAGACACTTTCCTAAAACTATTACCAGTAGTCTATACTATATACCTTAGCCCAGTAGTCCCAAAGGATCGAATAATCGTGCTAAGTCAGCAAGAACAGTGCGCTTGCATACTTTCTGTGTTACATTCTTGTTTTTATGCTTATTGAAATTAAATCTGAAGACGTCCGTAATTGGATCCCAAATTAATCCTAGTATTTGAACCACTTCTGACTGGTTGAAGAATACAAGCTGTTCTTTATGTTCTGGAGGTATTTTTGATAATATTTTCGGATTATTTGCACAAAACTTCCTAAGCTCGAAATTACCCAATTTTAGCAACTGGCAAATTTCATCAATCAAATTCTGAGCATCTTTTACATTTTCAGAGCCTGTTAGGCAATCGTCTACATAAAAACTATCCTTTAAAATCTTTGCGCTCGTCCGTAATCATTTTTATGATCATCCATCTGGTTGCGAGGTAAGAGGCAGATGCTGTGCCGTACGGTGCAGTTTGCAGTTGATATATTTGTAACGGATGATCTGGATGTGATCTGCATACAATTAATTGCAATCTTTTATCTTGGGGATGTACTAGTATTTGTCGATACATTTTTGTTATGTCTCCTGTGAAGGCATATCTGTGTAGACGAAAATTAGTAATTATGGAGAAAAGATCTGGTTGGAGTGTTGGACCACCATTAATATATCATTAAGCGAACTTCCAGACGAGCTTTTGGCAGAAGCATCAAACACCACCCTTAGCTTTGTTGATAAGCTATCGGGCTTCATTACACAATGATGGGGTAATACGTAATGAGCGTGCTCAATGTCCTTTTCGCTAATCGGACGCATGTGGCCAAGCACTTCGTATTCATCCATGAACTTAACATACTCAGCTTTTAGATCCGACGGTCTATTTAACTTCCGCTCAAGATAAAGGAACCGTTTAGTAGCCATTTGTGAAGACTCCCCTGTACTTGGGTCCTGTTTTAATGGAAAACAAACAATAAATTGGCCATTTCGGCTTCGACTGACGGTTGTATTGAAGTGCGCTTCACAATTACGCTCCTCTTTCGTCATTTGTCTCGCTGGAGCTTCATGAGATTCAGACTCCGAGAAGTTTCGTAATAGCGCATCTAGTGAGGATGTTACTTCACATGTCGCCACATGGCAATTAAAAGAAGTCTCTTTGGACAAAACACTGCCAGAAATGATCCATCCCAAGTTGGTCTCTCGCAAAACTGGGAGTTCAACTGATATTTTGATCTCTCCTGGTAGCAGAAGGTCAAAGAAAAACTCGGCTCCTATCAATAAGTCAATTTGCTGTGTAGTAGAGTACGCCGGGTCTGCCAATCGCACATGAGAAGGTATCTTCCAGCAAGGATTGCTAATTTTGTGCGTCTGCTGATAGTCACTTATTCGTGATATGGCACTTGCCTCGATGGTTGTCCGGTACTCTAAAGTGCGTGATTCAATGGTAACATTGACAGCAAATTCAGTCTTAATTTCCGTTGACCCAACGCCGCTAATGGGAATCTCCATTCGGTGTTGCTTAAGACCTAATTTATGTACGAATGACTTTGTTATGAAATGAAGCTGAGAACCAGAGTCTAACAAAACACGGCACGGTATTCGCATACCAAAAGATGAAATGACATTTACAATTGCTGTTGCCATCCTTCGACGCGTGCACTTGTCGCCGTCCGTGCATCACGCGTGTGCCAAAAAAAAAAAAAAAAACCCCGCGGTCCCTCCACCCACAAAAGCCCCGCGAGTGCCGACCAACAAAAAAACAAGTGTTTGTGTGAAGTGTTTCGGTGTCGAGTGCGTTCGGTCCGCTCCCTCTCGCCCCCTTCCTTCACAAGCCACTGCTGCGCATTCTCGGTCGCAACTCCCGTTTGATTTCATCAAGCGGGTTGATGCTATGACTGAGAGTGCGTAGCATCTGACGTAGCGGATTTTAGAAGTGTGAATTCGTTGGTGGACCAACTCCAATCGATGTATGGGCATAACACCTACATCGTTTGTTGTTGGGAAGCTATTACGGAATTTGCACTTCTCAACTCTGCCTTACCACACGCAGTCGGAGTTTGGTAATTTTATATCTCCGTCTTGTTTTCTATGGAAAACTTTAGGGTTGATGTGTGCAATGTTCGTGGGCTAAGAGTGAATCTCTTCGCTGTGTATGTCCACTTGTTTTTATATAAACCAGCTGTCTTGGCACTAAGCGAAACACAGGTAGGTGAGAATACCGAATTATCGGATTTGACCCTGCCCGGATATAGCTTGGTGCCTCTTTTCTTTTTTCACCGCGGTCTCGCCATCTACGTGCGTAGTGATGTAGCTTACCAAATTCAACCACAATATGGCCACTGCTCCAATCCGGAATTTAATTTTCTGTGGTTAAAAATCCATGTCCGTAAGCATTTAATCCACTACTGTTTTATTTACAGAAGTCCAAACTTGGATAGCAATTCAACTTTTAACGAATTTGATGCGCTATCCGATTCCATCTCAAGAATTGTATCCCTGTATCCTCGCACTGAAATTGCCATTGCGGGCGATTTCAATGTACACAATTCTAATTGGCTTCGACATTCAGGCCAGACAACACCCGAAGGAAGGTATGTCGAAATCTTTGCTGAGCTAAACAATCTGACTCAGCTAGTAAATGAGCCCACACGAATACCTGACATCGCAGATCATTCCGCCAACACCCTGGACCTGTTTCTCACCTCTCACCCTGATAAATATTCTGTTGACATACTGTCGCCTCTAGGTTCGTCTGACCATTGTGTCATATCAGCTAATTTCTCGTTATCACCACACACAGTTAGAGAACAAATTCCTAAAAGAACAGTATGGCTGTACGAGAAAGCCGATTGGAGCGGACTCAACAATTTCTTTCGGAATTTTAACTGGTCATTATGCTTCCTCGATAGTGACGTGGATGCCGCTGCTGATATGATCACAAACATTCTTCTGCTGGGCATGAGATCCTTCATTCCGCATAGAGTGAAAAGTATCAAGCCCAAAGAAAATGCATGGTATGACTCGAGCTGTAAAGAGGCTATCAGGTTGAGAGAGTTGAATTTCCGGGCATACAAAGCCAACCCTACTGAGGAAAACCGGAATAAGTTTAAACGGGCCAGAAATGACTGCAATGCAACTATCAGACGTGTGAAATTCTCCTATGATCAAAAGTTAAGGCAAAAAGTGCTTCAATGTCCCAAAGGTAGCAAAAACTTTTGGTCATTTGTAAAAAACATAAAGAATTCCACCTCGTCTTCAATTCCCACGCTCATTTACAATGACATTCCAGCTGTCAGCTCTTTAGACAAAGCCAATCTGCTTGCGGCGCATTTTGCAGCCAGCTCAACATTGCCAGATTCCAATATGTCTCCACCTGTACTTGAGAGCGTTGATTTCACCATGGGAAAAATCCATTTCCGCACTCGTACAGTTGCAAGAGTACTTAAAGATCTCGACGTGCACAAATCCGCTGGCCCGGATGGTATTCCCCCTATACTTCTGAAGAGGTGTTCTTCTGCGCTGGCAAAACCATTGCGTAAGCTTTTTCATTTATCCTACTCTTTAGGTCTCTTTCCGAGCAGATGGAAAACAGCATTTGTCCAGCCCGTCCCTAAAAAGGGCGAATCTTCGTCACCCACCTCGTACCGACCCATAGCACTTACGTCCCTTCTTTCTAAGGTCATGGAAACGCTGATAAATCGTCAGCTTATGAAATATCTTGAATCGCGGAAGCTTCTTAATGACCGGCAGTACGGTTTCCGTAGTAACAGGTCCACTGGTGATTTGATAGCTTATCTCACCGAAAAGTGGAACACATCTTTGCATAATGCAGGTGAAAACAAGATCGTTGCACTTGATATTTCTAAGGCATTTGACAGAGTTTGGCATCAAGCTCTTTTGTCGAAAATGCGTGCATATGGTATCGATGAATCTCTTCTTCTATGGATTAGAAATTACCTTTCGAACCGTTCAATTCAAGTTGTTTTGGATGGGTTCAAGTCTGATATCCACCAAATAAATGCTGGTGTACCCCAAGGCTCTGTTCTGTCTCCGACACTCTTTCTCATTTTTATTAATGATCTCTTGTCTGCTACTTCTAATCCAATCCATTCCTTCGCTGATGACAGTACCCTCAGCTTTTCATATTCGTTCCGAGACTCACGACCCTGCCCTTCGGCCGTAGAATTGGAACGGCAGCGTATGTTAAGCTCATTGAATTCCGATCTTGACAGCATAATTAACTGGGGAAACAACAACAGAGTGGAATTCAATGCTTCTAAAACTCAATGCTGTCTGCTGTCACTCAAGCGAACCCTTGTTAATCAGCCATTATCCATGAATGGTGCTTGTGTCGATGAAACCGGAAAGCTTTCCATCCTTGGTATGTGTATCAACAGAACGCTTAGTTGGAACGATCACATATTTGAGGTCGCCAAAAATGCTGCGAAATGTTTAGGTTTCCTTAATCGATGCAAGAAATATTTCACCCCCTCTGATTTGGCTTTCATTTATAAGGCGTATATCCGCCCCAAGCTTGAGTACAACGCTCATATCTGGTCTGGTGCCCCAAAGACCACCCTGCACCTACTAGATAGAATCCAAAAGCGAGCGATAAAACTTATAGGAGACAACAATGTCGCAAAGTCATTAGACTCGCTCGAACATCGACGTACCGTTTCTTCTTTGTCTGTATTTTATCGCTATTTCAACAAACGATGCTCAAGTGAGCTAGCCAACTGCATTCCTCCTCTCCATGAATTCACCCGCAATACTCGTCTCGCCAGGAATGCTCATCAGTTTACCCTTAAGCCTACTTTCGGACGCACAGTTAAATTTAGAGACTCGTTCTTCAGCCGTACTACGCGAATTTGGAATACTCTTCCCAGCCCTATATTTCCCACAGACTACAATCCGCAGATATTTAAGACCAATGTGCACAGGTACCTCCTCTCCCTTTCTCCCTCTATACCTTCGGCCCGTGCTGTGTCTTGACCCCGGACACTTAAGGGTATTAGCAATCCCTTGAGAGCGCGCAAATTATAAAAAAAAAAAAAAAAAAAAAAAATAGATATGACTCTTAATCGACCCTACTGCAGCATTTGAAAACGAAGTAGGTGACTTACCAATCATACACACGTGACTACCATCTGGTTATGATGTCCTTGTCTCCTTTTGTTGTTATTGAGCTTCAGCTGATTTTGACTGCCGATGCTTAACTGGCCTAGGTCGATGCAGCTTCCACATTTTTGACACCTTCTTGACTGACATGATTGGCAGAAGTGACCTGGTTTCAGACAATTTATGCAAAGACGCAGCTTACGAACCAGTTTTGAGCGATCTTCACCTGTAAGTATATCTGGTGATTACTTGAACTGCAAACAACATAGCTTGAACCCTCAAATTTTCGTTCTGATGTAGCGAGTGATGTCTTCCTTTTCTCTTCTCGGCTGCTGATGGCTTCAAGAGTCTGGAACCTTGACTCGACAAATTTCAGGAACTCGGTTATTGATGGGCTGCTTCTTGGATCATCTATTATCATACCGCGCAACCAATGTTGCCCATGCAGCATCATAATTTGCGGCAGTAGCCTGAAAATTTTGGATCAGATAATGCGCATCTCCGGTGAAATTTGCCTTCAAGTAATAGAGCTTTTGAGCAGGTGAAATCTTCTGGTCGTGAATTAGTTGTTTAAAAAGGTCGTAGAATTGTCGCCAGTTTAGATAACTCTCGTGAAACTTGGGCAGCTCTATTTTTGGCAGTTTTATTGAAGAAGTAATCCTTGGAGTAGAATTCACTGGATCTGGTATGCTGATATCCTGATATAACTCCATTACCATTATATCTACTTGCTATTGTAGGTCGTAGTATTCCTCAACGTCAGACGCTGTGATTTGATTTTCTAATTTCTGATACAAATTAGATATCACATCCCAGTTCTGTTGCAGACTCTCTATCTTAACGTGGTGAAATCCTTGTGGTTGTGATTTGCGCAACTCTGTAGAACATTTACTGAGCGCTCTCCTTAATATAGTAATTAAAAAGTCGAACCTTGCTCTAGGTGATAGACTACTACCTTGGGGGCTCGCTTAATCTGGCTTCTTTACAGTCTTCCTAAATCGATGTTGACCTTCGTCTTGATCCTTATCTTATCCTTATCCACTTTCTTTTTTAGTCTCGCACCCAGCTGCTTTTCACTTTCACTTCTAATTGCACCGAGAACTAGTATATTCCGATCATCCTTCTCCGTCTCTACTTGCATCTGCAAGCGATTTTCTATATCCTCCTTGGTGCGTTCTGCCACTCTACGAATTTCACAGTCGGTTGTGTTGAGCCGATTCCAAAGATGTTCAATTCGTTGAAGCCGGTCGTGGAGATACTGTGCAGTTTTACTTAGATCACTGTCTTTACTGTAATTCCTCGCGATACGACAAATTTCCTCACCAACCTTTTTCTTGTAGGGACAAGTAATATCCTCAGCCCTTTTCTGCCACGAACACATCACCACTTTCCATTTTCACTGTTTAACTTGTTTGTTCTAACACTCACAAAATTATATATTTATTTTTATCAATGCCCTGTCACGGTCGCCAATGTTTAATTTCGTGAGAATTAAAAAAAAATCGAAAGCAACTTTTTACTTTTTCTAAATTTATTTCTTGGGTGTTGACCCATTGAATGAATAATACAGACTGCATCGAGCTCTACAATGAATTGCAAATTGTGCTTACAATATTGCAATGTAGGCAAAATCAAACCGTGCGACCGACTACGCTGGTGTCAAGTTTGGTTTGCCATGAAAACACGAGAAGCGTGAATTCCTTCTGCGATTTCTGGTCGCACGGTTCGTTACAAAAATTATTGTTACCTGAGCTCGACTTATATTACAAATTTATTAGCTTACTGCTAGGAAATACAATTTTAGATGAAAGAGTGTTTTGTATATTATTTTAAATTGAACAAACTAAGAATATATTAAAACAACTTTTTCTTCCTGACACAATTATTCTTAACAAAAAGACAAACATTAGTTTCTTTACATGGAACATTACATGGAGCTGTCAAATCGGGTGTCGCCTGTGACGCAGAACGAACGAAACTTAAACTCCTTATTGCGTAATCTTCTATCTCTCATTCCTGACTAAGAGAATACAAATATGTCAGTCACATATATTTTTGGGTGACACGACTAAGAGAATAGGGGTGACTATATTCAAGTCCGTACTCACGTTTCTGTATGATAATTAATCATGGATAAGTACAGGACTATGCTATTATATTACTGTTATAATAATAATATAATAATAATATGGGTGGCGCTACAGCCCGTAGAGGGCCAGGGCCTAGCTTCTCAGCAACCACTCGTGTTGTACGTGCTTTTTTTCTATCACGAGTGTAAGGGACCTACAGTTTTATGCCGACTCCGAACGGCCATGTTTAAGAAGCTTTTTCTAGACAGTTATACTCTTTGAGCATTGTCAGTGACTCGAAAGAGGTGGGGCCGGGCAAAGTGTTTCTTGTCGTATCAGGAATCAAACCTAGACAGGTAGGTCCAAGTGCGTAGGAGTTGACGCACTTAACCACAACGGCACGGGCCATTACTATTCCAACTGTTAAACAATCCACAGTAGTAAATTCGTCCATTGGCATTAGAATGCAATATAAATTAAAGCAGGACATGAGGATATTGTTCCAAACTTTGAGGGATTTAGTTACTCAAGGAGCTAATGTAACCAGTCCGCCTAGTTTTCTGTTTGGTGTCCTCTGATTCTTGAGCAACAAAGCACCGAAATGCGGTAAACATCTTTGAACGGATATGCCTGTGCTAACGTTAAAAGCGCGGTTTCTTCGATGTATTCCTCAATTGCCAAACAAAATTCTTTAACAAATATGACAGAATTCAGTTGAAAGATTAAATTGAAGATTTAAAACAGAAGATGTAAGTTCATGTTTAGTTCTATAAGTACAATAACAATTGCAACCATTTTTAGTGGAAGCTTAAAGCGGGCGCAATTTACAGTCTAAGTTTACTAGGGTAAACCATCAAATTAATTAATGAAGATTATAAAAGCCAACAGCTGTACAAATGGATCAAGTGCAACACCTTGGAGATATGTTTGAAAGAGGCAATGGGGAAACCTTGCTCCTCTCTAATGACTTTTTTAAAAAATGCTACGAAAAACTTATATATTATTAGTCACTTTTATTCAATGCATAGTGATTAATACCACATAACACATTTAAAAACACTCTAGAAAAAAACAAATGGAATATTAAAATATTATTTCACTTTAAAGTAACCCAGTTGTGTTGATTTGTGTGAATGCACTACTTGCTCGAAATAAATTAAATAACAACCCGAATCAGGCAAAAAATTCTTATCACATTTTAATAATTCAACTAAGAATATAATAAAACAATTTTTCTTCCTGACAAAATTATTCTTAACAAAAAGACAAACATTAGTTTTATTTCATGCAAATCAAATTACATGGAGCTGTCAAATCGAGTGTCGCCTGTGACGCAGGCTGCGCAGAACGAACGAAACTTAAACTCCTTATTGCGTAATCTTCTATCTCTCATTCCTGTCTAAGAGAATACAAATATGTCAGTCACATATATTTTTGGGTGACACGACTAAGAAAATAGGAGTGACTATATTTAGGTCCTTACTCACGTTTGTGTATGATGGTTGATCATGGATAAGTACAGGATTATGCTATATAATATAATAATAATATGGGTGGCACTACAGCCCGTAGAGGGCCAGTTCCTAGCTTCTCAGCAACCACTCGTGTTGTGCGTGCTATTTTTCTATCACGAGTGGAAGGGACCTACAGTTTTATGCCGACTCCGAATGGCCAAGTTTGAGAAGCGTTTTCTAGACAGTTATACTCTTTGAGCATTGTCAATGACTCGAAAGAGGTGGGGCCGTGCAAAGTATTTCTTGTCGTATCAGGAATCGAACCTAGACAGGTAGGTCCAAGTGCGTAGGAGTTGACGCACATACCCACAACGCCACGGACCATTGCTGTTCCAACTGTTAAACAGTCCACAGTAGTAAATTCGTCCATTGACATTAGGATAAATTAAAGCAGGACAAGAGGATATTGTTCCAAACTTTGAGGGATTTAGTTACTCAAGGAGCTAATGTAACCAGTCCGCCTAGTTTTCAGTTTGGTGTCCTCTGATTCTTGAGCAACAAAGCACCGAAATGCGGTAAACATCTTTGAACGGATATGCCTGTGCTAACGATATATTCCTCAATTGCCAAACAAAATTCTTTAACAAATATGACAGAATTCAGTTGAAAGATTAAATTGAAGATTTAAAACAGAAGATGTAAGTTCATGTTTAGTTCTATAAGTACAATAACAATTGCAACCATTTTATATATATACTGCTGCTCATTATTCCTAACCTACTTGAAGCGATATTAGCCTGAATATGTTCAACATTTTCCTTAATGATTCATATCTTTAATAGAGTTTCTAAATATGTAAGTTTGGTAAAAAGTCGTTTAATATTGTCGTCTGTCTCGTTTGATTTAGCTAAAATTTGTTTTCTATCTTTGTCAATTGTTTCCTTAAGTATTATAAATGTCTTGTTAAAATGATCGTGAATTACAATTTGTTTGTCAAACTGTGTAATAATGTTGTGATTATTTGTGTTAGTAATTTGTAATTGTTCTTCTATGTTTCGTCTGTCATCATCGTCCATCGTACCGTAGAACCATTTCATTCCGGTGCCTATAATATTTATAAGACCTCTTTTGTGTTTGTGGGGAATGATTGTATGCACGTTTTGCATTGTTTTTTTTATAGAATAAAATTATAGAATAATCGTTTGAATATTGTTTGTGTGTTCTGCCAAACTCGTACTAAAGATTGGAATGTCGTCCATGTATACGACACAAACTTTGTTTATGAAATCTCGCAAAATCGAGTTTATTAATCGTTGAAAGGTTGAGGGTGCATTTGTGAGTCCAAAAGGCATTCTTACAAACTCATAATGACGGTGTGGAAAATGCCGTTTTTTTCTGTAACATTTCTTGACCAAAATCTGGTAAAAGCCTTTTGCTAGATCTATGCTAGCGAAATATTGCGATCTTCCTAACTTTTCCAATATTGTGTCAATATTTGGAATAGGAAACTTATCGTCAATGGTTATTTCATTAAGTTTTCTATAGTCTGTGACTATACGATACATTTCAATTCCAGAGCTGTCTACCTTCTTAGGTACAATCCAGAGCGGACTGTTATAAGGTGAGTTGCTCTCTTGTATTATTGTCTGATGCAACATATCTTTTATTTGTCTATTTATTTCTTCCTCGTGAATTTGGGGATATCTATTTATTTTAGAGAATACTGCTCGTTCTGTTGAAGTAACGATCTCGTGTTCTATTTCGTTTGTATGGGTTAATTGCTGCCCTTCATTATAGAATAAATCGCGGTTTTTATTCAAAAGCTTTCTTAGTCGTTCTGTTTCTTCGGAATTCAGATCTTTTCTAATGAGAACTTCTGTTAAATCTTTTGATTCCTCTAGTGAATATACATCATCATATGAAAATGGAGATGAATCGCAGAAAGGTATTTTCTTATTGTTTATTTGGAGATAATTCTCTTGGAGATTTATAATTGCTTGTAAAGAAGCTAATATGTTTTGTCCGATTATTCCATCAAAATCTTTATCTTTAAAGTTGGTCAATTTCCAAATCATGAATGCCTTTTCATCGAATTCATTTGGTAAAGGGGTTCTTATCTCACTATCGATAATAACTTGACCAGAAAGTGTACTAAAAGATATTTTATTTTTTAATGGATTTCTTTTATAAGATTTAAGTTGATTTTTATTTAGTAGCGTTGTCGAAGATCCTGTATCTATCAAACAACGAATCTTTTCATTAGATATATTGAGTTCTACTATGGGTAAATCTTTTCGCGACATACCAAATGAAAATTTACATTCTCAACGTGGTCTACGCTCATGGCATCAGGATTCACATTTCTAATTTGATTAGATTTTGATATTCCCTGGTTCCTATACTGACCTGAATTATTATAGTTCCTAAATTGTCCTGACATTTGTCTGTTATTATCGTTATTATTTCTAAAAGGTTGTCTACTTGTGCTTGGTCTAGTATCCATGTTATAATTATTTGAGTTATTGTTCTGTCTCCTATTATTATAATAGTTATTTACGTTCTTTCTATCTATACTTGGTTGTTCTCTATTACTCAAATTGTGTCCACTATTCTGTCTCCTATTCTCATTTTGTTGATATGCCCTATTCTTCTGTCTATTTCTTAATAATCCTAGCTGTTCTAACGTATGGAATGCTTCCCTGAGACTGTCAATTGGCCTACTAAGTAAAACACTTGCTAAATGTGGGTCTAAGCCATCGAGAAATTTTCTTAGAATCATTTTTTCGTTACTATTTTGGCAAAATTCTACCGGTTTTTCCGCGTCAAATTCATATTTGAAATTTAATTTATCTAAAATTATTTCTAGCTTATTGAAATAATCGCTTACATTGTTGTTTCTTAACCAATTGCTTGGTGATATAGGGAATGATAATTCTCCCTAACGCCATAGCTCCTGATCAGCTCGTTCTTGATTTGTTCCCACGTTGGATTGTTTCCCAGAGTCCTTATGGTTTGTAAAGCTATCCTTGTATTTTGTTTATTACATGTCTTTGTAAAAAATATCTTTGTAGAGGTGTTCCGTTGTAGCATGGAATACACATTTCCACATCTCTAATAAATGATGATAGAGAGTAGTCCTCTGTGTTTCCATGGAATTCCTTTATCCTGGCAGATTCTTTAAGAATTTTGTCCATAGGTAGGTTAACAACTTGCACTTCACCTGCGTTATCCATTTTGCTTATATATTTTATCGGTAGTCTATATATTTAGGTGTGATTCCCTTTAGTATTTACTTCTCTTTTTTTTCACTCGAAATGTATTTCACTTATTTTCGATTTTCGTTCAAAATATTTTCACTTGTTTTCGATTTTCGTTCAAAATATTTTCGATTTTCTTTCGAAATATTTTCACTTCCTTTTGATTTTCTTTTAATTTCACTTCCTTTCGATTTCTTTCGAAATATTTTCACTTCCTTTCGGTTCTTTTAATTGCAATGAAATTTCGCGTTTTAACTCTTAATTTGTCTGCTGACATGTTTCGCTTTAACAGATTCGATTCTAATATCTTTAGATTTTAGAAGTACCGACTGCGCCAGTTAAAGAGGATTGGGTTTTTAAAAGAACGAACTTTATTGAATGAATCGTGTCTTCAGACTAAAATCTTAATTCTACTTTTCTCGCCTCGATACTCATTGTGTTCCTAACTGAATTGTTATTGTTTCGGTGACAGTAGCATGATCGTCTGGGCTGTCTTCTTCCTGGTATTGATCATAGCAGCTGACTTATCTCTATTCGGGAATGAGTGTGGGGTATCTATTACTGCTGAGTCGTTTCCTTGGTCGGATGAAAGTTTGGTGTTTATTACTGCTGACTCGTCTCCTTGGACGAATGAGTGTATGTCGTTTCCTCTGCTGGTGGTCTCCAACTCCGACATAACCCGCGCGCTGAACTTTCTTAACAGAGCACGCATTTTGATAATAAAATTCAATAAATTGCCAGCGTTATTCGTTTGCAAGACGATTCATGGTTAAATTATATACCAAACTGAAGATGTTTGACAGTGAAACAAAACACGAAACGTGCGTCAGCTGTTTAAACCAGTGTTGCCAAAAAGATAATAGCTAAAAAATCACCCTTTAAATACCTACTGCACTGTCAAGATGCCTTACAAAGATTTCTTTATTGGGTTCTGCGAATGATATTGTCAACATAAGGAGTAAAAAGAGAAATGTTGCCAGACCGCTATAATGTCTTTTAACCATCGCTGGGGTATCCGATTTTCTGTTTCTACATTTTACATTATCATTTGCTACGCATTTCTTCTTTGCCTCCCTTTCTTCAACGCTTGGCGGCAAAGGACACACATTTTGCACAGCTCTTTGATATTTACCAGATTGCGTTTTCACACTAGCTACACCTACTAGGCCATCATTGCCAGCCTAGACCTCTTCAACCCGACCTAATTTCCAACGCATGGGCGGAATATTTGTTTCCTTAATCACAACCGGTGTACCAGGCTTAAGATTTTGGGATTTAGTTTTGCATTTAATTTTTTGTTGAAGAAGACCAACGCTTCCAAAAGTGTTTTTGGATGCACTGTATTTGACGAAAATGACTCAAGTGGAAATCTGTTATTTTCGACTCAGGTAATGCAGTAAGCGGAGTACCTATTAGAAAATGACCTGGAGTTAAAGCTTCAAAATCATTAGGATCGGATGTTAGAGGGGTCAACAGGCGAGAGTTCTGAATTGCTTCAATTTACACAACAACGGTTGACAACTGTTCGTATATACAACTGTTGACATCTGTTCGTATTGGTCGAATGTATTTACAATCTATACCATTCTTCAGACACTTTCCTAAAACTATTACCAGTAGTCTATACTATATACCTTAGCCCAGTAGTCCCAAAGGATCGAATAGTCGTGCTAAGTCAGCAAGAACAGTGCGCTTGCATACTTTCTGTGTTACATTCTTGTTTTTATGCTTATTGAAATTAAATCTGAAGACGTCCGTAATTGGATCCCAAATTAATCCTAGTATTTGAACCACTTCTGACTGGTTGAAGAATACAAGCTGTTCTTTATGTTCTGGAGGTATTTTTGATAATATTTTCGGATTATTTGCACAAAACTTCCTAAGCTCGAAATTACCCAATTTTAGCAACTGGCAAATTTCATCAATCAAATTCTGAGCATCTTTTACGTTTTCAGAGCCTGTTAGGCAATCGTCTACATAAAAACTATCCTTTAAAATCTTTGCGCTCGTCCGTAATCATTTTTATGATCATCCATCTGGTTGCGAGGTAAGAGGCAGATGCTGTGCCGTACGGTGCAGTTTGCAGTTGATATATTTGTAACGGATGATCTGGATGTGATCTGCATACAATTAATTGCAATCTTTTATCTTGGGGATGTACTAGTATTTGTCGATACATTTTTGTTATGTCTCCTGTGAAGGCATATCTGTGTAGACGAAAATTAGTAATTATGGAGAAAAGATCTGGTTGGACTGTTGGACCACCATTAATATATCATTAAGCGAACTTCCAGACGAGCTTTTGGCAGAAGCATCAAACACCACCCTTAGCTTTGTTGATAAGCTATCGGGCTTCATTACACAATGATGGGGTAATACGTAATGAGCGTGCTCAATGTCCTTTTCGCTAATCCGACGCATGTGGCCAAGCACTTCGTATTCATCCATGAACTTAACATACTCAGCTTTTAGATCCGACGGTCTATTTAACTTCCGCTCAAGATAAAGGAACCGTTTAGTAGCCATTTGTGAAGACTCCCCTGTACTTGGGTCCTGTTTTAATGGAAAACGAACAATAAATTGGCCATTTCGGCTTCGACTGACGGTTGTATTGAAGTGCGCTTCACAATTACGCTCCTCTTTCGTCATTTGTCTCGCTGGAGCTTCATGAGATTCAGACTCCGAGAAGTTTCGTAATAGCGCATCTAGTGAGGATGTTACTTCACATGTCGCCACATGGCAATTAAAAGAAGTCTCTTTGGACAAAACACTGCCAGAAATGCTCCATCCCAAGTTGGTCTCTCGCAAAACTGGGAGTTCAACTGATATTTTGATCTCTCCTGGTAGCAGAAGGTCAAAGAAAAACTCGGCTCCTATCAATAAGTCAATTTGCTGTGTAGTAGAGTACGCCGGGTCTGCCAATCGCACATGAGAAGGTATCTTCCAGCAAGGGTTGCTAATTTTGTGCGTCTGCTGATAGTCACTTATTCGTGATATGGCACTTGCCTCGATGGTTGTCCGGTACTCTAAAGTGCGTGATTCAATGGTAACATTGACAGCAAATTCAGTCTTAATTTCCGTTGACCCAACGCCGCTAATGGGAATCTCCATTCGGTGTTGCTTAAGACCTAACTTATGTACGAATGACTTTGTTATGAAATGAAGCTGAGAACTAGAGTCTAACAAAACACGGCACGGTATTCGCATACCAAAAGATGAAATGACATCGACATCGACCCTACCGCAGCATTTGAAAAAGAAGTAGGTGACTTCTGACTACCAATCATACACACGTGACTACCATCTGCTTATGATGTCCTTGTCTCCTTTTGTTGTTGTTGAGCTTCAGCTGATTTTGACTGCTGATGCTTAACTGGCCTAGGTTGATGCAGCAGCGTATTATAACAGCTTCCACATTTTTGACACCTTCTTGACTGACATGATTGGGAGAAGTGGCCTGGTTTCAGACCATTTATGCAAAGACGTAGCTTACGAACCAGTTTTGCGCGATCTTCGCCTGTAAGTATATCTGGTGATTACTTGAACTGCAAACAACATAGCTTGAACCCTCAAATTTTCGTTCTGATGTAGCGAGTGATGTCTTCCTTTTCTCTTCTCGGCTGCTGATGGCTTCAAGAGTCTGGAACCTTGACTCGACAAATTTCAGGAACTCGGTTATTGATGGGCTGCTTCTTGGATCATCTATTATCATACCGCGCAACCAATGTTGCCCATGCAGCATCATAATTTGCGGCAGTAGCCTGAAAATTTTGGATCAGATAATGCGCATCTCCGGTGAAATTTGCCTTCAAGTAATAGAGCTTTTGAGCAGGTGAAATCTTCTGGTCGTGAATTAGTTGTTTAAAAAGGTCGTAGAATTGTCGCCAGTTTAGATAACTCTCGTGAAACTTGGGCAGCTCTATTTTTGGCAGTTTTATTGAAGAAGTAATCCTTGGAGTAGAATTCACTGGATCTGGTATGCTGATATCCTGATATAACTCCATTACCATTATATCTACTTGCTATTGTAGGTCGTAGTATTCCTCAACGTCAGACGCTGTGATTTGATTTTCTAATTTCTGATACAAATTAGATATCACATCCCAGTTCTGTTGCAGACTCTCTATCTTAACGTGGTGAAATCCTTGTGGTTGTGATTTGCGCAACTCTGTAGAACATTTACTGAGCGCTCTCCTTAATATAGTAATTAAAAAGTCGAACCTTGCTCTAGGTGATAGACTACTACCTTGGGGGCTCGCTTAATCTGGCTTCTTTACAGTCTTCCTAAATCGATGTTGACCTTCGTCTTGATCCTTATCTTATCCTTATCCACTTTCTTTTTTAGTCTCGCACCCAGCTGCTTTTCACTTTCACTTCTAATTGCACCGAGAACTAGTACATTCCGATCATCCTTCTCCGTCTCTACTTGCATCTGCAAGCGATTTTCTATATCCTCCTTGGTGCGTTCTGCCACTCTACGAATTTCACAGTCGGTTGTGTTGAGCCGATTCCAAAGATGTTCAATTCGTTGAAGCCGGTCGTGGAGATACTGTGCAGTTTTACTTAGATCACTGTCTTTACTGTAATTCCTCGCGATACGACAAATTTCCTCACCAACCTTTTTCTTGTAGGGACAAGTAATATCCTCAGCCCTTTTCTGCCACGAACACATCACCACTTTCCATTTTCACTGTTTAACTTGTTTGTTCTAACACTCACAAAATTATATATTTATTTTTATCAATGCCCTGTCACGGTCGCCAATGTTTAATTTCGTGAGAATTAAAAAAAAATCGAAAGCAACTTTTTACTTTTTCTAAATTTATTTCTTGGGTGTTGACCCATTGAATGAATAATACAGACTGCATCGAGCTCTACAATGAATTGCAAATTGTGCTTACAATATTGCAATGTAGGCAAAATCAAACCGTGCGACCGACTACGCTGGTGTCAAGTTTGGTTTGCCATGAAAACACGAGAAGCGTGAATTCCTTCTGCGATTTCTGGTCGCACGGTTCGTTACAAAAATTATTGTTACCTGAGCTCGACTTATATTACAAATTTATTAGCTTACTGCTAGGAAATACAATTTTAGATGAAAGAGTGTTTTGTATATTATTTTAAATTGAACAAACTAAGAATATATTAAAACAACTTTTTCTTCCTGACACAATTATTCTTAACAAAAAGACAAACATTAGTTTCTTTACATGGAACATTACATGGAGCTGTCAAATCGGGTGTCGCCTGTGACGCAGAACGAACGAAACTTAAACTCCTTATTGCGTAATCTTCTATCTCTCATTCCTGACTAAGAGAATACAAATATGTCAGTCACATATATTTTTGGGTGACACGACTAAGAGAATAGGGGTGACTATATTCAAGTCCGTACTCACGTTTCTGTATGATAATTAATCATGGATAAGTACAGGACTATGCTATTATATTACTGTTATAATAATAATATAATAATAATATGGGTGGCGCTACAGCCCGTAGAGGGCCCGGGCCTAGCTTCTCAGCAACCACTCGTGTTGTACGTGCTTTTTTTCTATCACGAGTGTAAGGGACCTACAGTTTTATGCCGACTCCGAACGGCCATGTTTAAGAAGCTTTTTCTAGACAGTTATACTCTTTGAGCATTGTCAGTGACTCGAAAGAGGTGGGGCCGGGCAAAGTATTTCTTGTCGTATCAGGAATCAAACCTAGACAGGTAGGTCCAAGTGCGTAGGAGTTGACGCACTTAACCACAACGGCACGGGCCATTACTATTCCAACTGTTAAACAGTCCACAGTAGTAAATTCGTCCATTGGCATTAGAATGCAATATAAATTAAAGCAGGACATGAGGATATTGTTCCAAACTTTGAGGGATTTAGTTACTCAAGGAGCTAATGTAACCAGTCCGCCTAGTTTTCTGTTTGGTGTCCTCTGATTCTTGAGCAACAAAGCACCGAAATGCGGTAAACATCTTTGAACGGATATGCCTGTGCTAACGTTAAAAGCGCGGTTTCTTCGATGTATTCCTCAATTGCCAAACAAAATTCTTTAACAAATATGACAGAATTCAGTTGAAAGATTAAATTGAAGATTTAAAACAGAAGATGTAAGTTCATGTTTAGTTCTATAAGTACAATAACAATTGCAACCATTTTTAGTGGAAGCTTAAAGCGGGCGCAATTTACAGTCTAAGTTTACTAGGGTAAACCATCAAATTAATTAATGAAGATTATAAAAGCCAACAGCTGTACAAATGGATCAAGTGCAACACCTTGGAGATATGTTTGAAAGAGGCAATGGGGAAACCTTGCTCCTCTCTAATGACTTTTTTAAAAAATGCTACGAAAAACTTATATATTATTAGTCACTTTTATTCAATGCATAGTGATTAATACCACATAACACATTTAAAAACACTCTAGAAAAAAACAAATGGAATATTAAAATATTATTTCACTTTAAAGTAACCCAGTTGTGTTGATTTGTGTGAATGCACTACTTGCTCGAAATAAATTAAATAACAACCCGAATCAGGCAAAAAATTCTTATCACATTTTAATAATTCAACTAAGAATATAATAAAACAATTTTTCTTCCTGACAAAATTATTCTTAACAAAAAGACAAACATTAGTTTTATTTCATGCAAATCAAATTACATGGAGCTGTCAAATCGAGTGTCGCCTGTGACGCAGGCTGCGCAGAACGAACGAAACTTAAACTCCTTATTGCGTAATCTTCTATCTCTCATTCCTGTCTAAGAGAATACAAATATGTCAGTCACATATATTTTTGGGTGACACGACTAAGAAAATAGGGGTGACTATATTTAGGTCCTTACTCACGTTTGTGTATGATGGTTGATCATGGATAAGTACAGGATTATGCTATATAATATAATAATAATATGGGTGGCACTACAGCCCGTAGAGGGCCAGGGCCTAGCTTCTCAGCAACCACTCGTGTTGTGCGTGCTATTTTTCTATCACGAGTGGAAGGGACCTACAGTTTTATGCCGACTCCGAATGGCCAAGTTTGAGAAGCGTTTTCTAGACAGTTATACTCTTTGAGCATTGTCAATGACTCGAAAGAGGTGGGGCCGTGCAAAGTATTTCTTGTCGTATCAGGAATCGAACCTAGACAGGTAGGTCCAAGTGCGTAGGAGTTGACGCACATACCCACAACGCCACGGACCATTGCTGTTCCAACTGTTAAACAGTCCACAGTAGTAAATTCGTCCATTGACATTAGGATAAATTAAAGCAGGACAAGAGGATATTGTTCCAAACTTTGAGGGATTTAGTTACTCAAGGAGCTAATGTAACCAGTCCGCCTAGTTTTCAGTTTGGTGTCCTCTGATTCTTGAGCAACAAAGCACCGAAATGCGGTAAACATCTTTGAACGGATATGCCTGTGCTAACGATATATTCCTCAATTGCCAAACAAAATTCTTTAACAAATATGACAGAATTCAGTTGAAAGATTAAATTGAAGATTTAAAACAGAAGATGTAAGTTCATGTTTAGTTCTATAAGTACAATAACAATTGCAACCATTTTATATATATACTGCTGCTCATTATTCCTAACCTACTTGAAGCGATATTAGCCTGAATATGTTCAACATTTTCCTTAATGATTCATATCTTTAATAGAGTTTCTAAATATGTAAGTTTGGTAAAAAGTCGTTTAATATTGTCGTCTGTCTCGTTTGATTTAGCTAAAATTTGTTTTCTATCTTTGTCAATTGTTTCCTTAAGTATTATAAATGTCTTGTTAAAATGATCGTGAATTACAATTTGTTTGTCAAACTGTGTAATAATGTTGTGATTATTTGTGTTAGTAATTTGTAATTGTTCTTCTATGTTTCGTCTGTCATCATCGTCCATCGTACCGTAGAACCATTTCATTCCGGTGCCTATAATATTTATAAGACCTCTTTTGTGTTTGTGGGGAATGATTGTATGCACGTTTTGCATTGTTTTTTTTATAGAATAAAATTATAGAATAATCGTTTGAATATTGTTTGTGTGTTCTGCCAAACTCGTACTAAAGATTGGAATGTCGTCCATGTATACGACACAAACTTTGTTTATGAAATCTCGCAAAATCGAGTTTATTAATCGTTGAAAGGTTGAGGGTGCATTTGTGAGTCCAAAAGGCATTCTTACAAACTCATAATGACGGTGTGGAAAATGCCGTTTTTTTCTGTAACATTTCTTGACCAAAATCTGGTAAAAGCCTTTTGCTAGATCTATGCTAGCGAAATATTGCGATCTTCCTAACTTTTCCAATATTGTGTCAATATTTGGAATAGGAAACTTATCGTCAATGGTTATTTCATTAAGTTTTCTATAGTCTGTGACTATACGATACATTTCAATTCCAGAGCTGTCTACCTTCTTAGGTACAATCCAGAGCGGACTGTTATAAGGTGAGTTGCTCTCTTGTATTATTGTCTGATGCAACATATCTTTTATTTGTCTATTTATTTCTTCCTCGTGAATTTGGGGATATCTATTTATTTTAGAGAATACTGCTCGTTCTGTTGAAGTAACGATCTCGTGTTCTATTTCGTTTGTATGGGTTAATTGCTGCCCTTCATTATAGAATAAATCGCGGTTTTTATTCAAAAGCTTTCTTAGTCGTTCTGTTTCTTCGGAATTCAGATCTTTTCTAATGAGAACTTCTGTTAAATCTTTTGATTCCTCTAGTGAATATACATCATCATATGAAAATGGAGATGAATCGCAGAAAGGTATTTTCTTATTGTTTATTTGGAGATAATTCTCTTGGAGATTTATAATTGCTTGTAAAGAAGCTAATATGTTTTGTCCGATTATTCCATCAAAATCTTTATCTTTAAAGTTGGTCAATTTCCAAATCATGAATGCCTTTTCATCGAATTCATTTGGTAAAGGGGTTCTTATCTCACTATCGATAATAACTTGACCAGAAAGTGTACTAAAAGATATTTTATTTTTTAATGGATTTCTTTTATAAGATTTAAGTTGATTTTTATTTAGTAGCGTTGTCGAAGATCCTGTATCTATCAAACAACGAATCTTTTCATTAGATATATTGAGTTCTACTATGGGTAAATCTTTTCGCGACATACCAAATGAAAATTTACATTCTCAACGTGGTCTACGCTCATGGCATCAGGATTCACATTTCTAATTTGATTAGATTTTGATATTCCCTGGTTCCTATACTGACCTGAATTATTATAGTTCCTAAATTGTCCTGACATTTGTCTGTTATTATCGTTATTATTTCTAAAAGGTTGTCTACTTGTGCTTGGTCTAGTATCCATGTTATAATTATTTGAGTTATTGTTCTGTCTCCTATTATTATAATAGTTATTTACGTTCTTTCTATCTATACTTGGTTGTTCTCTATTACTCAAATTGTGTCCACTATTCTGTCTCCTATTCTCATTTTGTTGATATGCCCTATTCTTCTGTCTATTTCTTAATAATCCTAGCTGTTCTAACGTATGGAATGCTTCCCTGAGACTGTCAATTGGCCTACTAAGTAAAACACTTGCTAAATGTGGGTCTAAGCCATCGAGAAATTTTCTTAGAATCATTTTTTCGTTACTATTTTGGCAAAATTCTACCGGTTTTTCCGCGTCAAATTCATATTTGAAATTTAATTTATCTAAAATTATTTCTAGCTTATTGAAATAATCGCTTACATTGTTGTTTCTTAACCAATTGCTTGGTGATATAGGGAATGATAATTCTCCCTAACGCCATAGCTCCTGATCAGCTCGTTCTTGATTTGTTCCCACGTTGGATTGTCTCCCAGAGTCCTTATGGTTTGTAAAGCTATCCTTGTATTTTGTTTATTACATGTCTTTGTAAAAAATATCTTTGTAGAGGTGTTCCGTTGTAGCATGGAATACACATTTCCACATCTCTAATAAATGATGATAGAGAGTAGTCCTCTGTGTTTCCATGGAATTCCTTTATCCTGGCAGATTCTTTAAGAATTTTGTCCATAGGTAGGTTAACAACTTGCACTTCACCTGCGTTATCCATTTTGCTTATATATTTTATCGGTAGTCTATATATTTAGGTGTGATTCCCTTTAGTATTTACTTCTCTTTTTTTTCACTCGAAATGTATTTCACTTATTTTCGATTTTCGTTCAAAATATTTTCACTTGTTTTCGATTTTCGTTCAAAATATTTTCGATTTTCTTTCGAAATATTTTCACTTCCTTTTGATTTTCTTTTAATTTCACTTCCTTTCGATTTCTTTCGAAATATTTTCACTTCCTTTCGGTTCTTTTAATTGCAATGAAATTTCGCGTTTTAACTCTTAATTTGTCTGCTGACATGTTTCGCTTTAACAGATTCGATTCTAATATCTTTAGATTTTAGAAGTACCGACTGCGCCAGTTAAAGAGGATTGAGTTTTTAAAAACGAACGAACTTTATTGAATGAATCGTGTCTTCAGACTAAAATCTTAATTCTACTTTTCTCGCCTCGATACTCATTGTGTTCCTAACTGAATTGTTATTGTTTCGGTGACAGTAGCATGATCGTCTGGGCTGTCTTCTTCCTGGTATTGATCATAGCAGCTGACTTATCTCTATTCGGGAATGAGTGTGGGGTATCTATTACTGCTGAGTCGTTTCCTTGGTCGGATGAAAGTTTGGTGTTTATTACTGCTGACTCGTCTCCTTGGACGAATGAGTGTATGTCGTTTCCTCTGCTGGTGGTCTCCAACTCCGACATAACCCGCGCGCTGAACTTTCTTAACAGAGCACGCATTTTGATAATAAAATTCAATAAATTGCCAGCGTTATTCGTTTGCAAGACGATTCATGGTTAAATTATATACCAAACTGAAGATGTTTGACAGTGAAACAAAACACGAAACGTGCGTCAGCTGTTTAAACCAGTGTTGCCAAAAAGATAATAGCTAAAAAATCACCCTTTAAATACCTACTGCACTGTCAAGATGCCTTACAAAGATTTCTTTATTGGGTTCTGCGAATGATATTGTCAACATAAGGAGTAAAAAGAGAAATGTTGCCAGACCGCTATAATGTCTTTTAACCATCGCTGGGGTATCCGATTTTCTGTTTCTACATTTTACATTATCATTTGCTACGCATTTCTTCTTTGCCTCCCTTTCTTCAACGCTTGGCGGCAAAGGACACACATTTTGCACAGCTCTTTGATATTTACCAGATTGCGTTTTCACACTAGCTACACCTACTAGGCCATCATTGCCAGCCTAGACCTCTTCAACCCGACCTAATTTCCAACGCATGGGCGGAATATTTGTTTCCTTAATCACAACCAGTGTACCAGGCTTAAGATTTTGGGATTTAGTTTTCCATTTAATTTTTTGTTGAAGAAGACCAACGCTTCCAAAAGTGTTTTTGGATGCACTGTATTTGACGAAAATGACTCAAGTGGAAATCTGTTATTTTCGACTCAGGTAATGCAGTAAGCGGAGTACCTATTAGAAAATGACCTGGAGTTAAAGCTTCAAAATCATTAGGATCGGATGTTAGAGGGGTCAACAGGCGAGAGTTCTGAATTGCTTCAATTTACACAACAACGGTTGACAACTGTTCGTATATACAACTGTTGACATCTGTTCGTATTGGTCGAATGTATTTACAATCTATACCATTCTTCAGACACTTTCCTAAAACTATTACCAGTAGTCTATACTATATACCTTAGCCCAGTAGTCCCAAAGGATCGAATAGTCGTGCTAAGTCAGCAAGAACAGTGCGCTTGCATACTTTCTGTGTTACATTCTTGTTTTTATGCTTATTGAAATTAAATCTGAAGACGTCCGTAATTGGATCCCAAATTAATCCTAGTATTTGAACCACTTCTGACTGGTTGAAGAATACAAGCTGTTCTTTATGTTCTGGAGGTATTTTTGATAATATTTTCGGATTATTTGCACAAAACTTCCTAAGCTCGAAATTACCCAATTTTAGCAACTGGCAAATTTCATCAATCAAATTCTGAGCATCTTTTACGTTTTCAGAGCCTGTTAGGCAATCGTCTACATAAAAACTATCCTTTAAAATCTTTGCGCTCATCCGTAATCATTTTTATGATCATCCATCTGGTTGCGAGGTAAGAGGCAGATGCTGTGCCGTACGGTGCAGTTTGCAGTTGATATATTTGTAACGGATGATCTGGATGTGATCTGCATACAATTAATTGCAATCTTTTATCTTGGGGATGTACTAGTATTTGTCGATACATTTTTGTTATGTCTCCTGTGAAGGCATATCTGTGTAGACGAAAATTAGTAATTATGGAGAAAAGATCTGGTTGGACTGTTGGACCACCATTAATATATCATTAAGCGAACTTCCAGACGAGCTTTTGGCAGAAGCATCAAACACCACCCTTAGCTTTGTTGATAAGCTATCGGGCTTCATTACACAATGATGGGGTAATACGTAATGAGCGTGCTCAATGTCCTTTTCGCTAATCGGACGCATGTGGCCAAGCACTTCGTATTCATCCATGAACTTAACATACTCAGCTTTTAGATCCGACGGTCTATTTAACTTCCGCTCAAGATAAAGGAACCGTTTAGTAGCCATTTGTGAAGACTCCCCTGTACTTGGGTCCTGTTTTAATGGAAAACGAACAATAAATTGGCCATTTCGGCTTCGACTGACGGTTGTATTGAAGTGCGCTTCACAATTACGCTCCTCTTTCGTCATTTGTCTCGCTGGAGCTTCATGAGATTCAGACTCCGAGAAGTTTCGTAATAGCGCATCTAGTGAGGATGTTACTTCACATGTCGCCACATGGCAATTAAAAGAAGTCTCTTTGGACAAAACACTGCCAGAAATGCTCCATCCCAAGTTGGTCTCTCGCAAAACTGGGAGTTCAACTGATATTTTGATCTCTCCTGGTAGCAGAAGGTCAAAGAAAAACTCGGCTCCTATCAATAAGTCAATTTGCTGTGTAGTAGAGTACGCCGGGTCTGCCAATCGCACATGAGAAGGTATCTTCCAGCAAGGGTTGCTAATTTTGTGCGTCTGCTGATAGTCACTTATTCGTGATATGGCACTTGCCTCGATGGTTGTCCGGTACTCTAAAGTGCGTGATTCAATGGTAACATTGACAGCAAATTCAGTCTTAATTTCCGTTGACCCAACGCCGCTAATGGGAATCTCCATTCGGTGTTGCTTAAGACCTAACTTATGTACGAATGACTTTGTTATGAAATGAAGCTGAGAACTAGAGTCTAACAAAACACGGCACGGTATTCGCATACCAAAAGATGAAATGACATCGACATCGACCCTACCGCAGCATTTGAAAAAGAAGTAGGTGACTTCTGACTACCAATCATACACACGTGACTACCATCTGCTTATGATGTCCTTGTCTCCTTTTGTTGTTGTTGAGCTTCAGCTGATTTTGACTGCTGATGCTTAACTGGCCTAGGTTGATGCAGCAGCGTATTATAACAGCTTCCACATTTTTGACACCTTCTTGACTGACATGATTGGGAGAAGTGGCCTGGTTTCAGACCATTTATGCAAAGACGTAGCTTACGAACCAGTTTTGCGCGATCTTCGCCTGTAAGTATATCTGGTGATTACTTGAACTGCAAACAACATAGCTTGAACCCTCAAATTTTCGTTCTGATGTAGCGAGTGATGTCTTCCTTTTCTCTTCTCGGCTGCTGATGGCTTCAAGAGTCTGGAACCTTGACTCGACAAATTTCAGGAACTCGGTTATTGATGGGCTGCTTCTTGGATCATCTATTATCATACCGCGCAACCAATGTTGCCCATGCAGCATCATAATTTGCGGCAGTAGCCTGAAAATTTTGGATCAGATAATGCGCATCTCCGGTGAAATTTGCCTTCAAGTAATAGAGCTTTTGAGCAGGTGAAATCTTCTGGTCGTGAATTAGTTGTTTAAAAAGGTCGTAGAATTGTCGCCAGTTTAGATAACTCTCGTGAAACTTGGGCAGCTCTATTTTTGGCAGTTTTATTGAAGAAGTAATCCTTGGAGTAGAATTCACTGGATCTGGTATGCTGATATCCTGATATAACTCCATTACCATTATATCTACTTGCTATTGTAGGTCGTAGTATTCCTCAACGTCAGACGCTGTGATTTGATTTTCTAATTTCTGATACAAATTAGATATCACATCCCAGTTCTGTTGCAGACTCTCTATCTTAACGTGGTGAAATCCTTGTGGTTGTGATTTGCGCAACTCTGTAGAACATTTACTGAGCGCTCTCCTTAATATAGTAATTAAAAAGTCGAACCTTGCTCTAGGTGATAGACTACTACCTTGGGGGCTCGCTTAATCTGGCTTCTTTACAGTCTTCCTAAATCGATGTTGACCTTCGTCTTGATCCTTATCTTATCCTTATCCACTTTCTTTTTTAGTCTCGCACCCAGCTGCTTTTCACTTTCACTTCTAATTGCACCGAGAACTAGTACATTCCGATCATCCTTCTCCGTCTCTACTTGCATCTGCAAGCGATTTTCTATATCCTCCTTGGTGCGTTCTGCCACTCTACGAATTTCACAGTCGGTTGTGTTGAGCCGATTCCAAAGATGTTCAATTCGTTGAAGCCGGTCGTGGAGATACTGTGCAGTTTTACTTAGATCACTGTCTTTACTGTAATTCCTCGCGATACGACAAATTTCCTCACCAACCTTTTTCTTGTAGGGACAAGTAATATCCTCAGCCCTTTTCTGCCACGAACACATCACCACCACTTTCCATTTTCACTGTTTAACTTGTTTGTTCTAACACTCACAAAATTATATATTTATATTTATCAATGCCCTGTCACGGTCGCCAATGTTTAATTTCGTGAGAATTAAAAAAAAATCGAAAGCAACTTTTTACTTTTTCTAAATTTATTTCTTGGGTGTTGACCCATTGAATGAATAATACAGACTGCATCGAGCTCTACAATGAATTGCAAATTGTGCTTACAATATTGCAATGTAGGCAAAATCAAACCGTGCGACCGACTACGCTGGTGTCAAGTTTGGTTTGCCGTGAAAACACGAGAAGCGTAAATTCCTTCTGCGATTTCTGGTCGCACGGTTCGTTACAAAAATTATTGTTACCTGAGCTCGACTTATACTACAAATTTATTAGCTTACTGCTAGGAAATACAATTTTAGATGAAAGAGTGTTTTGTATATTATTTTAAATTGAACAAACTAAGAATATATTAAAACAACTTTTTCTTCCTGACACAATTATTCTTAACAAAAAGACAAACAAGAGTTTTATTGCCTGCAAATCAAATTACATGGAGCTGTCAAATCGAGTGTCGCCTGTGACGCAGGCTGCTGGGTGACACGACTTAGAGAATAGGGGTGACTATATTCAAGTCCGTAGTCACGTTTCTGTATGATAATTAATCATGGATAAGTACAGGACTATGCTATTATATTACTGTTATAATAATAATATAATAATAATATGGGTGGCGCTACAGCCCGTAGAGGGCCAGGGCCTAGCTTCTCAGCAACCACTCGTGTTGTACGTGCTTTTTTTCTATCACGAGTGTAAGGGACCTACAGTTTTATGCTGACTCCGAACGGCCATGTTTGAGAAGCTTTTTCTAGACAGTTATACTCTTTGAGCATTGTCAGTGACTCAAAAGAGGTGGGGTCGTGCAAAGTATTTCTTGTCGTATCAGGAATCAAACCTAGACAGGTAGGTCCAAGTGCGTAGGAGTTGACGCACTTAACCACAACGGCACGGGCCATTACTATTCCAACTGTTAAACAGTCCACAGTAGTAAATTCGTCCATTGGCATTAGAATGCAATATAAATTAAAGCAGGACAAGAGGATATTGTTCCAAACTTTGAGGGATTTAGTTACTCAAGGAGCTATTGTAACCAGTCCGCCTAGTTTTCTGTTTTGTGTCCTCTGATTCTTGAACAACAAAGCACCGAAATGCTGTAAACATCTTTGAACAGATATGCCTGTGCGAACGTTAAAAGCACGGTTTCATCGATATATTCCTCAGTTGTCAAGCAAAATTCTTTAACAAATATGACAGAATTCAGTTGAAAGATTAAATTGAAGATTTAAAACAGAAGATGTAAGTTCATGTTTAGTTCTATAAGTACAACAACAACTGCAACCATTTTTAGTGGAAGCTTATAGCGGGCGCAAGTTACAAACTAAGTTTACTAGGGTAAACCATCAAATTAATTAATAACGATTATAAAAGCCAACAGCTATACAAATGGATCAAGTGCAACACCTTGGAGATATATTTGAAAGAGGCAATGGGGAAAACTTGCTCCTCTCTAATGACTTTTTTAAAAAATTCTACGAAAAACTTATATTTTATTAGTCACTTTTATTCGATGCGTAGTGATTTATAACCTATTACACATTTAAAAACACTTTAGAAAAAAACAAATGGAATATTAAAATATTATTTCACTTTAAAGTAACCTAGTTGTGTTGATTTGTGTGAATGCTTCTCACTACTTGCTCGAAATAATTTAAATAACTACCAAAATCAGGCAAAAAATTGTTATCACATTTTAATAATTATACTAAGAATATATTAAAACAACTTTTTCTTCCTGACACAATTATTCTTAACAAAAAGACAAACATTAGTTTTATTGCCTGCAAATCAAATTACATGGAGCTGTCAAATCGAGTGTCGCCTGTGACGCAGGCTGCTGGGTGACACGACTTAGAGAATAGCGGTGACTGTATTTAAGTCCTTACTTACGTTTGTGTATGATGGTTAATCATGGATAAGTACAGGATTATGCTTTATAATATAATAGTAATATGGCTGGCGCTACAGCCCGTAGAGGGCCAGGGCCTAGGTTCTCAGCAACCACTCGTGTTGTGCGTGCTATTTCTCTATCACGAGTGGAAGGGACCTACAGTTTTATGCCGACTCCGAACGGCCAAGTTTGAGAAGCGTTTTCTAGACAGTTATACTCTTTGAGCATTGTCAATGACTCGAAAGAGGTGGGGCCGTGCAAAGTATTTCTTGTCGTATCAGGAATCGAACCTAGACAGGTATGTCCAAGTGCGTAGGAGTTGACGCACATACTCACAACGCCACGGACCATTGCTGTTCCAACTGTTAAACAATCCACAGTAGTAAATTCGTCCATTGACATTAGGATAAATTAAAGCAGGACAAGAGGATATTGTTCCAAACTTTGAGGGATTTAGTTACTCAAGGAGCTATTGTAACCAGTCCGCCTAGTTTTCTGTTTTGTGTCCTCTGATTCTTGAGAAACAAAGCACCGAAATGCGGTAAACATCTTTGAACGGATATGCCTGTGCTAACGTTAAAAGCACGGTTTCTTCGATATATTCCTCAATTGCCAAACAAAATTCTTTAACAAATATGACAGAATTCAGTTGAAAGATTAAATTGAAGATTTAAAACAGAAGATGTAAGTTCATGTTTAGTTCTATAAGTACAATAACAATTGCAACCATTTTTAGTGGAAGCTTAAAGCGGGCGCAATTTACAGTCTAAGTTTACTAGGGTAAACCATCAAATTAATAAATGAGGATTATAAAAAAAACAGCTGTACAAATGGATCAAGTGCAACACCTTGGCGATATATTTGAAAGAGGCAATGGGGAAATCTTGCTCCTCTCTAATGACTTTTTTAAAAAATTCTACGAAAAACTTATATATTATTAGTCACTTTTATTCAATGCATAGTGATTAATAACACATAACACATTTAAAAACACTTTAGAAAAAATCAAATGGAATATTAAAATATTATTTCACTTTAAAGTAACCCAGTTGTGTTGATTTGTGTGAATGCTTCTCACTACTTGCTCGAAATAATTTAAATAACAACCCGAATCAGGCAAAAAATTGTTATCACATTTTAATAATTCAACTAAGAATATAATAAAACAATTTTTCTTCCTGACAAAATTATTCTTAACAAAAAGACAAACATTAGTTTTATTTCATGCAAATCAAATTACATGGAGCTGTCAAATCGAGTGTCGCCTGTGACGCAGGCTGCGCAGAACGAACGAAACTTAAACTCCTTATTGCGTAATCTTCTATCTCTCATTCCTGTCTAAGAGAATACAAATATGTCAGTCACATATATTTTTGGGTGACACGACTAAGAAAATAGGGGTGACTAGCTTCTCAGCAACCACTCGTGTTGTGCGTGCTATTTTTCTATCAAGAGTGAAAGGAACCTACAGTTTTATACCGACTCCGAACGACCATGTTTGAGAAGCTTTTTCTAGACAGTTATACTCTTTGAGCATTGTCAGTGACTCGAAAGAGGTGGGGCCGTGCAAAGTATTTCTTGCCGTATCAGGAATCGAACCTAGACAGGTAGGTCCAAGTGCGTAGGAGTTGACGCACATACCCACAACGCCACGGGCCATTGCTGTTCCAACTGTTAAACAGTCCACAGTAGTAAATTCGTCCATTGGCATTAGAATGCAATATAAATTAAAGCAGGACAAGAGGATATTGTTCCAAACTTTGAGGGATTTAGTTACTCAAGGAGCTAATGTAACCAGTCCGACTAGTTTTCTGTTTGGTGTCCTCTGATTCTTGAACAACAAAGCACCGAAATGCTGTAAACATCTTTGAACAGATATGCCTGTGCGAACGTTAAAAGCACGGTTTCATCGATATATTCCTCAGTTGTCAAGCAAAATTCTTTAACAAATATGACAGAATTCAGTTGAAAGATTTAAAACAGAAGATGTAAGTTCATGTTTAGTTCTATAAGTACAACAACAACTGCAACCATTTTTAGTGGAAGCTTATAGCGGGCGCAAGTTACAAACTAAGTTTACTAGGGTAAACCATCAAATTAATTAATAACGATTATAAAAGCCAACAGCTATACAAATGGATCAAGTGCAACACCTTGGAGATATATTTGAAAGAGGCAATGGGGAAACCTTGCTCCTCTCTAATGACTTTTTTAAAAAATGCTACGAAAAACTTATATATTATTAGTCACTTTTATTCAATGCATAGTGATTAATACCACATAACACATTTAAAAACACTCTAGAAAAAAACAAATGGAATATTAAAATATTATTTCACTTTAAAGTAACCCAGTTGTGTTGATTTGTGTGAATGCACTACTTGCTCGAAATAAATTAAATAACAACCCGAATCAGGCAAAAAATTCTTATCACATTTTAATAATTCAACTAAGAATATAATAAAACAATTTTTCTTCCTGACAAAATTATTCTTAACAAAAAGACAAACATTAGTTTTATTTCATGCAAATCAAATTACATGGAGCTGTCAAATCGAGTGTCGCCTGTGACGCAGGCTGCGCAGAACGAACGAAACTTAAACTCCTTATTGCGTAATCTTCTATCTCTCATTCCTGTCTAAGAGAATACAAATATGTCAGTCACATATATTTTTGGGTGACACGACTAAGAAAATAGGGGTGACTATATTTAGGTCCTTACTCACGTTTGTGTATGATGGTTGATCATGGATAAGTACAGGATTATGCTATATAATATAATAATAATATGGGTGGCACTACAGCCCGTAGAGGGCCAGGGCCTAGCTTCTCAGCAACCACTCGTGTTGTGCGTGCTATTTTTCTATCACGAGTGGAAGGGACCTACAGTTTTATGCCGACTCCGAATGGCCAAGTTTGAGAAGCGTTTTCTAGACAGTTATACTCTTTGAGCATTGTCAATGACTCGAAAGAGGTGGGGCCGTGCAAAGTATTTCTTGTCGTATCAGGAATCGAACCTAGACAGGTAGGTCCAAGTGCGTAGGAGTTGACGCACATACCCACAACGCCACGGACCATTGCTGTTCCAACTGTTAAACAGTCCACAGTAGTAAATTCGTCCATTGACATTAGGATAAATTAAAGCAGGACAAGAGGATATTGTTCCAAACTTTGAGGGATTTAGTTACTCAAGGAGCTAATGTAACCAGTCCGCCTAGTTTTCAGTTTGGTGTCCTCTGATTCTTGAGCAACAAAGCACCGAAATGCGGTAAACATCTTTGAACGGATATGCCTGTGCTAACGATATATTCCTCAATTGCCAAACAAAATTCTTTAACAAATATGACAGAATTCAGTTGAAAGATTAAATTGAAGATTTAAAACAGAAGATGTAAGTTCATGTTTAGTTCTATAAGTACAATAACAATTGCAACCATTTTATATATATACTGCTGCTCATTATTCCTAACCTACTTGAAGCGATATTAGCCTGAATATGTTCAACATTTTCCTTAATGATTCATATCTTTAATAGAGTTTCTAAATATGTAAGTTTGGTAAAAAGTCGTTTAATATTGTCGTCTGTCTCGTTTGATTTAGCTAAAATTTGTTTTCTATCTTTGTCAATTGTTTCCTTAAGTATTATAAATGTCTTGTTAAAATGATCGTGAATTACAATTTGTTTGTCAAACTGTGTAATAATGTTGTGATTATTTGTGTTAGTAATTTGTAATTGTTCTTCTATGTTTCGTCTGTCATCATCGTCCATCGTACCGTAGAACCATTTCATTCCGGTGCCTATAATATTTATAAGACCTCTTTTGTGTTTGTGGGGAATGATTGTATGCACGTTTTGCATTGTTTTTTTTATAGAATAAAATTATAGAATAATCGTTTGAATATTGTTTGTGTGTTCTGCCAAACTCGTACTAAAGATTGGAATGTCGTCCATGTATACGACACAAACTTTGTTTATGAAATCTCGCAAAATCGAGTTTATTAATCGTTGAAAGGTTGAGGGTGCATTTGTGAGTCCAAAAGGCATTCTTACAAACTCATAATGACGGTGTGGAAAATGCCGTTTTTTTCTGTAACATTTCTTGACCAAAATCTGGTAAAAGCCTTTTGCTAGATCTATGCTAGCGAAATATTGCGATCTTCCTAACTTTTCCAATATTGTGTCAATATTTGGAATAGGAAACTTATCGTCAATGGTTATTTCATTAAGTTTTCTATAGTCTGTGACTATACGATACATTTCAATTCCAGAGCTGTCTACCTTCTTAGGTACAATCCAGAGCGGACTGTTATAAGGTGAGTTGCTCTCTTGTATTATTGTCTGATGCAACATATCTTTTATTTGTCTATTTATTTCTTCCTCGTGAATTTGGGGATATCTATTTATTTTAGAGAATACTGCTCGTTCTGTTGAAGTAACGATCTCGTGTTCTATTTCGTTTGTATGGGTTAATTGCTGCCCTTCATTATAGAATAAATCGCGGTTTTTATTCAAAAGCTTTCTTAGTCGTTCTGTTTCTTCGGAATTCAGATCTTTTCTAATGAGAACTTCTGTTAAATCTTTTGATTCCTCTAGTGAATATACATCATCATATGAAAATGGAGATGAATCGCAGAAAGGTATTTTCTTATTGTTTATTTGGAGATAATTCTCTTGGAGATTTATAATTGCTTGTAAAGAAGCTAATATGTTTTGTCCGATTATTCCATCAAAATCTTTATCTTTAAAGTTGGTCAATTTCCAAATCATGAATGCCTTTTCATCGAATTCATTTGGTAAAGGGGTTCTTATCTCACTATCGATAATAACTTGACCAGAAAGTGTACTAAAAGATATTTTATTTTTTAATGGATTTCTTTTATAAGATTTAAGTTGATTTTTATTTAGTAGCGTTGTCGAAGATCCTGTATCTATCAAACAACGAATCTTTTCATTAGATATATTGAGTTCTACTATGGGTGAATCTTTTCGCGACATACCAAATGAAAATTTACATTCTCAACGTGGTCTACGCTCATGGCATCAGGATTCACATTTCTAATTTGATTAGATTTTGATATTCCCTGGTTCCTATACTGACCTGAATTATTATAGTTCCTAAATTGTCCTGACATTTGTCTGTTATTATCGTTATTATTTCTAAAAGGTTGTCTACTTGTGCTTGGTCTAGTATCCATGTTATAATTATTTGAGTTATTGTTCTGTCTCCTATTATTATAATAGTTATTTACGTTCTTTCTATCTATACTTGGTTGTTCTCTATTACTCAAATTGTGTCCACTATTCTGTCTCCTATTCTCATTTTGTTGATATGCCCTATTCTTCTGTCTATTTCTTAATAATCCTAGCTGTTCTAACGTATGGAATGCTTCCCTGAGACTGTCAATTGGCCTACTAAGTAAAACACTTGCTAAATGTGGGTCTAAGCCATCGAGAAATTTTCTTAGAATCATTTTTTCGTTACTATTTTGGCAAAATTCTACCGGTTTTTCCGCGTCAAATTCATATTTGAAATTTAATTTATCTAAAATTATTTCTAGCTTATTGAAATAATCGCTTACATTGTTGTTTCTTAACCAATTGCTTGGTGATATAGGGAATGATAATTCTCCCTAACGCCATAGCTCCTGATCAGCTCGTTCTTGATTTGTTCCCACGTTGGATTGTCTCCCAGAGTCCTTATGGTTTGTAAAGCTATCCTTGTATTTTGTTTATTACATGTCTTTGTAAAAAATATCTTTGTAGAGGTGTTCCGTTGTAGCATGGAATACACATTTCCACATCTCTAATAAATGATGATAGAGAGTAGTCCTCTGTGTTTCCATGGAATTCCTTTATCCTGGCAGATTCTTTAAGAATTTTGTCCATAGGTAGGTTAACAACTTGCACTTCACCTGCGTTATCCATTTTGCTTATATATTTTATCGGTAGTCTATATATTTAGGTGTGATTCCCTTTAGTATTTACTTCTCTTTTTTTTCACTCGAAATGTATTTCACTTATTTTCGATTTTCGTTCAAAATATTTTCACTTGTTTTCGATTTTCGTTCAAAATATTTTCGATTTTCTTTCGAAATATTTTCACTTCCTTTTGATTTTCTTTTAATTTCACTTCCTTTCGATTTCTTTCGAAATATTTTCACTTCCTTTCGGTTCTTTTAATTGCAATGAAATTTCGCGTTTTAACTCTTAATTTGTCTGCTGACATGTTTCGCTTTAACAGATTCGATTCTAATATCTTTAGATTTTAGAAGTACCGACTGCGCCAGTTAAAGAGGATTGAGTTTTTAAAAACGAACGAACTTTATTGAATGAATCGTGTCTTCAGACTAAAATCTTAATTCTACTTTTCTCGCCTCGATACTCATTGTGTTCCTAACTGAATTGTTATTGTTTCGGTGACAGTAGCATGATCGTCTGGGCTGTCTTCTTCCTGGTATTGATCATAGCAGCTGACTTATCTCTATTCGGGAATGAGTGTGGGGTATCTATTACTGCTGAGTCGTTTCCTTGGTCGGATGAAAGTTTGGTGTTTATTACTGCTGACTCGTCTCCTTGGACGAATGAGTGTATGTCGTTTCCTCTGCTGGTGGTCTCCAACTCCGACATAACCCGCGCGCTGAACTTTCTTAACAGAGCACGCATTTTGATAATAAAATTCAATAAATTGCCAGCGTTATTCGTTTGCAAGACGATTCATGGTTAAATTATATACCAAACTGAAGATGTTTGACAGTGAAACAAAACACGAAACGTGCGTCAGCTGTTTAAACCAGTGTTGCCAAAAAGATAATAGCTAAAAAATCACCCTTTAAATACCTACTGCACTGTCAAGATGCCTTACAAAGATTTCTTTATTGGGTTCTGCGAATGATATTGTCAACATAAGGAGTAAAAAGAGAAATGTTGCCAGACCGCTATAATGTCTTTTAACCATCGCTGGGGTATCCGATTTTCTGTTTCTACATTTTACATTATCATTTGCTACGCATTTCTTCTTTGCCTCCCTTTCTTCAACGCTTGGCGGCAAAGGACACACATTTTGCACAGCTCTTTGATATTTACCAGATTGCGTTTTCACACTAGCTACACCTACTAGGCCATCATTGCCAGCCTAGACCTCTTCAACCCGACCTAATTTCCAACGCATGGGCGGAATATTTGTTTCCTTAATCACAACCAGTGTACCAGGCTTAAGATTTTGGGATTTAGTTTTCCATTTAATTTTTTGTTGAAGAAGACCAACGCTTCCAAAAGTGTTTTTGGATGCACTGTATTTGACGAAAATGACTCAAGTGGAAATCTGTTATTTTCGACTCAGGTAATGCAGTAAGCGGAGTACCTATTAGAAAATGACCTGGAGTTAAAGCTTCAAAATCATTAGGATCGGATGTTAGAGGGGTCAACAGGCGAGAGTTCTGAATTGCTTCAATTTACACAACAACGGTTGACAACTGTTCGTATATACAACTGTTGACATCTGTTCGTATTGGTCGAATGTATTTACAATCTATACCATTCTTCAGACACTTTCCTAAAACTATTACCAGTAGTCTATACTATATACCTTAGCCCAGTAGTCCCAAAGGATCGAATAGTCGTGCTAAGTCAGCAAGAACAGTGCGCTTGCATACTTTCTGTGTTACATTCTTGTTTTTATGCTTATTGAAATTAAATCTGAAGACGTCCGTAATTGGATCCCAAATTAATCCTAGTATTTGAACCACTTCTGACTGGTTGAAGAATACAAGCTGTTCTTTATGTTCTGGAGGTATTTTTGATAATATTTTCGGATTATTTGCACAAAACTTCCTAAGCTCGAAATTACCCAATTTTAGCAACTGGCAAATTTCATCAATCAAATTCTGAGCATCTTTTACGTTTTCAGAGCCTGTTAGGCAATCGTCTACATAAAAACTATCCTTTAAAATCTTTGCGCTCATCCGTAATCATTTTTATGATCATCCATCTGGTTGCGAGGTAAGAGGCAGATGCTGTGCCGTACGGTGCAGTTTGCAGTTGATATATTTGTAACGGATGATCTGGATGTGATCTGCATACAATTAATTGCAATCTTTTATCTTGGGGATGTACTAGTATTTGTCGATACATTTTTGTTATGTCTCCTGTGAAGGCATATCTGTGTAGACGAAAATTAGTAATTATGGAGAAAAGATCTGGTTGGACTGTTGGACCACCATTAATATATCATTAAGCGAACTTCCAGACGAGCTTTTGGCAGAAGCATCAAACACCACCCTTAGCTTTGTTGATAAGCTATCGGGCTTCATTACACAATGATGGGGTAATACGTAATGAGCGTGCTCAATGTCCTTTTCGCTAATCGGACGCATGTGGCCAAGCACTTCGTATTCATCCATGAACTTAACATACTCAGCTTTTAGATCCGACGGTCTATTTAACTTCCGCTCAAGATAAAGGAACCGTTTAGTAGCCATTTGTGAAGACTCCCCTGTACTTGGGTCCTGTTTTAATGGAAAACGAACAATAAATTGGCCATTTCGGCTTCGACTGACGGTTGTATTGAAGTGCGCTTCACAATTACGCTCCTCTTTCGTCATTTGTCTCGCTGGAGCTTCATGAGATTCAGACTCCGAGAAGTTTCGTAATAGCGCATCTAGTGAGGATGTTACTTCACATGTCGCCACATGGCAATTAAAAGAAGTCTCTTTGGACAAAACACTGCCAGAAATGCTCCATCCCAAGTTGGTCTCTCGCAAAACTGGGAGTTCAACTGATATTTTGATCTCTCCTGGTAGCAGAAGGTCAAAGAAAAACTCGGCTCCTATCAATAAGTCAATTTGCTGTGTAGTAGAGTACGCCGGGTCTGCCAATCGCACATGAGAAGGTATCTTCCAGCAAGGGTTGCTAATTTTGTGCGTCTGCTGATAGTCACTTATTCGTGATATGGCACTTGCCTCGATGGTTGTCCGGTACTCTAAAGTGCGTGATTCCATGGTAACATTGACAGCAAATTCAGTCTTAATTTCCGTTGACCCAACGCCGCTAATGGGAATCTCCATTCGGTGTTGCTTAAGACCTAACTTATGTACGAATGACTTTGTTATGAAATGAAGCTGAGAACTAGAGTCTAACAAAACACGGCACGGTATTCGCATACCAAAAGATGAAATGACATCGACATCGACCCTACCGCAGCATTTGAAAAAGAAGTAGGTGACTTCTGACTACCAATCATACACACGTGACTACCATCTGCTTATGATGTCCTTGTCTCCTTTTGTTGTTGTTGAGCTTCAGCTGATTTTGACTGCTGATGCTTAACTGGCCTAGGTTGATGCAGCAGCGTATTATAACAGCTTCCACATTTTTGACACCTTCTTGACTGACATGATTGGGAGAAGTGGCCTGGTTTCAGACCATTTATGCAAAGACGTAGCTTACGAACCAGTTTTGCGCGATCTTCGCCTGTAAGTATATCTGGTGATTACTTGAACTGCAAACAACATAGCTTGAACCCTCAAATTTTCGTTCTGATGTAGCGAGTGATGTCTTCCTTTTCTCTTCTCGGCTGCTGATGGCTTCAAGAGTCTGGAACCTTGACTCGACAAATTTCAGGAACTCGGTTACTGATGGGCTGCTTCTTGGATCATCTATTATCATACCGCGCAACCAATGTTGCCCATGCAGCATCATAATTTGCGGCAGTAGCCTGAAAATTTTGGATCAGATAATGCGCATCTCCGGTGAAATTTGCCTTCAAGTAATAGAGCTTTTGAGCAGGTGAAATCTTCTGGTCGTGAATTAGTTGTTTAAAAAGGTCGTAGAATTGTCGCCAGTTTAGATAACTCTCGTGAAACTTGGGCAGCTCTATTTTTGGCAGTTTTATTGAAGAAGTAATCCTTGGAGTAGAATTCACTGGATCTGGTATGCTGATATCCTGATATAACTCCATTACCATTATATCTACTTGCTATTGTAGGTCGTAGTATTCCTCAACGTCAGACGCTGTGATTTGATTTTCTAATTTCTGATACAAATTAGATATCACATCCCAGTTCTGTTGCAGACTCTCTATCTTAACGTGGTGAAATCCTTGTGGTTGTGATTTGCGCAACTCTGTAGAACATTTACTGAGCGCTCTCCTTAATATAGTAATTAAAAAGTCGAACCTTGCTCTAGGTGATAGACTACTACCTTGGGGGCTCGCTTAATCTGGCTTCTTTACAGTCTTCCTAAATCGATGTTGACCTTCGTCTTGATCCTTATCTTATCCTTATCCACTTTCTTTTTTAGTCTCGCACCCAGCTGCTTTTCACTTTCACTTCTAATTGCACCGAGAACTAGTACATTCCGATCATCCTTCTCCGTCTCTACTTGCATCTGCAAGCGATTTTCTATATCCTCCTTGGTGCGTTCTGCCACTCTACGAATTTCACAGTCGGTTGTGTTGAGCCGATTCCAAAGATGTTCAATTCGTTGAAGCCGGTCGTGGAGATACTGTGCAGTTTTACTTAGATCACTGTCTTTACTGTAATTCCTCGCGATACGACAAATTTCCTCACCAACCTTTTTCTTGTAGGGACAAGTAATATCCTCAGCCCTTTTCTGCCACGAACACATCACCACCACTTTCCATTTTCACTGTTTAACTTGTTTGTTCTAACACTCACAAAATTATATATTTATATTTATCAATGCCCTGTCACGGTCGCCAATGTTTAATTTCGTGAGAATTAAAAAAAAACTTTTTACTTTTTTCTAAATTTATTTCTTGGGTGTTGACACATTGAATGAATAATACAGACTGCATCGAGCTCTACAATGAATTGCAAATTGTGCTTACAATATTGCAATGTAGGCAAAATCAAACCGTGCGACCGACTACGCTGGTGTCAAGTTTGGTTTGCCGTGAAAACACGAGAAGCGTAAATTCCTTCTGCGATTTCTGGTCGCACGGTTCGTTACAAAAATTATTGTTACCTGAGCTCGACTTATACTACAAATTTATTAGCTTACTGCTAGGAAATACAATTTTAGATGAAAGAGTGTTTTGTATATTATTTTAAATTGAACAAACTAAGAATATATTAAAACAACTTTTTCTTCCTGACACAATTATTCTTAACAAAAAGACAAACAAGAGTTTTATTGCCTGCAAATCAAATTACATGGAGCTGTCAAATCGAGTGTCGCCTGTGACGCAGGCTGCTGGGTGACAAGACTTAGAGAATAGGGGTGACTATATTCAAGTCCGTAGTCACGTTTCTGTATGATAATTAATCATGGATAAGTACAGGACTATGCTATTATATTACTGTTATAATAATAATATAATAATAATATGGGTGGCGCTACAGCCCGTAGAGGGCCAGGGCCTAGCTTCTCAGCAACCACTCGTGTTGTACGTGCTTTTTTTCTATCACGAGTGTAAGGGACCTACAGTTTTATGCTGACTCCGAACGGCCATGTTTGAGAAGCTTTTTCTAGACAGTTATACTCTTTGAGCATTGTCAGTGACTCAAAAGAGGTGGGGCCGTGCAAAGTATTTCTTGTCGTATCAGGAATCAAACCTAGACAGGTAGGTCCAAGTGCGTAGGAGTTGACGCACTTAACCACAACGGCACGGGCCATTACTATTCCAACTGTTAAACAGTCCACAGTAGTAAATTCGTCCATTGGCATTAGAATGCAATATAAATTAAAGCAGGACATGAGGATATTGTTCCAAACTTTGAGGGATTTAGTTACTCAAGGAGCTATTGTAACCAGTCCGCCTAGTTTTCTGTTTTGTGTCCTCTGATTCTTGAACAACAAAGCACCGAAATGCTGTAAACATCTTTGAACAGATATGCCTGTGCGAACGTTAAAAGCACGGTTTCATCGATATATTCCTCAGTTGTCAAGCAAAATTCTTTAACAAATATGACAGAATTCAGTTGAAAGATTAAATTGAAGATTTAAAACAGAAGATGTAAGTTCATGTTTAGTTCTATAAGTACAACAACAACTGCAACCATTTTTAGTGGAAGCTTATAGCGGGCGCAAGTTACAAACTAAGTTTACTAGGGTAAACCATCAAATTAATTAATAACGATTATAAAAGCCAACAGCTATACAAATGGATCAAGTGCAACACCTTGGAGATATATTTGAAAGAGGCAATGGGGAAAACTTGCTCCTCTCTAATGACTTTTTTAAAAAATTCTACGAAAAACTTATATTTTATTAGTCACTTTTATTCGATGCGTAGTGATTTATAACCTATTACACATTTAAAAACACTTTAGAAAAAAACAAATGGAATATTAAAATATTATTTCACTTTAAAGTAACCTAGTTGTGTTGATTTGTGTGAATGCTTCTCACTACTTGCTCGAAATAATTTAAATAACTACCAAAATCAGGCAAAAAATTGTTATCACATTTTAATAATTATACTAAGAATATATTAAAACAACTTTTTCTTCCTGACACAATTATTCTTAACAAAAAGACAAACATTAGTTTTATTGCCTGCAAATCAAATTACATGGAGCTGTCAAATCGAGTGTCGCCTGTGACGCAGGCTGCTGGGTGACACGACTTAGAGAATAGCGGTGACTGTATTTAAGTCCTTACTTACGTTTGTGTATGATGGTTAATCATGGATAAGTACAGGATTATGCTTTATAATATAATAGTAATATGGCTGGCGCTACAGCCCGTAGAGGGCCAGGGCCTAGGTTCTCAGCAACCACTCGTGTTGTGCGTGCTATTTCTCTATCACGAGTGGAAGGGACCTACAGTTTTATGCCGACTCCGAACGGCCAAGTTTGAGAAGCGTTTTCTAGACAGTTATACTCTTTGAGCATTGTCAATGACTCGAAAGAGGTGGGGCCGTGCAAAGTATTTCTTGTCGTATCAGGAATCGAACCTAGACAGGTATGTCCAAGTGCGTAGGAGTTGACGCACATACTCACAACGCCACGGACCATTGCTGTTCCAACTGTTAAACAATCCACAGTAGTAAATTCGTCCATTGACATTAGGATAAATTAAAGCAGGACAAGAGGATATTGTTCCAAACTTTGAGGGATTTAGTTACTCAAGGAGCTATTGTAACCAGTCCGCCTAGTTTTCTGTTTTGTGTCCTCTGATTCTTGAGAAACAAAGCACCGAAATGCGGTAAACATCTTTGAACGGATATGCCTGTGCTAACGTTAAAAGCACGGTTTCTTCGATATATTCCTCAATTGCCAAACAAAATTCTTTAACAAATATGACAGAATTCAGTTGAAAGATTAAATTGAAGATTTAAAACAGAAGATGTAAGTTTATGTTTAGTTCTATAAGTACAATAACAATTGCAACCATTTTTAGTGGAAGCTTAAAGCGGGCGCAATTTACAGTCTAAGTTTACTAGGGTAAACCATCAAATTAATAAATGAGGATTATAAAAAAAAACAGCTGTACAAATGGATCAAGTGCAACACCTTGGCGATATATTTGAAAGAGGCAATGGGGAAATCTTGCTCCTCTCTAATGACTTTTTTAAAAAATTCTACGAAAAACTTATATATTATTAGTCACTTTTATTCAATGCATAGTGATTAATAACACATAACACATTTAAAAACACTTTAGAAAAAATCAAATGGAATATTAAAATATTATTTCACTTTAAAGTAACCCAGTTGTGTTGATTTGTGTGAATGCTTCTCACTACTTGCTCGAAATAATTTAAATAACAACCCGAATCAGGCAAAAAATTGTTATCACATTTTAATAATTCAACTAAGAATATAATAAAACAATTTTTCTTCCTGACAAAATTATTCTTAACAAAAAGACAAACATTAGTTTTATTTCATGCAAATCAAATTACATGGAGCTGTCAAATCGAGTGTCGCCTGTGACGCAGGCTGCGCAGAACGAACGAAACTTAAACTCCTTATTGCGTAATCTTCTATCTCTCATTCCTGTCTAAGAGAATACAAATATGTCAGTCACATATATTTTTGGGTGACACGACTAAGAAAATAGGGGTGACTAGCTTCTCAGCAACCACTCGTGTTGTGCGTGCTATTTTTCTATCAAGAGTGAAAGGAACCTACAGTTTTATACCGACTCCGAACGACCATGTTTGAGAAGCTTTTTCTAGACAGTTATACTCTTTGAGCATTGTCAGTGACTCGAAAGAGGTGGGGCCGTGCAAAGTATTTCTTGCCGTATCAGGAATCGAACCTAGACAGGTAGGTCCAAGTGCGTAGGAGTTGACGCACATACCCACAACGCCACGGGCCATTGCTGTTCCAACTGTTAAACAGTCCACAGTAGTAAATTCGTCCATTGGCATTAGAATGCAATATAAATTAAAGCAGGACAAGAGGATATTGTTCCAAACTTTGAGGGATTTAGTTACTCAAGGAGCTAATGTAACCAGTCCGACTAGTTTTCTGTTTGGTGTCCTCTGATTCTTGAACAACAAAGCACCGAAATGCTGTAAACATCTTTGAACAGATATGCCTGTGCGAACGTTAAAAGCACGGTTTCATCGATATATTCCTCAGTTGTCAAGCAAAATTCTTTAACAAATATGACAGAATTCAGTTGAAAGATTTAAAACAGAAGATGTAAGTTCATGTTTAGTTCTATAAGTACAACAACAACTGCAACCATTTTTAGTGGAAGCTTATAGCGGGCGCAAGTTACAAACTAAGTTTACTAGGGTAAACCATCAAATTAATTAATAACGATTATAAAAGCCAACAGCTATACAAATGGATCAAGTGCAACACCTTGGAGATATATTTGAAAGAGGCAATGGGGAAAACTTGCTCCTCTCTAATGACTTTTTTAAAAAATTCTACGAAAAACTTATATTTTATTAGTCACTTTTATTCGATGCGTAGTGATTTATAACCTATTACACATTTAAAAACACTTTAGAAAAAAACAAATGGAATATTAAAATATTATTTCACTTTAAAGTAACCTAGTTGTGTTGATTTGTGTGAATGCTTCTCACTACTTGCTCGAAATAATTTAAATAACTACCAAAATCAGGCAAAAAATTGTTATCACATTTTAATAATTATACTAAGAATATATTAAAACAACTTTTTCTTCCTGACACAATTATTCTTAACAAAAAGACAAACATTAGTTTTATTGCCTGCAAATCAAATTACATGGAGCTGTCAAATCGAGTGTCGCCTGTGACGCAGGCTGCTGGGTGACACGACTTAGAGAATAGCGGTGACTGTATTTAAGTCCTTACTTACGTTTGTGTATGATGGTTAATCATGGATAAGTACAGGATTATGCTTTATAATATAATAGTAATATGGCTGGCGCTACAGCCCGTAGAGGGCCAGGGCCTAGGTTCTCAGCAACCACTCGTGTTGTGCGTGCTATTTCTCTATCACGAGTGGAAGGGACCTACAGTTTTATGCCGACTCCGAACGGCCAAGTTTGAGAAGCGTTTTCTAGACAGTTATACTCTTTGAGCATTGTCAATGACTCGAAAGAGGTGGGGCCGTGCAAAGTATTTCTTGTCGTATCAGGAATCGAACCTAGACAGGTATGTCCAAGTGCGTAGGAGTTGACGCACATACTCACAACGCCACGGACCATTGCTGTTCCAACTGTTAAACAATCCACAGTAGTAAATTCGTCCATTGACATTAGGATAAATTAAAGCAGGACAAGAGGATATTGTTCCAAACTTTGAGGGATTTAGTTACTCAAGGAGCTATTGTAACCAGTCCGCCTAGTTTTCTGTTTTGTGTCCTCTGATTCTTGAGAAACAAAGCACCGAAATGCGGTAAACATCTTTGAACGGATATGCCTGTGCTAACGTTAAAAGCACGGTTTCTTCGATATATTCCTCAATTGCCAAACAAAATTCTTTAACAAATATGACAGAATTCAGTTGAAAGATTAAATTGAAGATTTAAAACAGAAGATGTAAGTTCATGTTTAGTTCTATAAGTACAATAACAATTGCAACCATTTTTAGTGGAAGCTTAAAGCGGGCGCAATTTACAGTCTAAGTTTACTAGGGTAAACCATCAAATTAATAAATGAGGATTATAAAAAAAAACAGCTGTACAAATGGATCAAGTGCAACACCTTGGCGATATATTTGAAAGAGGCAATGGGGAAATCTTGCTCCTCTCTAATGACTTTTTTAAAAAATTCTACGAAAAACTTATATATTATTAGTCACTTTTATTCAATGCATAGTGATTAATAACACATAACACATTTAAAAACACTTTAGAAAAAATCAAATGGAATATTAAAATATTATTTCACTTTAAAGTAACCCAGTTGTGTTGATTTGTGTGAATGCTTCTCACTACTTGCTCGAAATAATTTAAATAACAACCCGAATCAGGCAAAAAATTGTTATCACATTTTAATAATTCAACTAAGAATATAATAAAACAATTTTTCTTCCTGACAAAATTATTCTTAACAAAAAGACAAACATTAGTTTTATTTCATGCAAATCAAATTACATGGAGCTGTCAAATCGAGTGTCGCCTGTGACGCAGGCTGCGCAGAACGAACGAAACTTAAACTCCTTATTGCGTAATCTTCTATCTCTCATTCCTGTCTAAGAGAATACAAATATGTCAGTCACATATATTTTTGGGTGACACGACTAAGAAAATAGGGGTGACTAGCTTCTCAGCAACCACTCGTGTTGTGCGTGCTATTTTTCTATCAAGAGTGAAAGGAACCTACAGTTTTATACCGACTCCGAACGACCATGTTTGAGAAGCTTTTTCTAGACAGTTATACTCTTTGAGCATTGTCAGTGACTCGAAAGAGGTGGGGCCGTGCAAAGTATTTCTTGCCGTATCAGGAATCGAACCTAGACAGGTAGGTCCAAGTGCGTAGGAGTTGACGCACATACCCACAACGCCACGGGCCATTGCTGTTCCAACTGTTAAACAGTCCACAGTAGTAAATTCGTCCATTGGCATTAGAATGCAATATAAATTAAAGCAGGACAAGAGGATATTGTTCCAAACTTTGAGGGATTTAGTTACTCAAGGAGCTAATGTAACCAGTCCGACTAGTTTTCTGTTTGGTGTCCTCTGATTCTTGAACAACAAAGCACCGAAATGCTGTAAACATCTTTGAACAGATATGTCTGTGCGAACGTTAAAAGCACGGTTTCATCGATATATTCCTCAGTTGTCAAGCAAAATTCTTTAACAAATATGACAGAATTCAGTTGAAAGATTTAAAACAGAAGATGTAAGTTCATGTTTAGTTCTATAAGTACAACAACAACTGCAACCATTTTTAGTGGAAGCTTATAGCGGGCGCAAGTTACAAACTAAGTTTACTAGGGTAAACCATCAAATTAATTAATAACGATTATAAAAGCCAACAGCTATACAAATGGATCAAGTGCAACACCTTGGAGATATATTTGAAAGAGGCAATGGGGAAAACTTGCTCCTCTCTAATGACTTTTTTAAAAAATTCTACGAAAAACTTATATTTTATTAGTCACTTTTATTCGATGCGTAGTGATTAATAACCTATTACACATTTAAAAACACTTTAGAAAAAAACAAATGGAATATTAAAATATTATTTCACTTTAAAGTAACCTAGTTGTGTTGATTTGTGTGAATGCTTCTCACTACTTGCTCGAAATAATTTAAATAACTACCAAAATCAGGCAAAAAATTGTTATCACATTTTAATAATTATACTAAGAATATATTAAAACAACTTTTTCTTCCTGACACAATTATTCTTAACAAAAAGACAAACATTAGTTTTATTGCCTGCAAATCAAATTACATGGAGCTGTCAAATCGAGTGTCGCCTGTGACGCAGGCTGCTGGGTGACACGACTTAGAGAATAGCGGTGACTGTATTTAAGTCCTTACTTACGTTTGTGTATGATGGTTAATCATGGATAAGTACAGGATTATGCTTTATAATATAATAGTAATATAGCTGGCGCTACAGCCCGTAGAGGGCCAGGGCCTAGGTTCTCAGCAACCACTCGTGTTGTGCGTGCTATTTCTCTATCACGAGTGGAAGGGACCTACAGTTTTATGCCGACTCCGAACGGCCAAGTTTGAGAAGCGTTTTCTAGACAGTTATACTCTTTGAGCATTGTCAATGACTCGAAAGAGGTGGGGCCGTGCAAAGTATTTCTTGTCGTATCAGGAATCGAACCTAGACAGGTATGTCCAAGTGCGTAGGAGTTGACGCACATACTCACAACGCCACGGACCATTGCTGTTCCAACTGTTAAACAATCCACAGTAGTAAATTCGTCCATTGACATTAGGATAAATTAAAGCAGGACAAGAGGATATTGTTCCAAACTTTGAGGGATTTAGTTACTCAAGGAGCTATTGTAACCAGTCCGCCTAGTTTTCTGTTTTGTGTCCTCTGATTCTTGAACAACAAAGCACCGAAATGCTGTAAACATCTTTGAACAGATATGCCTGTGCGAACGTTAAAAGCACGGTTTCATCGATATATTCCTCAGTTGTCAAACAAAATTCTTTAACAAATATGACAGAATTCAGTTGAAAGATTAAATTGAAGATTTAAAACAGAAGATGTAAGTTCATGTTTAGTTCTATAAGTACAATAACAATTGCAACCATTTTTAGTGGAAGCTTAAAGCGGGCGCAATTTACAGTCTAAGTTTACTAGGGTAAACCATCAAATTAATAAATGAGGATTATAAAAAAAAACAGCTGTACAAATGGATCAAGTGCAACACCTTGGCGATATATTTGAAAGAGGCAATGGGGAAATCTTGCTCCTCTCTAATGACTTTTTTAAAAAATTCTACGAAAAACTTATATATTATTAGTCACTTTTATTCAATGCATAGTGATTAATAACACATAACACATTTAAAAACACTTAAGAAAAAATCAAATGGAATATTAAAATATTATTTCACTTTAAAGTAACCCAGTTGTGTTGATTTGTGTGAATGCTTCTCACTACTTGCTCGAAATAATTTAAATAACAACCCGAATCAGGCAAAAAATTGTTATCACATTTTAATAATTCAACTAAGAATATAATAAAACAATTTTTCTTCCTGACACAATTATTCTTAACAAAAAGACAAACATTAGTTTTATTTCATGCAAATCAAATTACATGGAGCTGTCAAATCGAGTGTCGCCTGTGACGCAGGCTGCGCAGAACGAACGAAACTTAAACTCCTTATTGCGTAATCTTCTATCTCTCATTCCTGTCTAAGAGAATACAAATATGTCAGTCACATATATTTTTGGGTGACACGACTAAGAAAATAGGGGTGACTAGCTTCTCAGCAACCACTCGTGTTGTGCGTGCTATTTTTCTATCAAGAGTGAAAGGAACCTACAGTTTTATGCCGACTCCGAACGACCATGTTTGAGAAGCTTTTTCTAGACAGTTATACTCTTTGAGCATTGTCAGTGACTCGAAAGAGGTGGGGCCGTGCAAAGTATTTCTTGTCGTATCAGGAATCGAACCTAGACAGGTAGGTCCAAGTGCGTAGGAGTTGACGCACATACCCACAACGCCACGGGCCATTGCTGTTCCAACTGTTAAACAGTCCACAGTAGTAAATTCGTCCATTGGCATTAGAATGCAATATAAATTAAAGCAGGACAAGAGGATATTGTTCCAAACTTTGAGGGATTTAGTTACTCAAGGAGCTAATGTAACCAGTCCGACTAGTTTTCTGTTTGGTGTCCTCTGATTCTTGAACAACAAAGCACCGAAATGCTGTAAACATCTTTGAACAGATATGCCTGTGCGAACGTTAAAAGCACGGTTTCATCGATATATTCCTCAGTTGTCAAGCAAAATTCTTTAACAAATATGACAGAATTCAGTTGAAAGATTAAATTGAAGATTTAAAACAGAAGATGTAAGTTCATGTTTAGTTCTATAAGTACAACAACAACTGCAACCATTTTTAGTGGAAGCTTATAGCGGGCGCAAGTTACAAACTAAGTTTACTAGGGTAAACCATCAAATTAATTAATAACGATTATAAAAGCCAACAGCTATACAAATGGATCAAGTGCAACACCTTGGAGATATATTTGAAAGAGGCAATGGGGAAAACTTGCTCCTCTCTAATGACTTTTTTAAAAAATTCTACGAAAAACTTATATTTTATTAGTCACTTTTATTCGATGCGTAGTGATTAATAACCTATTACACATTTAAAAACACTTTAGAAAAAAACAAATGGAATATTAAAATATTATTTCATTTTAAAGTAACCTAGTTGTGTTGATTTGTGTGAATGCTTCTCACTACTTGCTCGAAATAATTTAAATAACTACCAAAATCAGGCAAAAAATTGTTATCACATTTTAATAATTATACTAAGAATATATTAAAACAACTTTTTCTTCCTGACACAATTATTCTTAACAAAAAGACAAACATTAGTTTTATTGCCTGCAAATCAAATTACATGGAGCTGTCAAATCGAGTGTCGCCTGTGACGCAGGCTGCTGGGTGACACGACTTAGAGAATAGCGGTGACTGTATTTAAGTCCTTACTTACGTTTGTGTATGATGGTTAATCATGGATAAGTACAGGATTATGCTTTATAATATAATAGTAATATGGCTGGCGCTACAGCCCGTAGAGGGCCAGGGCCTAGGTTCTCAGCAACCACTCGTGTTGTGCGTGCTATTTCTCTATCACGAGTGGAAGGGACCTACAGTTTTATGCCGACTCCGAACGGCCAAGTTTGAGAAGCGTTTTCTAGACAGTTATACTCTTTGAGCATTGTCAATGACTCGAAAGAGGTGGGGCCGTGCAAAGTATTTCTTGTCGTATCAGGAATCGAACCTAGACAGGTATGTCCAAGTGCGTAGGAGTTGACGCACATACTCACAACGCCACGGACCATTGCTGTTCCAACTGTTAAACAATCCACAGTAGTAAATTCGTCCATTGACATTAGGATAAATTAAAGCAGGACAAGAGGATATTGTTCCAAACTTTGAGGGATTTAGTTACTCAAGGAGCTATTGTAACCAGTCCGCCTAGTTTTCTGTTTGGTGTCCTCTGATTCTTGAGAAACAAAGCACCGAAATGCGGTAAACATCTTTGAACGGATATGCCTGTGCTAACGTTAAAAGCACGGTTTCATCGATATATTCCTCAATTGCCAAACAAAATTTTTTAACAAATATGACAGAATTCAGTTGAAAGATTAAATTGAAGATTTAAAACAGAAGATGTAAGTTCATGTTTAGTTTTATAAGTACAATAACAATTGCAACCATTTTTAGTGGAAGCTTAAAGCGAGTGCAATTTACAAACTATGTTTACTAGGGTAAACCATCAAATTAATTAATGAAGATTATAAAAGCCAACAGCTGTACTAATGGATCAAGTGCAACACCTTGAAGATATATTTGAAAGAGGCAATGGGGACAATTTGCTCGTCTCCAATGGTTTCTTTTAAGAATTTCTATGAAAAACTTATATTTTATTAATCACTTTTATTCAATGCATAGTGATAAAAAACACATTACACATTTAAAACCACTTTAGAAAAAAACAAATGGAATATTAAAATATTATTTCAATTTAAAGTAACCCAGTTGTGTTGATGTGTGTGAATGCTTCTCACTACTTGCTCGAAATAATTTAAATAACAACCCTAATCAGGCAAAAAATAGTTATCACATTTTAATAATTCATCTAAGAATATATTAAAACAACTTAATCTTCCTGACCAATTAGTCTTAACAAAAAGACAAACATTAGTTTCTTTACATGGAACATTACATGGAGCTGTCAAATCGGCTGTCGCCTGTGACGCAGGTTGCGCAGAACGAACGAAACTTACACTCCTTATTGCGTAATCTTCTATCTCTCATTCCTGACTAAGAGAATACAGATTTGTCAGGCACATATATTTTTGGGTGACACGACTAAGAGAATAGGGGTGACTATATTTAAGTTCTTACTCACGTTTGTGTATGATTGTTAATCATGGATAAGTACAGAATTATGTTATTATATTACTTTTCCAACTGTTAAACAGTCCACAGTAGTAAATTCGTCCGTTGACATTAGGATGCAATATAAATTAAACCAGAACATGAGGATATTCTTCCAAACTTTTAGGGATGTACTTACTCAAGGAGCTAATGTAACTAGTCCGCCAGATGATATAAGTTCATATTTATTTTTATAAGTACATTAACAATTGCAACCATTTTTAATGGAAGCTTAAAGCCGGCGTAATTTGCAATCTAAGTTTACTAGGGTAAACAGCGATACAAATGGATCAAGTGCAACACCTTGAAGATATATTTGAAAGAGGCAATGGGGACAATTTGCTCGTCTCCAATAATTTTTTTAAAAAACATATTTTATTAGTCACTTTTATTCAATGCATAGTGATAAAAAACACATTACACATTTAAAAACACTTTAGAAAAAAACAAATGGAATATTAAAATATTATTTCACTTTAAAGTAACCCAGTTGTGTTGATGTGTGTGAATGCTTCTCACTACTTGCTCGAAATAATTTAAATAACAACCCCAATCAGGAAAAAAATTGTTATCACATTTTAATAATTCAACTACGTTTAATTTCGTGAGAATTAAAAAAAAACTTTTTACTTTTTTCTAAATTTATTTCTTGGGTGTTGACACATTGGATGAATAATACAGACTGCATCGAGCTCTACAATGAATTGCACCTTGTGCTTACATTATTGTAATGAAGGCAAAATCAAACCGTGCGACCGACTACGCTGGTGTCAAGTTTGGTTTGCCGTGAAACACGAGAAGCGTGAATTCCTTCTGCGATTTCTGGTCGCACGGTTCGTTACAACAATTATTGTTACCTGAGCTCGACTTATATTTATTACAAATTTATTTGATTACTGCTAGGAAATACAATTTTAGATGAAAGAGTGTTTTGTATATTATTTGAAATTGATTTGAATTGATGCTAAACCTTCCACGAGATTCTTCCACCACCAGACTCCACAAAAAAGCGAATGTTGAACTCATTTCTGCAAGGATTTCGAGACTGACAAGTAAATTTATAGATTCTTGCGTGCTTGCTGACAATCCTGTAGTCAATAACTTAAATACAAACATTCCTCTCAATCCATAATCTATTTCATACAATTGTGTGTACGCATAGAGATATATTTACATTGTCTATAGAAATGTAGTTTTATTTATTCACCCATATATTTATTAACTTATTTATTTTTCAATTATTTATTATTTACATTTTCTTTCACTGTGATACATTTATTTATTTATTTATTTATTTATATTACTTATATATATATATATATATATATATATATATATATATATATATATATATATATATATATATATATATCTATTTATTTATTTATTTATTCTATTCACTTATATTTTATTAATTTATTTATTATTTATTTACTATATATTAATAATATACGTATACACTCCAAAATTGTACGAATTCGAACTATGTCCTCAAAATAAAGGGTGATTTTTTAAAAGCTATAGGAAAGTTTTTCAAAAAAAAAACACATAAAATTCAGAAAAATGCATGAAATCTTTATTTGAATCGATAGTACGGTCCATATAATTTAATGTTTGAAGATTTTTTCATGCAAATGTTGACCTTGATTGCGCCTCAAATGGACCATCCGCTTAGTCCAATTTTGACATACTCTTTCCAACATTTCGGCCAGTATCTCACGAATAAATGCTTCAATGTTGTCTTCCAATGCGTCAATTGAAGCGGGATTCTCTGTACAGACATGAGCTTTAACATAGCCCCACAAAAAATAGTCTAAAGGCGTTAAATCGCACGATCTAGGCGGCCAATTGATCGGTCCCGTGAAATAAAATGTTCACCGAACTCGGCCCTCCATAAGTCCATTGTTGCGCGTGCTGTGTGGCGTGTGGCACCGTCTTGTTGAAACCACATGTCATGCAAGTCAAGCTCTTGCATTTTGGGCAAAAAAAAGTTGGAAATCATCTCACGGTAGCGCTCACCATTCACAGTTACGTTACGATTCGCATCATCTTTGAAGAAGTACGGTCCAATAATTCCACCAACCCATAAACCGCACCAAACTGTGACTTTTCTGGATGCATTGGTAGCTCTTGCAATGCTTCAGGCTGATATTCACTCCAAAATCGACAATTCTGCTTATTTACGTACCCATTGAGCCAAAAATGAGCTTCGTCGCTGAACACAATTTTTCGGAAGAAGCGCGCGATGAGCTTTCTTAACAGAGCACGCATTTTGATAATAAAATTCAATAATTTGCCAGCGTTATTGGTTTGTAAGACGATTCATGGTTAAATTATAGACCAAACTGAAGATGTTTGACAGTGAAACAAAACCCGAAACGTGCGTCAGCTGTTTAAACCAGTGTTGCCAAAAAGATAATAGCTAAAAAATCACCCTTTAAATACCTACTGCACTGTCAAGATGCCTTACAAAGATTTCTTTATTGGGTTCTGCGAATGATATTGTCAACATAAGGAGTAAAAAGAGAAATGTTGCCAGACCGCTATAATGTCCACTTTTAACCATCACTGGGGTATCCGATTTTCTGTTTCTACATTTTACATTATCATTTGCTACGCATTTCTTCTTTGCCTCAATTTCTTCAACACTTGGCGGCAAAGGACACAAATTTTGCACAGCTCTTTGATATTGCGTTTTCACACTAGCTACACCTACTAGGCCATCATTGCCTGCCTAGACCTCTTCAACCCGACCTAATTTCCAACGCATGGGCGGAATATTTGTTTCCTTAATCACAACCAGTGTACCAGGCTTAAGATTTTGGGATTAAGTTTTCCATTTAATTTTTTGTTGAAGAAGATGAAGATACTCAGAAGACCAACGCTTCCAAAAGTGTTTTTGGATGAACTGTATTTGACGAAAATGACTCAAGTGGAAATCTGTTATTTTCGACTCAGGTAATGCAGTAAGCGGAGTACCTATTAGAAAATGACCTGGAGTTAAAGCTTAAAAATCATTAGGATCGGATGTTAGAGGGGTCAACAGGCGAGAGTTCTGAATTGCTTCAATTTACACAACAACTGTTGACAACTGTTCGTATATACAACTGTTGACATCTGTTCGTATTGGTCGAATGTAATTCCAATCTATACCATTCTTCAGACACTTTCCTAAAACTATTACCAGTAGTCTATACTATATACCTTAGCCCAGTAGTCCCAAAGGATCGAATAATCGTGCTAAGTCAGCAAGAACAGTGCGCTTGCATACTTTCTGTGTTACATTCTTGTTTTTATGCTTATTGAAATTAAATCTGAAGACGTCCGTAATTGGATCCCAAATTAATCCTAGTATTTGAACCACTTCTGACTGGTTGAAGAATACAAGCTGTTCTTTATGTTCTGGAGGTATTTTTGATAATATTTTCGGATTATTTGCACAAAACTTCCTAAGCTCGAAATTACCCAATTTTAGCAACTGGCAAATTTCATCAATCAAATTCTGAGCATCTTTTACGTTTTCAGAGCCTGTTAGGCAATCGTCTACATAAAAACTATCCTTTAAAATCTTTGCGCTCGTCCGTAATCATTTTTATGATCATCCATCTGGTTGCGAGGTAAGAGGCAGATGCTGTGCCGTACGGTGCAGTTTGCAGTTGATATATTTGTAACGGATGATCTGGATGTGATCTGCATACAATTAATTGCAATCTTTTATCTTGGGGATGTACTAGTATTTGTCGATACATTTTTGTTATGTCTCCTGTGAAGGCATATCTGTGTAGACGAAAATTAGTAATTATGGAGAAAAGATCTGGTTGGACTGTTGGACCACCATTAATATATCATTAAGCGAACTTCCAGACGAGCTTTTGGCAGAAGCATCAAACACCACCCTTAGCTTTGTTGATAAGCTATCGGGCTTCATTACACAATGATGGGGTAATACGTAATGAGCGTGCTCAATGTCCTTTTCGCTAATCGGACGCATGTGGCCAAGCACTTCGTATTCATCCATGAACTTAACATACTCAGCTTTTAGATCCGACGGTCTATTTAACTTCCGCTCAAGATAAAGGAACCGTTTAGTAGCCATTTGTGAAGACTCCCCTGTACTTGGGTCCTGTTTTAATGGAAAACGAACAATAAATTGGCCATTTGATGAAGTGCGCTTCACAATTACGCTCCTCTTTCGTCATTTGTCTCGCTGGAGCTTCATGAGATTCAGACTCCGAGAAGTTTCGTAATAGCGCATCTAGTGAGGATGTTACTTCACATGTCGCCACATGGCAATTAAAAGAAGTCTCTTTGGACAAAACACTGCCAGAAATGATCCATCCCAAGTTGGTCTCTCGCAAAACTGGGAGTTCAACTGATATTTTGATCTCTCCTGGTAGCAGAAGGTCAAAGAAAAACTCGGCTCCTATCAATAAGTCAATTTGCTGTGTAGTAGAGTACGCCGGGTCTGCCAATCGCACATGAGAAGGTATCTTCCAGCAAGGATTGCTAATTTTGTGCGTCTGCTGATAGTCACTTATTCGTGATATGGCACTTGCCTCGATGGTTGTCCGGTACTCTAAAGTGCGTGATTCAATGGTAACATTGACAGCAAATTCAGTCTTAATTTCCGTTGACCCAACGCCGCTAATGGGAATCTCCATTCGGTGTTGCTTAAGACCTAATTTATGTACGAATGACTTTGTTATGAAATGAAGCTGAGAACCAGAGTCTAACAAAACACGGCACGGTATTCTCATACCAAAAGATGAAATGACATTTACAATTGCTGTTGCCATCCTTCGACGCGTGCACTTGTCGCCGTCCGTGCATCACGCGTGTGCCAAAAAAAAAAAAAAAAAACCCCGCGGTCCCTCCACCCACAAAAGCCCCGCGAGTGCCGACCAACAAAAAAACAAGTGTTTGTGTGAAGTGTTTCGGTGTCGAGTGCGTTCGGTCCGCTCCCTCTCGCCCCCTTCCTTCACAAGCCACTGCTGCGCATTCTCGGTCGCAACTCCCGTTTGATTTCATCAAGCGGGTTGATGCTATGACTGAGAGTGCGTAGCATCTGACGTAGCGGATTTTAGAAGTGTGAATTCGTTGGTGGACCAACTCCAATCGATGTATGGGCATAACACCTACATCGTTTGTTGTTGGGAAGCTATTACGGAATTTGCACTTCTCAACTCTGCCTTACCACACGCAGTCGGAGTTTGGTAATTTTATATCTCCGTCTTGTTTTCTATGGAAAACTTTAGGGTTGATGTGTGCAATGTTCGTGGGCTAAGAGTGAATCTCTTCGCTGTGTATGTCCACTTGTTTTTATATAAACCAGCTGTCTTGGCACTAAGCGAAACACAGGTAGGTGAGAATACCGAATTATCGGATTTGACCCTGCCCGGATATAGCTTGGTGCCTCTTTTCTTTTTTCACCGCGGTCTCGCCATCTACGTGCGTAGTGATGTAGCTTACCAAATTCAACCACAATATGGCCACTGCTCCAATCCGGAATTTAATTTTCTGTGGTTAAAAATCCATGTCCGTAAGCATTTAATCCACTACTGTTTTATTTACAGAAGTCCAAACTTGGATAGCAATTCAACTTTTAACGAATTTGATGCGCTATCCGATTCCATCTCAAGAATTGTATCCCTGTATCCTCGCACTGAAATTGCCATTGCGGGCGATTTCAATGTACACAATTCTAATTGGCTTCGACATTCAGGCCAGACAACACCCGAAGGAAGGTATGTCGAAATCTTTGCTGAGCTAAACAATCTGACTCAGCTAGTAAATGAGCCCACACGAATACCTGACATCGCAGATCATTCCGCCAACACCCTGGACCTGTTTCTCACCTCTCACCCTGATAAATATTCTGTTGACATACTGTCGCCTCTAGGTTCGTCTGACCATTGTGTCATATCAGCTAATTTCTCGTTATCACCACACACAGTTAGAGAACAAATTCCTAAAAGAACAGTATGGCTGTACGAGAAAGCCGATTGGAGCGGACTCAACAATTTCTTTCGGAATTTTAACTGGTCATTATGCTTCCTCGATAGTGACGTGGATGCCGCTGCTGATATGATCACAAACATTCTTCTGCTGGGCATGAGATCCTTCATTCCGCATAGAGTGAAAAGTATCAAGCCCAAAGAAAATGCATGGTATGACTCGAGCTGTAAAGAGGCTATCAGGTTGAGAGAGTTGAATTTCCGGGCATACAAAGCCAACCCTACTGAGGAAAACCGGAATAAGTTTAAACGGGCCAGAAATGACTGCAATGCAACTATCAGACGTGTGAAATTCTCCTATGATCAAAAGTTGAGGCAAAAAGTGCTTCAATGTCCCAAAGGTAGCAAAAACTTTTGGTCATTTGTAAAAAACATAAAGAATTCCACCTCGTCTTCAATTCCCACGCTCATTTACAATGACATTCCAGCTGTCAGCTCTTTAGACAAAGCCAATCTGCTTGCGGCGCATTTTGCAGCCAGCTCAACATTGCCAGATTCCAATATGTCTCCACCTGTACTTGAGAGCGTTGATTTCACCATGGGAAAAATCCATTTCCGCACTCGTACAGTTGCAAGAGTACTTAAAGATCTCGACGTGCACAAATCCGCTGGCCCGGATGGTATTCCCCCTATACTTCTGAAGAGGTGTTCTTCTGCGCTGGCAAAACCATTGCGTAAGCTTTTTCATTTATCCTACTCTTTAGGTCTCTTTCCGAGCAGATGGAAAACAGCATTTGTCCAGCCCGTCCCTAAAAAGGGCGAATCTTCGTCACCCACCTCGTACCGACCCATAGCACTTACGTCCCTTCTTTCTAAGGTCATGGAAACGCTGATAAATCGTCAGCTTATGAAATATCTTGAATCGCGGAAGCTTCTTAATGACCGGCAGTACGGTTTCCGTAGTAACAGGTCCACTGGTGATTTGATAGCTTATCTCACCGAAAAGTGGAACACATCTTTGCATAATGCAGGTGAAAACAAGATCGTTGCACTTGATATTTCTAAGGCATTTGACAGAGTTTGGCATCAAGCTCTTTTGTCGAAAATGCGTGCATATGGTATCGATGAATCTCTTCTTCTATGGATTAGAAATTACCTTTCGAACCGTTCAATTCAAGTTGTTTTGGATGGGTTCAAGTCTGATATCCACCAAATAAATGCTGGTGTACCCCAAGGCTCTGTTCTGTCTCCGACACTCTTTCTCATTTTTATTAATGATCTCTTGTCTGCTACTTCTAATCCAATCCATTCCTTCGCTGATGACAGCACCCTCAGCTTTTCATATTCGTTCCGAGACTCACGACCCTGCCCTTCGGCCGTAGAATTGGAACGGCAGCGTATGTTAAGCTCATTGAATTCCGATCTTGACAGCATAATTAACTGGGGAAACAACAACAGAGTGGAATTCAATGCTTCTAAAACTCAATGCTGTCTGCTGTCACTCAAGCGAACCCTTGTTAATCAGCCATTATCCATGAATGGTGCTTGTGTCGATGAAACCGGAAAGCTTTCCATCCTTGGTATGTGTATCAACAGAACACTTAGTTGGAACGATCACATATTTGAGGTCGCCAAAAATGCTGCGAAATGTTTAGGTTTCCTTAATCGATGCAAGAAATATTTCACCCCCTCTGATTTGGCTTTCATTTATAAGGCGTATATCCGCCCCAAGCTTGAGTACAACGCTCATATCTGGTCTGGTGCCCCAAAGACCACCCTGCACCTACTAGATAGAATCCAAAAGCGAGCGATAAAACTTATAGGAGACAACAATGTCGCAAAGTCATTAGACTCGCTCGAACATCGACGTACCGTTTCTTCTTTGTCTGTATTTTATCGCTATTTCAACAAACGATGCTCAAGTGAGCTAGCCAACTGCATTCCTCCTCTCCATGAATTCACCCGCAATACTCGTCTCGCCAGGAATGCTCATCAGTTTACCCTTAAGCCTTCTTTCGGACGCACAGTTAAATTTAGAGACTCGTTCTTCAGCCGTACTACGCGAATTTGGAATACTCTTCCCAGCCCTATATTTCCCACAGACTACAATCCGCAGATATTTAAGACCAATGTGCACAGGTACCGCCTCTCCCTTTCTCCCTCTATACCTTCGGCCCGTGCTGTGTCTTGACCCCGGACACTTAAGGGTATTAGCAATCCCTTGAGCGCGCGCAAATTATAAAAAAAAAAAAAAAAAAAAAAAAAAATAGATATGACTCTTAATCGACCCTACTGCAGCATTTGAAAACGAAGTAGGTGACTTACCAATCATACACACGTGACTACCATCTGGTTATGATGTCCTTGTCTCCTTTTGTTGTTATTGAGCTTCAGCTGATTTTGACTGCCGATGCTTAACTGGCCTAGGTCGATGCAGCTTCCACATTTTTGACACCTTCTTGACTGACATGATTGGCAGAAGTGACCTGGTTTCAGACAATTTATGCAAAGACGCAGCTTACGAACCAGTTTTGAGCGATCTTCACCTGTAAGTATATCTGGTGATTACTTGAACTGCAAACAACATAGCTTGAACCCTCAAATTTTCGTTCTGATGTAGCGAGTAATGTCTTCCTTTTCTCTTCTCGGCTGCTGATGGCTTCAAGAGTCTGGAACCTTGACTCGACAAATTTCAGGAACTCGGTTATTGATGGGCTGCTTCTTGGATCATCTATTATCATACCGCGCAACCAATGTTGCCCATGCAGCATCATAATTTGCGGCAGTAGCCTGAAAATTTTGGATCAGATAATGCGCATCTCCGGTGAAATTTGCCTTCAAGTAATAGAGCTTTTGAGCAGGTGAAATCTTCTGGTCGTGAATTAGTTGTTTAAAAAGGTCGTAGAATTGTCGCCAGTTTAGATAACTCTCGTGAAACTTGGGCAGCTCTATTTTTGGCAGTTTTATTGAAGAAGTAATCCTTGGAGTGGTGGCTGGGTGCTGTGGGAATCGGGTAGGCACTGACTGGCGTCAACCTGGCGATGCCCAGTGTTGTAACTTTTTCTACACACCAATTGTGCTTATTTTACCTCCAAGTGGTAGCCATCGGGTACTGGTTGTGGTTCACCCGAGCTCAACTTGCCAAACTTATAAGTGCGACCTCTTGTCCTAGGGGTTACAAAAAAGGAACTGGCCCTCCTGGTTGGGGGTTGTGCCGTCGGGGTAACTGCCCGGCCACACAAAAAATTGCTAGTTACGAAGCAACAACAAGCCTCGGAAACGGATGATTTTACTGATGACGACCCCTGCAAACGATATACGGACAACGATCTTCGGATTTGTACGTGGAATGTAAGGTCCCTTTATAGGCCACGTGCAGCCGAACAACTAGCGGAAGCCCTAGACTGCTGCAAAGCAGATATAACCGCCATCCAAGAAGTGCGATGGGATGGACCGGGCAAAAGAAGGATGAAAAACTGTGATATATACTACGGTGATTGCTACAAACAACAAAAACAGCGCCTATTTGGATGTGGATTTGTCGTTAGAGGCAGACTTAGGCAAGAAGTCCTATCGTTCAGGTCCGTGAACGAGCGCCTCACGACAATTTGCATCCAGGCTAAATTTGCCAACATAAGCCTTATATGCGCACATGCCCCCACAGAGGAGAAAGATGATGACACCAAAGACAGGTTCTATGAGCTCCTGAACAAAACGTATGAGCAATGCCCTAGCTACGACATTAAAATTGTCCTTGGCGATTTTAACGCAAAGCTAGGAAGAGAGAACATCTTTGGTAGTACGGTCGGAAAGCACAGCCTACACGACACCACATCCGATAACGGATTTAGGCTGATCGATTTTGCTGCGGGGCGAAATGTTGTAGTAGCTAGTACAAGATTCCCACATCTCGATATTCACAAAGGAACATGGCGATCTCCTGATCAATCAACCGTCAATCAGATTGACCATATTGCGATAGACGCAAGGCACTCCTCCAGTATCATAGATGTCCGAACGTTCCGAGGCGCCAACATTGATTCGGACCACCACCTTGTTGTAGCCAAGGTAAGGTTGCGGATATGCCGAACACCGCCAAGACAAAGAAATGCTGTGAGGAAGTTCAACGTCAGCCGGCTACAATCGCAAGAGATAGCCAAATCCTTTTCCGATCGTGTCTCCCTTAACCTCTTAAGAAATCCTACGCCGCCAACATCAAGTATTGAAGACCAGTGGCAGCATTGCCAAAAAGCCATCAGAGATGCCGCCTCTGATGTGCTGGGTTTCAATCCGCCACCACAACGAAACCCCTGGTTTGACAACGAATGTCGGCAGGCGAATGCAGCCAAGCAAGAAGCATACAAAGCGGCACTGCAAAGAAGGACAAGAGCTGCTCGGGAGCTCTACGAGCAGAAGAGGAGAGACGAACACCGGCTTCTCAGGAGAAAAAAGAAGGACCATGAGAAGCTCGCGATCGGCAGAATAGAGGGATATTACTGCAGGAATGAGGTGAGGAAGTTTTACCAAAGGGTAAAGTTAACCAGTCAAGGTTATAAAGTCCGAACCGAAGCCTGTAAGGATGATCAAGGGAACATCGTAGTAGAGTCACAGTCGATGCTGAGGATATGGAAAAACCATTTCTGCAGACTGTATAACGGCGACGTAGAACCAAATCCCGCTGTCAGGCAGAACGAACCATTCAACCCCAATGAAAGGGACGACGAAGATCAACAATTCCTTCCACCCGACCCGGATGAAGTGAGGATTGCCATATCTAAACTGAAATCCAACAAGGCTGCGGGAGCTGACGGCCTAACCGCCGAGCTTTTTAAAGCCGCAGGCGATGATTTGGTAAGGAGCATGCACCAACTCATCTGTAAAATATGGTCGGAGGAAAACATGCCCGATGAATGGAACCTCAGCATTGTTTGCCCGATCCATAAAAAAGGAGACCCTTTGAACTGCGCCAACTACAGAGGCATCAGTCTCCTAAGTATCGCATATAAAATCTTATCTGCCATACTGTGTGAACGCCTAAAGCCATTCGTCAACAACCTGGTCGGTCCATACCAGTGTGGTTTTAGGACAGGAAAATCCACCATCGACCAAATATTCACACTACGGCAGATTTTGGAGAAAACCCAGGAGCAACAAATCGATACCCACCACCTTTTCATCGATTTTAAGGCCGCGTATGATAGCATCTATAGAGACGAGCTATACAGAGCAATGTCTAGTTTTGGCATCCCTACCAAACTCGTCCGTTTGTGTAGGATGACGATGGAGAATGCACGCTGCTCCATCAAGGTCGGTAAAGACCTAACCGAGACCTTTGATGTCAAAAAAGGATTCAGACAAGGCGACGCGCTGTCATGCGACTTTTTCAACATCGTTCTTGAAAGAATTGTTCAAAACTCGAACGCCAACACCAGAGGAACAATCTTTCAGAAGTCCGTCCAACTACTCGCATATGCCGACGATATTGACATTATTGGAAGAACACAGCGTGATGTCAATGGCGCTTTTGTGGGTATTGCAACTGAGGCCGCGAAGATGGGTTTAGCGGTAAACGAGGGTAAGACCAAGTATATGCTGTCAACGAGAAAGGACACCCAACACCGACGTCTCGGTCAGAACGTCACAGCAGACAGATATAACTTTGAGGTAGTCAAAAACTTTGTCTACCTAGGCACCGCTATAAACTCAGACAATGACACCAGCGCTGAAATCAAACGAAGAATAACCCTTGCCAATCGCTGCTTCTTTGGGCTAAGAAAGCAACTGGTAAACAAAGCCCTCTCTCGAACAACCAAGATAACGCTCTACAAGACCTTAATCGTCCCAGTCCTGCTATATGGCGCGGAGGCATGGACTTTGTCAAAAGCGGATGAAGCTGCCCTTGGTTGCTTCGAGAGGAAAATTCTTCGTGTGATTTTCGGTCCCGTCTGCATAGACGGTGAGTGGAGGAGGAGATATAATGACGAACTATACGGGCTGTTCAGCGACATCGACTTAGCCAGAAGAGTGAAGATCCAAAGACTGAGATGGCTAGGTCATGTAGAGCGGATGGAAACCAATACTCCGGCCCGAAAAGTCTTCGAATCCACCCCCGAGGGACGGCGCAGTAGAGGAAGACCGCGACTCAGGTGGCGCACGCAAGTGGAAAGGGACCTCAACCAACTATGCGTGCGAAACTGGAGACAGCTAGCTAAAGATCGAGCTGGCTGGAGACGCTTGTTGGTTGAGGCCCAGGTCCACCCCGGACTGTAGCGCCACCTTAAGTAAGTAAGTTAAGTAATCCTTGGAGTAGAATTCACTGGATCTGGTATGCTGATATCCTGATATAACTCCATTACCATTATATCTACTTGCTATTGTAGGTCGTAGTATTCCTCAACGTCAGACGCTGTGATTTGATTTTCTAATTTCTGATACAAATTAGATATCACATCCCAGTTCTGTTGCAGACTCTCTATCTTAACGTGGTGAAATCCTTGTGGTTGTGATTTGCGCAACTCTGTAGAACATTTACTGAGCGCTCTCCTTAATATAGTAATTAAAAAGTCGAACCTTGCTCTAGGTGATAGACTACTACCTTGGGGGCTCGCATAATCTGGCTTCTTTACAGTCTTCCTAAATCGATGTTGACCTTCGTCTTGATCCTTATCTTATCCTTATCCACTTTCTTTTTTAGTCTCGCACCCAGCTGCTTTTCACTTTCACTTCTAATTGCACCGAGAACTAGTACATTCCGATCATCCTTCTCCGTCTCTACTTGCATCTGCAAGCGATTTTCTATATCCTCCTTGGTGCGTTCTGCCACTCTACAAATTTCAGAGTCGGTTGTGTTGAGCCGATTCCAAAGATGTTCAATTCGTTGAAGCCGGTCGTGGAGATACTGTGCAGTTTTACTTAGATCACTGTCTTTACTGTAATTCCTCGCGATACGACAAATTTCCTCACCAACCTTTTTCTTGTAGGGACAAGTAATATCCTCAGCCCTTTTCTGCCACGAACACATCACCACTTTCCATTTTCACTGTTTAACTTGTTTGTTCTAACACTCACAAAATTATATATTTATTTTTATCAATGCCCTGTCACGGTCGCCAATGTTTAATTTCGTGAGAATTAAAAAAAAATCGAAAGCAGCTTTTTACTTTTTCTAAATTTATTTCTTGGGTGTTGACCCATTGAATGAATAATACAGACTGCATCGAGCTCTACAATGAATTGCAAATTGTGCTTACAATATTGCAATGTAGGCAAAATCAAACCGTGCGACCGACTACGCTGGTGTCAAGTTTGGTTTGCCATGAAAACACGAGAAGCGTGAATTCCTTCTGCGATTTCTGGTCGCACGGTTCGTTACAAAAATTATTGTTACCTGAGCTCGACTTATATTACAAATTTATTAGCTTACTGCTAGGAAATACAATTTTAGATGAAAGAGTGTTTTGTATATTATTTTAAATTGAACAAACTAAGAATATATTAAAACAACTTTTTCTTCCTGACACAATTATTCTTAACAAAAAGACAAACATTAGTTTCTTTACATGGAACATTACATGGAGCTGTCAAATCGGGTGTCGCCTGTGACGCAGAACGAACGAAACTTAAACTCCTTATTGCGTAATCTTCTATCTCTCATTCCTGACTAAGAGAATACAAATATGTCAGTCACATATATTTTTGGGTGACACGACTAAGAGAATAGGGGTGACTATATTCAAGTCCGTACTCACGTTTCTGTATGATAATTAATCATGGATAAGTACAGGACTATGCTATTATATTACTGTTATAATAATAATATAATAATAATATGGGTGGCGCTACAGCCCGTAGAGGGCCAGGGCCTAGCTTCTCAGCAACCACTCGTGTTGTACCTGCTTTTTTTCTATCACGAGTGTAAGGGACCTACAGTTTTATGCCGACTCCGAACGGCCATGTTTAAGAAGCTTTTTCTAGACAGTTATACTCTTTGAGCATTGTCAGTGACTCGAAAGAGGTGGGGCCGGGCAAAGTATTTCTTGTCGTATCAGGAATCAAACCTAGACAGGTAGGTCCAAGTGCGTAGGAGTTGACGCACTTAACCACAACGGCACGGGCCATTACTATTCCAACTGTTAAACAGTCCACAGTAGTAAATTCGTCCATTGGCATTAGAATGCAATATAAATTAAAGCAGGACATGAGGATATTGTTCCAAACTTTGAGGGATTTAGTTACTCAAGGAGCTAATGTAACCAGTCAGCCTAGTTTTCTGTTTGGTGTCCTCTGATTCTTGAGCAACAAAGCACCGAAATGCGGTAAACATCTTTGAACGGATATGCCTGTGCTAACGTTAAAAGCGCGGTTTCTTCGATGTATTCCTCAATTGCCAAACAAAATTCTTTAACAAATATGACAGAATTCAGTTGAAAGATTAAATTGAAGATTTAAAACAGAAGATGTAAGTTCATGTTTAGTTCTATAAGTACAATAACAATTGCAACCATTTTTAGTGGAAGCTTAAAGCGGGCGCAATTTACAGTCTAAGTTTACTAGGGTAAACCATCAAATTAATTAATGAAGATTATAAAAGCCAACAGCTGTACAAATGGATCAAGTGCAACACCTTGGAGATATATTTGAAAGAGGCAATGGGGAAATCTTGCTCCTCTCTAATGACTTTTTTAAAAAATTCTACGAAAAACTTATATATTATTAGTCACTTTTATTCAATGCATAGTGATTAATAACACATTATACATTTAAATACATTTTAGAAAAAAAACAAATGGAATATTAAAATATTATTTCACTTCAAAGTAACCCAGTTGTGTTAATGTGTGTGAATGCTTCTCACTACTTGCTCGAAATAATTTAAATAACTTCCAAAATCAGGCAAAAAATTGTTATCACATTTTAATAATTCAACTAAGAATATATTAAAACAACTTCTTCCTGACACAATTATTCTTAACAAAAAGACAAACATTAGTCTTATTTCTTGCAAATCAAATTACATTTGTGTGACACGACTAACAGAATAGGGGATTCGTACCAGAAATAAATGAGTAAAGAGATATTCAACTTCTTCTCTTGCCCCTTGATTGCATCTTACAGCGTTTTTTATACGCTTTCCCTGGCTGTGAATACGTGTGAGCTCTTGTGAACAGCTGATAGCCTTCCCCAACCATAGTATTTTTCATATTTCGGTGTTAAATTTTCAACACAGCGGAGAGAGGTAAGCAAACGAACAAAGTTCATGTTCATAAAGTAGCTTTCTGCGAGTTACAGTCTGAGGTACTAGGGAAAAATATTCATTATTTATGCATGAATTATTAATGAATATACTTCATGTATGTATTTTAGCATATGCATAATATCGAAAAAAAGCATTCACTCGAAACATGTGCAACTAATAATAGCAATATTATTGAAACATTTGCTTGAATCAATTAAAATAAACAGCTTTTTTGCTTATTTTACAGAAATAGAGATGACAGTTAATTGCAAATTTGTTTGAGTTAGGTACAGTTAAAGCCATTCATCTTAACAAATTATGTAATTTAATTGCAGAAGTTTTCACAATTCATGAATGAAAGATATAAAACTAAGTTCATTTGCCAGTCATCGCATATAAATCAGCTATATTTTACTCTGAAGATTTAAATTGATGCAAACTATTCCTGTAAAGAGTAGCATTACATTTTTATTCACGCAAGCGCCTATTACAAATATGTCCACTTAAAAATATGAGCCACCTTCTGAACACACTCCGAACAATAAGTACATGTTCGTGGACAAATTCACGAATATCCCACAAAATTCATGAATCTGCCGCCATTATCCCACAAAATTCACGAATCGGCCGCCATAAAACGTTGTAAGAGTATGCGTGTAATGCAAGGGAATTCCACTACTATCACATTTTTCTCCGGTGTGGACTAGGGGCAAAAATGGCCGAAGTTAAATATCTCTTTAGTCATTTATTTCTCATTCGTACCAAAATGAAACTAAATTGTCGTTGAAAAAATTACGACTGACAGGAAAAGTTAAAGGAAATTTTCCATTGGAAAGTTACACTGATTGACGTGAATTCAAGCCCTGTAACATTTCTATAAAATTTACTTACCAATCTTTGGTTTCTCGGCCATAATGATATCAGTTGCTTGTTGCGAAAATTGCTTGACCATTGCTTTCGCGTAATGCATGCCGTTTTTTTCTACAAAACCTTCCTCAACAAAACTGTTACCTTAATTCAACATGGTGTATACTTCTTCTGTAATAAAATAGAACACCTGAATAAAAATGCCAAGATGTAGAATGCCTGTTCATAGAGAACACATTTTATTAAACACGAATGATTACATAAAAATTCATTTCCTGTTCTGATTGTTTTGGCGCTGCATATCTTTTGGGAAAGTCCTTACAGGAGGAGTTCTTATCCGCCTAGCTTCTTTTGAACGATTGCGAACCACTTTTGAATGAATAGCACATGAAACGCAATAATGTAATTTGGCATATAATTTAGGTAAAACGTAAGTTTCCCAAATAGACGCTTCAGAAATATCCCGAACCGCAGCAGCTTCCACAATATTTCGTATAACGAACTTCTTTATTGCCTTATCCTTAGGAACACAACGGGCACAATTGGTGCACCTAACTGGTTTCACATGCCCACGATTGTGCTTACACCGACCACCATTGCGTCGTTTTTTTGTCATCTTCTACAACCTTCACGATTCAAGTCTGACAGCGAAAAGAATTATTATTTGATGGGAGCATCATAAATGATGATAACACAGTTAAGGGTAATACTTTCCATTTAATTTTGATCTAGTTCCACACTCTTTCCAGGAATACAGTTTAACATGTTTACACCGGGCTAAACCGGCCATGTGAGCGTAGACGCGTGCCATGATTCTGTGTGTTTAAATTGTGAGATATAGGGGATAATCCTTCCTTGAAGAGAAGTGTGAAATTCATTCTGACTAGAACCGCCTGAGAGTGATTCCTCCCATAGATTAAAAGTCAAAATTTCAAAAGTTAAGAGCACCCACATTTTTGTTGCAAGCGGTATTTTTGACAACTTTCCATGAAAAAGTGGCGTTCACACTCAACAACAAATAAATATTTCCGTTGCCGGTAAGTAACTGTTGTTTTTAGATGTCATTATGTCGAAGATATTCTAGATACATTTAGACAACATCATCATATTGATTTGCATAATAATATTAAAATAATTACTGCAGTTAGTAGGTGGATTTTATTATGGCCACATGATCTATATAGAACATTTGTCATAATATGAATATTGCTTTTGGGTACAATCTTCGTATTAGAATGGCAAGAGGGCATAATACTTTTTCAAATCGATTCATTTTATTGGAAATGTTTATTATTATGGAATTTATTAATAAAAATCGGTTGAATATCACATTTTTTCATACATAATTTCTTTACTAAAAATTGGTTTACAAAAATAAATTTCATTTGCTTATCAGACAATGCTATTGCTTGTAAACTACTATCAGATATACCAACATGTATGTAAGAATGAAATGGATACCTCGTGGAGGATAGGTGGAATTACTTCTTATGATCTGGTTAGAGACCCCGATAAATTGCTGGATCTTGGGTTGTTGTTGTAATATAATGTAAATTCATAATCTATACGGATCATACGCCACAATAAAATACACCCAGTGTGTCAATGTAAGTGAGAACTTTTATTGATATTTAATACTATATGAACACACGTCTGTTCTCGATGAGGAATACGTTCAAATTCAAATTCATTTATTATAACAGGCTTTCAAAATAACAAAAATAAAAGTAAGTGTTGCCACAAGGGCATAAATAAAATAATTGTCTGCTTGACTTGAAGATGTCGCTGTGACATGGTATTGTCTTGAAGAAATTAACTCCGTCAATTAAAGCTCATAGTCGTTAAACCATTTTGGTGCTCTTCGTGTTCGAGTTGAATTGATATTTGTTTCATCTTCACTGCTGGTTTCATCTCTGTCACTTGTTCGTGTCTCGACTACTTCATCTTCGTTGATTTGTAGTGTCAGTCAACAGCTGATTGTCATTTGGTTTTCGACTGTTGAATTTCCTTATTTGTCCCGTGTGTACAACTCTTGTGATTTCTTGGCCCAAACCATCGATTCTTCGGATTTTAATAACATTTTCGCCCAATATATTTACGATTTCAAATGGGTTGGATTCATAGATTGAGGATATCTTGTTGTTGCGGGTTGGGCTCAATGCCAGCACCAAATCTCCTATCTGCATTTTGAAACATTGTCGGTGTTCATCAATTCTATTTTTGTTTTGGGTCTGCGATGCTTTGACCGAATTGATTGCCTCTTCCCTGTTTCGATGGAGTTGTGTGAGTTGCTGGAGTCTATCGCTGTGTTCGTCCACAGTTCCCAGGAGAACTTCGTCCCGAATTCGTGGCTCGAATCCATGTAAAAGGTAATGTGGTGACTGCTGTAAAGACGAATGTTTGCTTGAATTAATAAAAAATATAATTTCAGGAATGTAAGAAGACCAATGGTTGATGTCCCTTTCTGAGATGTATTTTCGAAGGATTGATGAGACTGTTTGAACTTCGCGTTCTATTAATCCGTTGGACTCCGGCCAATAAGGTGGAGTTGTCGAACCTTGGATTCCATGTGTGTTAAAATCACTTGCAATTCTTTGGATGTGAAACTCGAAGCATTGTCGCTGATGATTTCTTTTGGAGGTCCGTGAATTGATTTTATCTTGTCTTCGATTAATGAAATTACATACTTGGAACTAACATCAGGTGTGGTTTTAGCTATTACGTATCGAGTTGTATGGTCAATTGTGATTAAAATATGTTTTTGTTTTTCTATGTCTTCTGGAAAACTGCAATGATCCATGGATATTACGTCAAAAGGTTTCTGAGGAATGCTTCTTGGTTGATGGAAACCAATCCTTTTGCTTGTTCGGTGATTGAACAGTTGACACGTGCGGCAGCTTGAAACGTACTCCTTGCAGGCCTTAGCAGCTGATGACCAAAAATACCGATTGGAAAGTTTTGAAAATGTCTTTTCATTATCCAAATGACCATTATTGTCATGGCACATTTGAAGTATGCTTTGTTGTAGAGATTTTGGTGTATAGATTCGACCGAAGCCCTTATCGTTTTTGTATAGTAGAATATTGTTTTGAATCTTTTCTTTATTATTTTGTCGTGTTTTGTGTTTGCGTCTCTGTTTAGGATTTGGATCATGTTTTGGCATTCGATTTGGATCACTGTTTTGTGCTAATGAAATTTTTGTCTCGTTGTTAGATTTAAGAATAAGATGAGCTAATACGTTGTTTGGGATCCTTGATAAGGCGTCAGCAAATACATTGCACTTTCCGGCTCTGTGCTTGATAGTAAAGTTGTACGATTGAAGATCCAAGAGCCATCTCGCAAACTTGCGATTGAATTTACTGTTTTGTAGCAAACATGCAGTTGTCCAGTTGTCTGTGATTAAAGTAAAACCTTTTAAACAGTATAGATAAATGTGAAATTTGTTGGTAATGGCCCAGTGTATAGCAAGACTTTCGATTTGGTTTATGTGAAGGTTCTTCTCAGAGTCTGCTAATGCACGACTGGCGTACGCAATGACAACTTCTCGTTTGTTTTGGTTTTGTATAAGAACAGCTCCTATTCCGGTTAATGAAGCATCGATTTGAACCTCTGTTTCGCAGTCGTTCATGAAGTGGGCGAGTATTGAGAGTATTGAGAATTTCGACGGCTTCTGATGCTTCTTTAGACCAGATGAATGGAGTCGAGTTGTAGGCGCTACGTGTTGGCAAGGCGAATGCATGCGAATGCATGCAAAGACTTGGCGTCTGTTTCGGTTTTGAACTCTTTGTTGTAGCGGTCGATGGCATTTATGCGATTGGGATCAGGACGAATACCTTCAGCGGAGATGCCATATCCCAAGAAGAATATTTCGCTTTTAAAGAGTTGGCATTTCCGAAGTGAGATAAGAAGGCCGCCTTTAATCAGATTGTGTAATACGTTTTCGAAATTGTATAGTGCTAGGTCGATGTTGGGAGCTGATTGACCAATGTCGTCCATGTATGTTATTGTGTTGATGGTGTTTTTGAACGTGTGTCGCATGATGCGTTCCATTGTTTTGGGAGCGTTTGCTAGCCCGAAGGGCATCCTTAGGAATTCATACACTCCATCTTGCGTCACGAATGCGGTTTTGTGGATATCTGATGGTTTCACTTTCACCGTCATAAAGGCTGTTTTTATGTTCATTACGTTAAATACATTACATGCAGGTTGGACTAATTTTTCAACGTTGTCGTCGATGTGTGGTGGTGGCAAATTGTCTTTTAACATTTTTTTGTTTAGATGGGTGTAATCTACGTGGTGTGCTTGGGTGAAGAGGTTGGTTTACAATGACTACAGGTGATGCGTATTCGGATTGTGAGTCGCTAGCTATTGCAAGTTGTTTCCAGCTTTGAACGGTTTCATTTATGAACTGTCGGTCGCTCCAAAAATATCGATATGGCTTTCTAGAGACTGGTATTTCATCTGTCGTGCTAAGTGAGTGTTCACCGGTCGTACAGTGGCCGATAACATTATCGTCTGTCGAGAATGCTCTTATGTTTTTATAAATTATTTGTCGGAAGTTCGATATCTGTTCGATGGAAAGGTTGGTAAAAGTTGTTATTTGATCATCGATTTCTTTAGAAAGGCTAGCTGGAACGACTTGAATGTTTTTGAAGATGCAAGAGTTAATGTTTGGTTTGATTTCATAGTTTTTTTTAATTTGGATATCGCCATTAGATTCAATAATTATGGTTAAATTGTTAGCTTTTCTCCAATCGCTGCCAAGTATTATTGGTATTGGAATGTACAGGATATGTCACCTACAGATATAAACAAGTCTATTTGGCCTATTGGATGACATTCGTACCCTATGGACGAGATTGAGGGGCCTTCGTATTTTTGAATATGATAGTTTGGTGGGATGGAACGACGGTCTATAACTGATTGTTCTGCGCCGCTGTCGATGAGCGGCGAGATGACAGCTCCTTCAAAGGCTGTGGCTTCAACAATCGGAAGACCACGGTCGCAACCTTTAGATTTAAGAGCACAGTTTGCTTGTTTTGGTTGTGTCTTATTTTGGCAGCTTGGACATGGTATGTGACATTGGGAGACTGAATGTGAATTTTGTTTGCAACGTGGACATTTGTAGTTGCTTGAGTTGTTTGGTGCTAATCTTTGTACATTATATTGTTGATTGGATTGGTGTGGATGATTGTTGGATTGCTGAGAGATGTTGTGTATATATGGTTGCGGTTTGTGTGTAACGTTTTCACTGGGCAGGTATTTGGCGATATGTTTTGTCGAGAGTAGTAGGTGCGTTTATACGCATGAGTCGTCGGTCTGTATGATCGAGAATACCTTCTATTAGGTATGAGATTTGTTCTGCGATAGGAATGCCTATGTTGATTGGAGCCTTATCGATAATTTCTAACTTACCGCTAAGGTATTGCGTTATAGTCTCATTTGGTTGTAGAATTCGTGCGTTGACGCGTTCGGTCTATTCTCGCAGGGTTGGAGGTTTGATGAATCGTGTTTTAAATGCTTGGAGCCATGATGACCAGCTTCCTTTCTTCTCGCCTTCGAAGTTTTGCCAGTTTTTTGCTATTCCAGTCAATTTGCTTCCACTGAAAGCGAGCATAAGTTCTTCACTCCACCCGTTGATTTTGGCTGCTTTTTCGACTGATTTGATGAAATTTTCGTTCGAACTGCTGTCTTCGCCGCTGCATTTTTGTATGGTTTGCGTCATGTCGGGATTGAAAACGATATGTTGGACGTTTTGAATGGAGGGGTCCTCTGAGATCCTTGCAGATGGATCGTCCTTGCTCCGAAGATTGAAAATTTTTGAAAGAGCAGAATTGTTTTCTAGGATAACTTTAACTGCTTCATCCTTTGTCGTGTTTTTGATTTCACCTTTGAGGAATTCGAAAGTAAATTGATGAAGAACAGAGGATTCGGTTGTTGTTTGAACTAATTGTTCTAGAAGCGACATTTTGGGTATTTTTTTTTTTATTATTCGATTGTAGATAAATTATGGGTATATTTTGTTCGAATTACCGACTGCGCCATGTAAGTAAGTGAGAACTTTTATTGATATTTAATACTATATGAACACACGTCTGTTCTCGATGAGGAATACGTTCAAATTCAAATTCATTTATTATAACAGGATTCCAACAACTAACTTTTTATTCTTGTAAGTTTCGCCTAAAATAGTTTCCATAATTGTTTAGGTGATTTCTTCCCATTTAAGAGGATATACATATGTTGCTTTGTGATAAAATGTGCTAATTTTCACTGTATATATATATATATACACATTTTTTTAAAAGGTCAAGCAAAATAATGAATTTGCGAAATATATTATTTTATATATGTGAAGTAAAGAAGGTCTGAGGTGAGAACTTTTGTTGAGTGCACACGTGTTTCGACTTAGTACTAATGGAAACCATTGAAATTTAAGAAGCGATAGTGATTTGGAAGCCTGTAGCTTGGCTCAGTGGAAGTGGTGCTGGACCGCTTAAAAAGTGAACCCGTACGACGTGGGTTCAAACCCTTACATTCACAAAATTCATTCATTAAATGAATGTATATTCAGTAATTTTCATTGATTAGTTTAGACGTGCTCTCCTATCGCTCTTTGAGTAATTTCCTAAGTCTAATGTCTGAAATGTGTGTCATCTGCAATCTTAGACTACTCCGTGGTAATTTCATTAGTTGTGACGGCTTATGTGGCCAATCATACCATAAAAAATGTACTCCTATCTCTGAAGATTCCATTAAGGCATTGCATGCCGATCGTAATCTTAAATGGCGGTGTAATAATTGTGCAAGTGTTAGTGGTTCGCTTCTAGCAGTTATCGCGCAATTAAGAATCTACATCGCGGAAATTAAATCGATGATAAATAATACATGCATCACACGTAGCAACAGCACCAACAAATCAAACTCTGCTATTCAAATTAATCCTAAGTCTAATCTTACACAGTTAGAGAACAAATTCCTAAAATAACAGTATGGCTGTACGAGAAAGCCGATTGGAGCGGACTCAACAATTTCTTTCGGAATTTTAACTGGTCATTATGCTTTCTCGATAGTGACGTGGATGCCGCTGCTGATATGATCACAAACATTCTTCTGCTGGGCATGAGATCCTTCATTCCGCATAGAGTGAAAAGTATCAAGCCCAAAGAAAATGCATGGTATGACTCGAGCTGTAAAGAGGCTATCAGGTTGAGAGAGTTGAATTTCCGGGCATACAAAGCCAACCCTACTGAGGAAAACCGGAATAAGTTTAAACGGGCCAGAAATGACTGCAATGCAACTATCAGACGTGTGAAATTCTCCTATGATCAAAAGTTGAGGCAAAAAGTGCTTCAATGTCCCAAAGGTAGCAAAAACTTTTGGTCATTTGTAAAAAACATAAAGAATTCCACCTCGTCTTCAATTCCCACGCTCATTTACAATGACATTCCAGCTGTCAGCTCTTTAGACAAAGCCAATCTGCTTGCGGCGCATTTTGCAGCCAGCTCAACATTGCCAGATTCCAATATGTCTCCACCTGTACTTGAGAGCGTTGATTTCACCATGGGAAAAATCCATTTCCGCACTCGTACAGTTGCAAGAGTACTTAAAGATCTCGACGTGCACAAATCCGCTGGCCCGGATGGTATTCCCCCTATACTTCTGAAGAGGTGTTCTTCTGCGCTGGCAAAACCATTGTGTAAGCTTTTTCATCTATCCTACTCTTTAGGTCTCTTTCCGAGCAGATGGAAAACAGCATTTGTCCAGCCCGTCCCTAAAAACGGCGAATCTTCGTCACCCACCTCGTACCGACCCATAGCACATACGTCCCTTCTTTCTAAGGTCATGGAAACGCTGATAAATCGTCAGCTTATGAAATATCTTGAATCGCGGAAGCTTCTTAAAGACCGGCAGTACGGTTTCCGTAGTAACAGGTCCACTGGTGATTTGATAGCTTATCTCACCGAAAAGTGGAACACATCTTTGCATAATGCAGGTGAAAACAAGATCGTTGCACTTGATATTTCTAAGGCATTTGACAGAGTTTGGCATCAAGCTCTTTTGTCGAAAATGCGTGCATATGGTATCGATGAATCTCTTCTTCTATGGATTAGAAATTACCTTTCGAACCGTTCAATTCAAGTTGTTTTGGATGGGTTCAAGTCTGATATCCACCAAATAAATGCTGGTGTACCCCAAGGCTCTGTTCTGTCTCCGACGCTCTTTCTCATTTTTATTAATGATCTCTTGTCTGCTACTTCTAATCCAATCCATTCCTTCGCTGATGACAGCACCCTCAGCTTTTCATATTCGTTCCGAGACTCACGACCCTGCCCTTCGGCCGTAGAATTGGAACGGCAGCGTATGTTAAGCTCATTGAATTCCGATCTTGACAGCATAATTAACTGGGGAAACAACAACAGAGTGGAATTCAATGCTTCTAAAACTCAATGTTGTCTGCTGTCACTCAAGCGAACCCTTGTTAATCAGCCATTATCCATGAATGGTGCTTGTGTCGATGAAACCGGAAAGCTTTCCATCCTTGGTATGTGTATCAACAGAACACTTAGTTGGAACGATCACATATTTGAGGTCGCCAAAAATGCTGCGAAATGTTTAGGTTTCCTTAATCGATGCAAGAAATATTTCACCCCCTCTGATTTGGCTTTCATTTATAAGGCGTATATCCGCCCCAAGCTTGAGTACAACGCTCATATCTGGTCTGGTGCTCCAAAGACCACCCTGCACCTACTAGATAGAATCCAAAAGCGAGCGATAAAACTTATAGGAGACAACAATGTCGCAAAGTCATTAGACTCGCTCGAACATCGACGTACCGTTTCTTCTTTGTCTGTATTTTATCGCTATTTCAACAAACGATGCTCAAGTGAGGTAGCCAACTGCATTCCTCCTCTCCATGAATTCACCCGCAATACTCGTCTCGCCAGGAATGCTCATCAGTTTACCCTTAAGCCTACTTTCGGACGCACAGTTAAATTTAGAGACTCGTTCTTCAGCCGTACTACGCGAATTTGGAATACTCTTCCCAGCCCTATATTTCCCACAGACTACAATCCGCAGATATTTAAGACCAATGTGCACAGGTACCTCCTCTCCCTTTCTCCCTCTATACCTTCGGCCCGTGCTGTGTCTTGACCCCGGACACTTAAGGGTATTAGCAATCCCTTGAGCGAGCGCAAATTATAAAAAAAAAAACAAAAAAATTCTGCCCACTGCATCTCTACCTATTCCACCAATTACAACATTAGAGATTCAGCAACAACACAATAAACCAGCTGATCTGAGATCCCTTGCACCTCCTGAAAGAACTTCATCCCACCCATCTTCTTCATCACACAATGCTGGTATCCAAATAAGTACTGTCAATGAACAGCCACAGGAGACAGCAAAACAGAGAAAAGTAGGTCATCGATCTGCAAAACAGTTTGGTACAGCTGATGTTCAAGAAGGTTCAAAACTACCAACGGTACCGATGTTCAAATTTATTCATCTCTCTCGGTTAAATAAAAGTGTAACTGAAGAGAACATAATTTCATATGCTGCACTCAAATTAAAGTTCTCGGAGAATGTGCTTTGCTGCAAGAAGCTTATCAAAGAAGATGCTGATCCCGAATCTTTGCACTACTTCAACTTCAAGTAGGATGGATTAGGCCAAATTTAAGCCTTTCATCCATTTTAATAAATCAAAACACGTGAATATTGGAACCGTGCAGCCCAAAAGTGAAATGTGCTCCCTCTTCACTCCAGAATCTGAGCATATATTATCATAATGCAAGCGGTATGAGAACCAAAATAAATGCACTCTTCTCATCTATTCTACGATGTCATCGTCATTGTTGAAACTTGGCTTTACCCGGATATTTCAAAAGATGATTTCTTTAACTGTAAACAATATAATTCGTTTAGACCGATGTAAATCAACAAAAGATCGAGGTGGCGGTATTATTGTTACTGTCTGTAACAATTGTTTTCTATGTAAACAAATTTCATTATTGTTAACTGATGATGAACAACTTTGTGTTTCAATTACTATTGACATTTATTCAAATAAGCGTTTACTTTTGCTTGCGAGTTACATACCACCTAAAAACATACCAATTGTTTTCTATGTAAACAAATTTCACTATTGTTAACTGATGATGAACAACTTTGTGTTTCAATTACTATTGACATTTATTCAAATAAGCGTTTACTTTTGCTTGCGAGTTACATACCACCTAAGAATATGCAGCAAGTTTATGAAAAACATAGCTCAAATATACATTATGTCAATAACCAATGTAATGTAATAATCTGACTATTTGTGTCTCTTAGGGGACTATAATCTTACAAATCTTAATTGGATTAGTTCTCTAAGTAATAATTTTCTTGAACCATCAAATATCAACTTCAAAAACGATATATTTTCCTTGATACAATAAACTCAATGAATTTAAAACAAATAAATCCAGTTAGAAATTCAATTTCAAAAATTTTAGATTTAATCTTTGTCTGTATTGATGAGATTAGTGCTAATGTAAATAATGTACCATTTACACTTTTAAATGATTCTATATCTCACAAACAAGTATACATTGAATTATATTTATATAATTACCTTAATCCAGAAATTGAATGAACAAAAAAGTATTTTAACTTCCCAAAAACCAATGTTATTAAACTAAATAATTTACTTAATAGCGTAAATTGGCTTAATGAATTTTATAATTTAAATTTAACATGCATGTAGAATCGTTTTGTTGAAGTTCTGAAAGAAGGTTTTGTGAAATTCCTTCCTCTATCACAAAAACGTGTCTCTAGTAAGCCTCCGTGGTATAATAGACAATTATCAAGCCTTAAAAACCGTACAAACAAGGTATTTACAAAATTCAAAAGTTCTAATAATCGCTCCGATTATGTCGCATTTAGTAAATTGCGTAAAGAATTCTTTGTGCTTAATAAGTTTCTTTATAAAAAATTACATATTTTCGATTGAAAGCTATATTAGACGTGATAGCAAATCGTTTTGGAAATTTATTAACATCAAAAGGAAATCTGTTGGAATACCTAATTTAATGCATTTTAAAGAAGAAGAATCCGATAACATATGTACATTCTACTCTTGAACTTTTTGCAAAATTCTTTCAATCCACTTTTACTGATTCAAATTGAAATGTCACAAGCAATAGTCTTTCTAATTTAGTAAACATTGGATCGCTATCGTTAGATTCGACTGATATCATTCATTCTCTTACAAACTTACAGCCAAGCTTTAATTGTGGAGAGGATCAGTCATACTTAAATACTGTGCTGACTCTCTCTCCTATCCTCTATTATTTATTTTCCACCGTTCTCTTTCAGAAGGAATTTTCCGATTCATAAATCGGGCTCTAAAAAACAACGTTAAAAACTATAGAGGAATCTGCAAATTTCAGAGATTCAAAAATTGTTTGAGAGTATGGTGTACAGGAAACTTGACTTCATAATTAAATAACACACTTCGGATGCTCAACATGGCCTCATAAATGGGCCTTCTACGGCAACAAATCTTTCAATCTACTTATCCTTCGTGATGCAATCTATACTGATTTTAGCAAAGCTTTCGACTCTGTTAACCATTAAGAGTTAATTAATAAGCTTGAAAACTTTGGATTTCACTATGAGTTCCTCCGTTGGGTCTCATCTTTTCTTATAAATCTCACTCTGAGAGTAAATATTGGAAATACTTTATCCAAACTAATAAAGTGTTACTCAGGGGTTCCGCAAGGAAGTCATATACGCCCCTTACTTCTTATAATCTTCATTGACGACATTATTTGTTCAATTAAACACAGTAAATGCTTACTATTCGCCGATGATATCAAAATATATAAGAGTATTAAAGATGTTAATGACTGCTTACTACTTCAATCTGATTTAGATAATATCTCCGAATAGTGCAATAATAACGGTCTAACTTTTAATTATCAGAAATGTCTTTCAATCTCATTCACTAAATCAGCCTTTCCGATTGAATATAACTACTCCATTGGATCTGCTAATCTTTCTAAAGTGAAAAGTGTTGAAGACCTAGGAGTACTGCTGAACTTTTCTTTCTCACTGAACACACATATAAATTATATAATATCCAAAGCGAATTTTGCAGTTGGCTTCAGTAAGCGCAACACAAAAGGTTTCACTGATGCATTCGCTTTATTATCTCTGTACGTCTCTTTGGTCAGGCCCAGAGATGAAGTATTAAAGATATAGCCAACTTCCTCGTGCCTTCCCCCTTGATTTCATTTGACAGCGTTTTATAACATTTTATAACATTTCACAGACAGGGGCTTGTGAAGACGTGTGACCTAAGCGAACAGCTGATTACCCCCACCTAAATACATCTAGGTGAATTTGATTTGCTTGATATAACTGATTTTGCTCTAAACGCACCCATACTACTTTATTTTCACGCACACTTCGTAAGGCCTTATAGCAGCGCCATGTTGTTCTTGGGTCACTCGTATTCACAAGCCCTGTCTGTGAAAAAAAAACGCTGTCAGTAGTGTGCGTGACTTTAGAGCAAAATCTGAGATGGACACGATTGTTTTTAGTAAACACTCAATGTCGTAGATAATTTCTGATGTTGATGATTTCCCTTTAATAACATAAAACAGATGGATATAGGAATCCATCTCCGCTATCCTATCAAGGGCATCATCAACTTCATCCAGGAAACCGCATACTATAACTCTAAATTCGGTGCATACACCTGCACCAGAGCCAGAGTTGACCTTTCAAGCTTGAGCTTTAAGATCGCGACTCTCCCTCCCTGCCTGCCAGCCTGGGACTTGTGAGTATCCCCACCCCCGCCTGTGCAGACATTTGAGGTGCAACTCTCGACAGGAAGAGTTCCACCCGTCCAAAAGGTCCACAGTTCTAGATCCCCATTGCTTCGTCGAAGAGATACCCACGATATCCAAACGATACCCGGCAGCTTCCTCAACTGATGTTGATGATTTCCCTTTAATAACATAATTTCTGAAGATAATTGTACTACATGGCCGCATAAATCCTTTAGTTAATGAGTCCTTTTTTAGAAATTAATAAAAACATGCACAACAACTTATGTCATCATCATCATCTTCTGACCACATGATCCACTAAAGGGGTAGCGGAGGTAAACCACGCACCAGAGATCTCCAGGCAACTCGATCCTCCGCCATCGTCTCTAACTCATGAGGAGCAATGCCCAAGCGTAACCCGGCGAGTTTCTGGACTTGGTCCAATCGTAAACACTTTAACCCTTATTCATCAGTATATGAAATAAAAGATTAGTGTATTTTAAATGTTTTCACATTTTTTCTGGCCGAAATGCGTCATTATCACCGTAATGATTATTATTATTAAAATGATTTGCAAATTTAGCCGAATTTTAGCGATGTCTTATAAAAACACCAACAATAATAATTCGTTTACGAACTTGTAAACTTTCCGACCAGTCTCCTTGGAATACTTCCAGTCATGAGCATTTTTGACATTATCATGGGCACTGTCGCCAATTTTTGACACTATTCGGGGCAAATATTAAAAGCAACATGGCGCTGCTCTAAAACCTTACGAAGTGTGCGTGAAAATAAAGTAGTATGTGTGCGTTTGGAGCAAAATCGAGGCGAAATGCGAAGGGCAAGGGTTTTCCACTGGAAAGACGACTATCTCGGTGTACATGATTTCTGTGTGAGAGTTGGAACAAATACTGAGTTGAAAACCGCTAACTTGGCTTTAACCCCAAGCTCGGCCTTTCTGATTACAGAACTACCAAGCTGTGTCAAAACTTACCCAGCTTGACCAATCCTACAGGAAAGCTCAGCATTACTCCTTCCATCACTAGTGAAAAAGACCCCAAAATACTTTAACTTCTCCACCTGCTTCAATGGGACTCCACTAACATGCAGAGTGCATTGAACAGGCATTCTAGAAATGACCATAACCTCCGATTTGTCCACGTTAAGCCTCAATCCAGCATCAGCACATACGGCCACAAACCTATCGAGTGCGCGCTGGAGTTCCGTCTAGGAGGATGTGAAGATAACTAAGTCATCTGCAAAAAGAAGAAGACTTACCCTCAACTCTCCCAATGTGAAATATTCCTCACCTCAGCTGCTCTGCAACATCGAATCCATATATACAATGAAAAGGAGAGGTGACAAGACTCACCCCTGGCGAAGTCCTACGCCCACGAAACCGCACTGTTCATCCCCCATCCGCGGCTCGACCATAGCTCAAGAACGCGCTTCCAACACCTTAGCATAGACCTTCCCTGGGATACTTAAAAGAGATATGCCCCCGTAGTTGGAGCAATTTCTTTTTGCCCACTTCTTGAAAAGTGGGACAATCACTCCAGTTTGCCAATCGCCAGGTGTCTCACCGCCTTAACAGGCCACTTTAATTACACGAGAGAGCCATAAAACTCCCTCTTTACCCATTGCCCTAAGCATTTCTGACCGGATTTCATCCACACCGGCCGGATTTGCCAATTTTTGGCGATTCAATCGCCAAAGTGACTTCCTCCACCGTTGGACTATTCTCCGCTCCACTCAAGACTACGGGTCTGTCATCCTCAGTGCCCTGTTCGGGATTGAGTAGCGCCGAAAAGTGCTCGCTCCATCTGCCCAAGATGTCCGCCTCATTGGAAAGCAACACCTAATCTTTGGATTTGACTCCTTCGATGATGTTGAATTTCTTTCCTCTGAGTCGGCCAGAACACCTTTTTCGCAGATCTATGGTCGCTTTCCAGCTTCTCGCCGAACTCCTTCCAAGACTGCTCTTTAGCTGCTCGCACAGCTAATTTGCAAGTTCTTGGCACCTCAGTGTACCGGTCACGAGAAGCAGAGTCCCCCAAGAGAATCCAGTCTCTGTAGGTCTTCTTCTTCTCTCTGATGGCTTCTTGAACTGCGGATGTTTTAAACCACGCAGTTCTTTTCTCACCACCAGCCGCCACTTCAAGCCGCTTCACTCCACAAACATCCCGTGCAGAGGCAATGACTGCTGTTGAAAACAGTCGCCATTCTTCCTCTACATGCGATGGAACAGTTGGAAGTCGATCAAACCTTTCAGATATGTGCCGTGCAAAATTTAGCTGCAACTCACTGTTCTGTGGTTTCTCTCACCGTATGCGTGTAACCACTTTTTGTTTCCGCCTTGGCAGAAAAGGTACTTTATCAGTGAGGTACAGCGTACACAACACCAGGTGATGATCAGTGGATAGTTCAGCCCCTCTCATCACACGACCGTCACAAACTATCCGTTTCACACACGATGGTACCACAAAGAGATCTATTAACGATTTCTGTTGAAGAGGTACCACGTGTATTTATGGATGCCTTTGTGTGGAAAGAAGGTGTTCCTTTCCTGTGAGCGATGAGACGTTCCATGTGCCTATCCTAAGTCGATGCCGTTGTCCGTTGCCTTTTGCTAATCGCACGCACTGGTTAGTGCATGGCGTGACTTCCCCCCCACCCCCATTGCGGCTCCCGAGGCCACTGATATGTTGCTCGTAATTTTTTAGGGTTGAGTCCGACCGGCTGCCGAGCGGGACAGGCCGGACACCAGACGCTCGCATGCTGCCACCATTCAGGCCTGGCTCCAAATGGGGCCCAGGCACACCAGAGTAGACATTATCCGAGGCCAATCTACTTCTGCGTGTCATGAGTGGGGGTTTGCGCTTCGTTAGCCATTTTTGGGCTATATGAAAATAAACTCGTACAACCCAAACCTGTTGCCCGCCCCCCACCTCGAGGAGGTCAGATGCCGGGGGGGCACAACTTGTGTATATATCGCAAATGCCCTTATCATTTGGACATCAGTTCTTATCGAATTCTAATTTCTGTGTAAAATATTCACCACCAAAAAAGGCGGGAAATATTAGAAGAAAATGTATGTTCACGAGGTGCATGAAATTTGAGACTGGAAAATTCCATTGGAAAACGACGTTAAGTTTGAAAATTATCAGATTCGATAAAAAAACATATTATCACGTTATCAATATGGGATAAGAAATATGATATATAGTAAAATGAAAACCATAGGTATATAAAAAACTCGAAAATTAGTATACCCAATATCGTATATAATTATACCATTATGGGAGTTCGCACACAACAATTTGTATGAAAAAAGTGATATGACAGCACGAATTTTATTCTAAATTACAAGCATATGCAATTGTGTGTTGCATATATAACTTGCACTTCTAGGCTTCATCCAAAAAGCTTAATCGTAAACACATTAACCCTTATTACAGTAGTTTCATCAGTATATCAAATAAAAGATTAGTATATTTTAAATGTTTTCACATTTTTTCTGACCGAAAGGCGTCATTATCACCGTAATGATTATTATTATTAAAATGATATGCATATTTAGCCGAATTTTAGCGATGTCTTATAAAAACAACAGCAATAAAAATTCCTTTAAGAACTTGTAAGCCTTACGAACATTCTTCGTAGAACACTTCCGATCATGAGCATTTTTGACAGGAACTCTCGCTAATTTTGACACTATTGGGTGCAATTCTTAAAACTAACATGGCGCTGCTCTAAAGGTTTAAGAAGTATGCGTGCAAATAAAGTAAACTGCGTGCGTTTAGAGCAAAGTCGTGGTGAAATGCGATGGGCAAGGAGTTTTCCACTGGAAAGAGCGCATTGAAAAGGTTCACAAAAGTTTTACAAAATGTATTTTTTCCAAAATGCAATGGAATTTTCATCCAAAGTATGTAGAGAGATGTAAATTGCTTGGTATAAAATCCTTAAAAACTAGACGTACTGTTTATGAAGTAATGTTTGTTAGGGATATTTTATCCAATCATATAAAATTTCCATATCTTTTGTCATTACTTCAATTCTATTTGCCCACTAGGCCACTCCGTACTCGACATTTACTGTTTGAAATTTTGCATAGCACTGAATACGGAAGAAATGAACCACTTACAAGAGTATTTAGGGTTTTCAATGAGTTCTAACAAAATCTTGAATTATCTGATACTAGAATGTATTTCAAAATACAGTTATTATTTTTTGTATTTTTACTAAGAAAGAAAAACAACCACTAACAAATAGTGGGTGTAATGGCATCGGAAAAGCCACATCAGGCCAACAGGCCGGCACATCCGGCCACCAGACCACCACGCAAACGGAGGAGAGAAAAAAGAGGAGGAAGAAGCTTCACCCGCAATCAAGCCTCGTGAAGCGCCATTCGAGTATTCCCTCAAGCAATGCAGATGAATCTGTAGGAACTCCAATAGTATCAGCAACAGAAACAGCCTCGATCGCAGCAGCTAGAATCGGCGGGCAGCAACAACAACTATACGCGATTGACGTCCGCGACGATGAGTATGAGTCAGCAGAAGGCTAGAGGAAATTCTCCTACGGCGGTAGAGGGAACTCGTACAGTGTTCAAATGTCATCCGAATCGGATGACGAAGAAGAGGAGAACTGGGAGCAACTTCTGAAGATACAGAAGAAGAGGGAGGAGCTGGATGCCCTCATCCAGTCGCTCCAAAAGAAATTAAAGGCCAGGAGCGAGGTCAGAAAGGTTGTACAACAACAGCAGCAACAACTACAACAACATCATCAACCACAAGATCCCAGAGCCAGCAGCGACAACAACAACAACATCAGCAAAAGCAGCCAAAGCAGCGGCGACAGCAAAAACAGTAAAAGCAGCCACAGCAGCAACAACAACAGCAGCAGCAGAAGCAGTCATAGCAGCAGCAATAACAACAGCAACCAGCAGCAGCCAAAGCAGAGAGATGGCCACCGATTAACTACTTCGGGCTGGGGTCGAAGGAGGTCGGTACCTTATGTAAGTTGGCCACTAAAAATTAATTTTATTTAAAATACAAAGGGCCCTTAAGGCTTTCGGTCCACTGCTCATCAGTAGCAGATTACAATTTAATTAAAGAAAAGTTAGTGGTTTTTTTCGTACACCCCAAAATGGGGAAAAGTGCAGACAATGCTCCTCAAGGGTGTGTATCCCGCTACTGATCCCAAGGATATCCTCGCTGCACCGCGCCAGGCGCAGAGCGATGATATCTCGTTCGTTGGGGTTAAGCCCTTCACCACTGCGGTAGCTAGAAAGGAGAACAGTTAACTTCCGTTCTTCCTTGTTCAGGTCACCCCAGACAGTAAAATAGAGAGTCTAAAACGAATGGTGCGTTTAGACTCCATTTCTGTGAATTGGGGCACATTAAAAAAGACAAAGCACATACTCCAATGTGCTCGTTGTCAGAGGTTTGGGTATGCCGCGGCGAACTGCAACATGGAGTCTCGCTGAGTCAACTGAGCAGAAACCTACAATCAAGATGAATGTCGCTTAGGGAAAGAGAAAGGGACAGGGCTACGCTCAAATGCTTACTCTGCAAGACCTACGGGCACCCTTAACTATCGGGGATGCCAAGAAATCAGAAATATTAAAAAGGATAATAAGAAAGATGCGATGCGAAGCCAGTGCCAGCGAAACTAAGCTTAACCAGATGCGCAAGCTCTGGTACAAGAATACCCACGCAATTCGAAGAGACCGACCACAATCCTTGCGAGGGGCGGGGTCAATAGTTTTTGTCATAAGTTCATGTATAGTAGTGAAGTGCTAAGATTTCAAGTGCTAGAAATGTGTATCGCACGCATTGTGTGCGTACTCGACTGAGCTCTAATATTTGATTGCAACTGGTATGCCATCGTATCCCAGATAAGGGTCCTATTTGGATCTGTTCTGATCGACAGAAGAGTGACGATACTTGACGTGGAAAGACGCACGTGGAAATTGTTTAACTGCGGTGGAGTACGAGAGTGATCACTGCGGACTCTTCCCGACCATTCAGCTCCCGAACGAGATGAAAGAACTGGAGGAGTATGTCTAGAGGAATCCATATAATTACAATGAGGCATGCTGGCCTCGCTTCTACAGGACTTTATCCACTGAACTATGTTCGAGTGGCATCAATTCCCCAACGATCAGTAACTTGACAAACGTGGTGGTTGTTTAGGAAGGACGACGACGAGAAATACAGAAAAGAAATTAAGACACCGGTAACTTCAACTTAACAAGAAGTTAATTTATTATAAGCTAACGAACAAATAACAATGTTGATCAGGGTGAGGTGTCCCGCGCGTTCACATTTGGAGTGTTTAAGATCGATCATCCATCGTCTCTCGTTAACTACCAGCAAGCATCAAACGAAAGTTGAACACACATACCAATGCACACATCCGTGAAAGCTTAACACACATACCGATGACCGCACATGCACACATTAGGATAGCTTTACCCACAGCTGTTGAGGGTTTGCTCGTGAGCCCTTCTCGCGACAGTACTCCCGTGGGTGCATGGTGCGATTTCACTGCAGCAAATTGTTTTTGGTGCGATTTGCAGATGGTCTTGGTGTACGAATGGTGCGATCTGCCGATGGTGCTGGTGTACGTCTGGTGCGATGTGTAGATGGTACTGGTGTACGGATGGTGCGATGTGTAGATGGTACTAGTGTGCGGATGGTGCGCGTGCTGTACAGTGACTCACAAAAAATATGGACGGATACAAAAAATGTAATTTTTACATATTAACAATCAGTATCAAACATCCCGGCCCCCCTGGAACTATGTTCCATGAACACAGCCAGTTTTCTTATTGAACGTACACAGCTACCCTTCTTGGTGATAATGGTAGGAACACGTACATGCTTGTCTGGACCTGGAGAAACATCCTTGACTTGTTCAAGAAGCCACTGTGTAGGTGGAAGATTTGACTCGTTCATCACCACTAAGTCGCCTTCTTTGATATCTGCTTGACTGTGTTGCCATTTGTTACGCTCTTGAAGTGAGGTAATGTACTCCATCTGCCAACGTTTCCAAAATCCTTGTGTCATGCTTTGGACATGCTGCCAGTGTGTTAGGCGATTTTGTGGGACATCTAAATGCGTAGGTTCAGGAACAGCAGTTAATGGTTCACCTATAATGAAATGTGCTGGAGTGAGTGGATTTATATCATCGTCTGAAATTTAACACACGAGAGTTTAAAATTGCTTCAATTTGAGTCAACAGTGTGTATAATTCCTCGAAAGTGAGAACAGTATCTCCAATCACACGACGAAGATGCAGCTTCACGCATCGCACTCCTGCCTCCTATAAACCGCCGAAATGCGGTGCCGATGGAGGTATGAAGTGCCATGCAATACCATCTTCTGCGAGAGCTGCGGCGATAGCATCGTTATGGGTTTGCGAAAGAAGTACCTTGTGCATCTCATCCAGATAACGGAGAGCGCCAACGAAATTACTTCGGTTGTCAGTGTAGATGTTTGAACACTTCCCCCGGCTTGAAACAAATCTTCGCAGAGAAGCCAAGAAAACGTCAGTGGTAAGATCACTTACCACTTCGAGATGGATCGCTTTCGTTGACATACAAACAAATAATGCGATGTATGCCTTAGAAAACTTAGGATTACGTCCACGTTGCAGTTTTATTTTAAGTGGACCGGCATAATCGCATCCTGAATTGGAGAATGGACGACTTTGATGAATCCGTTGTGGTGGTAAGTCACCCATTAACTGAGTGCTGGTTAGTTTCCTCTGCATAAGACACGGCTTGCAGCAATGGACTATCTTTCGGATCAAATTCCGACTTCTCAATATCCAGTATTGCTGTCGAGCAATCACGAACGTCGCAGATACACCTGTACGCAAATGATTAATATGAAGATCTTTCACTATAATAAACGAAACATTATTATTATTAGGAAGAATAAAAGGGTGTTTAATATTATAGGAAACCGAGGCTTGTTTTATTCTTCCCCCAACACGGAGAACTCCATCCTGGTCAATAAATGGGGATAACTTGATCAGTGGAGATTTTGTTGGGAGATTTTTGTTGCTGGTGAGATGCTGAATTTCATTGATGAATGCATGATGCTGGATATATTTGATGATTGTGAGTTTTGCCTTTTGAAGTTCCTTGATATTCACCCCGAGAATCGATCGATTTGCTTTCGACGACTTACTATTCGTTACGAACCGATGACAATATGCGATTATCCTTTGCAATCGACTCCGAAACCTTGTCAATCAGAATTCGTAGAGTATCGTTGTCTGCCGATGCCGCGAGAGCAACCGTTGGTAAGTGCCTTTCTTCTATGGTTGCTGCTTCACAAATCGTTTCCTGTGGACATAATGATGAAACAGGCCACTGTTGTTCCGATTTGGATAGCCATTGCGGACCGTTTCACCACAGATTATGGTTGACTAGCATTGACGGAAGAATACCACGCGATGCACAGTCTGCTGGATTTGATTCCGACGCGATGTGATACCAAGACTGTCGCGGAATTGATTCGAGAATAGCAGCAGTCCGGTTAGCAATAAATGTATTCCATCGGCGTGGTGGCGATGAGAGTCAATGTAGCACGATTTCTGAGTCGCAGCAAGCATAAATATTAGAAATTGTTGAGGGGCAACCTTCGTTTTTGCTGCGATGATAGTTGTTTTTATTTCACCGGTATCAGTTTTGTATCGAGCGAAAACCCGTGCAGTTGCATACCCTCAGATCTCAATGGTGATATGTTTCTGGGTACCCCAATCTAGTCGAAGAGGTGAAGTTCTTTGCTGTAAATAAGCCATTTGTTAGCAAGGGCATCAGGCAATGGATCGTCCCATCCTAAGTTAAATTCCGATGACCAAAGCTCTTGGAAAAGCATTTTGAATAAGATGACCGACGGAGCCAAGAACCCTAATGGGTCAAAAATCCGTGATATTTCGGAAAGAAAGGTGCGTCTTGTAGGTTTTGGGTTTTGACATGTATTTTCCATTTGGAATGAAAATTCATCGCCGATAGGACTCCAATACATTCCAAGAACCTTTTCCAAATCTTCGATTGCTCAGGGTTAGTCCACGAGAACTCACCCGCATCTTGTGTCAGTTGTGATAGCAATGGCCAGCAATTTGACGTCCATTTTCGAAGTTCTAGCTTGGCTTTCGATAATAGCTCAACGAATTCGATCTGTAAACTAATCAAGCCTTCCACGGAGGCACTACCGGTCATGACATCATCTACGTATACGTCACTTAACAGAACACGTGATGCAGTGGGGTATTCTTTCTTATAATCATCCGCTAGTTGTTTCAGACCGCGAACCGATAAAAATGGAGCCGAGGCAGTTCCATAAGTGACCGTAGACAATTGAAATTTTTTAGTTCTGCGACCGGACTTTCGAGCCGGACGATTCTTTGAAAGTCAATATCCTGTTCGTGCACCAATATTTGGCGAAACATCTTCACAATGTCAGCGGTGAAGACGTATCGATATTGTCGAAAACTCAAACAGACACCGATTAAATCCCGCTGAATCGGAGGACCAATTAAAAGTTTACTATTCAATGACTGTCCGAGCGAGTCATTTGCAGAGCCGTCGAAATTCACTCGCAACTTCGTTGTCGAACTGCCTGGCTTAAGCACTGCATGGTGTGGTAAGTAAAAGTGTTTTCCTTTAGCCGTGTTGATCTTCTCCGGGGGAATTCACTTCATATGGCTAAGCGCAAGGTATTCCTGCATAAACTTGGAATAGTTTTCACGAAGCGCTTTATTAGACCGAAATCGACGTTCCATTGACTTCATTCGCAATACCGCATAGTTCAATGAGTTCCCAAAGCTTGGTGACGGACCCTTAAATGGTAACTTAACGATGTATCTTCCGTCCTGCGAGCGTGAGAAAGTTTTTTGAAAATGAATTTCAGCAGGGTCTTCATTAAAGCACTGATCTTTAAAGGGAGCCACATCCTCTAATTCCCAAAATCTTTGCAAAAGTCGTTCAACATCAATAGTTGATTGGAATGACGAAATCGAGGACGAATAGTTAGGATCGAAAACTTCACCGGATATTACCCAACCAAACGAAGTACTTTGAGCTATCGGTGTGAATAAATGACCTTGTATCTGCTCTCCTTTCAGAATTCCCCACAATTTATATGCTCTTAGCAGTACATCATAGTACCTGGTTGGTCATACGAAGGATCAGCTAGTTCAAAATTTGAAATTTGCGGCCACGATGACATGTCAACGGGTTGCGAAGGAAGACTCGAAGTGAGTTTACGAATAACGTATACATTCACCGAAATCGACGATGAGTTAAAACATGAATGCAGTTGTAACTCAATCCGCCCCCTTGTATATCCTGCATCGGTGGCGGATAATCCGCGAACTGGTATGCGAGTGTGATGTCGACGAAGGCCCAATATATGCGCAAACGGTTCTGCGATAAACGAACATTGTGATCCTGAATCAAGTAAAACTCTACACTTTACAAAATTTCGCTTAAGCTAGTGATTGCTGATTATTGGTTTTGAACAAGACTTATGTCCAGTGGATGAAGTTGGTGAATCCGTAACAATATCGCGCGATATGGTCGGTAACGATGCGACCTCCGACACAGAGGTATGAACCAACGAGTGGTGACAGCATTTACACACACGACACCGAAATGTGGACCGACAGTATTTACTTGAATGTCCACTACGAAGACAGTTGAAACAGAGGGATTTATGTTTTACAAAGTTACGACGCGATTCAACATCCACCGACACAAATTTTGAGCATTGTGGTAAAATATGATCACCTTCACACTTTGGACACTTTGGACACACGATGCAGCAAAATGCGATCGCACCTGACCCTTAAGTTTCTGTGATGATAATGGGCGGTGTAGCGACTGGCATGATTCATGAGCATCACATCTTGCATTTAAGAATAACAACAATTCCGGCACAGTACAATCACCACGAGACCCTACCTCTGTTGCCCATGCTTGTTTCGTATCATAGTCTACTTTATTTAACAACAAATAAATAATCCACGGATCGCGACCGGTTTGATCAATTGCGTTCAGTCCCCGAATGACTTCATCCGCACCATCCGACAGTTTCTGTAATGTCTGCGCGTTACAACATTGGATTGATGGTAAGGATAAGAATGTCTGAATGTAAGACTGTGTTATTAAATGCACCCGATCGTGTCTATGCGTTCCCAGGCTTCAATGTAGTTTGACTTGGAGATGGGAATATGCTTAATTAAGTTTTCAGCATCATCCCGGAGGAACATTTTTAGGTAGTGGAATTTTTGGGTGGCCGAGAGATTCTGTTGGCAATCCACTGTGGCCGTAAATAAGTCACGGAACGACGGCCAATCCTTGTAATTGCCCGAGAAAAAAGTGATGGTGATTTTTGGCAAGTTAATTGTTGAATTGATGCTCGAAGAATTCACTTGATTAATAACTGACTTGCTGCTAAGAACTGATTGCTGGTCTGGCGATAATTCAACGACTGACTTATCATTGTCCTTGGCAGCTGACCGCCATTTATTCATTACCTGCATTATTCTGGAATGTGCTTCAAAATACTTATCCTCGCAATTCCCGAATTCGAGTTCTAACTCCAACAATCCATCATCATCAGCAGCCTCTAAGAGTTTATTGTGCAGCGATGAGAAATCTGCCCACGACTCATCCAACCTCGTCAAACAAATTTCCAGCATTTCCACAGATTGTTTCTATGAATGCTGCGCCGCGCGTTAACCGACCTTTTGCGTTTCCACATTTCGATTTAAGCGAACTCATTTTGCACCGATTGTAAATTACTGAATGAGAGTTAGATTGCAAAATGAATGGCACACTTATGATTAACGATTAACACTTCGAAACTTAAATGCACTTAGGAAACAGCAAACCGGTTTGATATGATTATCTCATTTGTTTTATTAATAACAACAGGTTCAATTTAAATTCGGCTCAGAAGGACCAGAGATATGTTTAGGAACGACGACGACCAGAAATGCAGAAAAGAAATTAAGACACCGGTAACTTCAACTTAACACGAAATTAATTTATTATGAACTAACGAACAAATAACAATGTTGATCAGGGTGAGGTGTCCCGCGCGTTCAGATTTGGAGTTTTTAAGATCGATCAAAAATATGGACGAATACAAAAAATATAATTTTTACATATTAACAATCAGTATCAAACGACGTAATTAGACGTACCATGGATAATACCATTCCGAAGGTAGTACAAAGTGATGAGAGTGATGTTTATCGATATGTTACCATCGATGCGCTTCACGTGCACAAAAGTAGGCTGCTGTCAAGACTCAAACTCTTGCACAGGCGGTTTACAGATCCACAAAATGCCGAAGTCATGGCATTGAAGTCGGAAATCAAGAACCTCTAACAGCTAATACGTATTCATTACAGCTTGGCTATATGCTTGCACTGGGACAATAAGATCCGGGCTGTACGATCTAACAACCCGGGTATGTTCCCACAAGTAAATAAAATATTTCGGAGGAAAGGTCAATACGACATTCAGGCCGTTAGACTTCCTAGGACGACAAACAATGAACACTTATTGACTTCAGTTGGCATCGATTCAGATGGGGCAGTGTTAGATAATGACTTCTTCGTGGTTGAAGATCCCAGAAGAAGGAGAAAGTAACTGGTGCTGCATTCCAGGGAGTGTATACGGTCAACGAGGTTCGTAGACCTGGAGCACAGAGCCTAGCTAGACCACTTCGATCTCCGAAACGAGATAAGCCAATGGTGATCTGAGAATCCTGGTTTTACCAGGTTCAGTGTCGAGAACATAACAAGTAATACCGTCGCCAATGATGGAAATTACATCTCGATTTCTCAAGAAGATCTCCGGAGTATCTTTAATTCGCTAAAGAAGAAAACACCGAATATTGTGCTCTGCCATCTTCCTCCCGAAGCCGTACAGATTTACGCAACACTATTCAACAATGCGCTGAGTAATGCTTATTAGCCGATACAGTGGGAAACAGCTTTGGGGCAACCAATCCCTAAACGGGACAAAGACAAATCCATCCCGACAAATCTCCGGTCGATCAGTATTCTTCCTTGCATAAGCAAGGTTTTTGAAAAGATAGTCATTCGAGTTCTAAAACAATGGGTTAAGGATAGCTAAAAAGGCCTTTGCTGTGGCAAGGGGGGTTGTTTTACAGCAGCCAACTTGATACCAGGGTGAAGGTAATCTGCTACATGGCCCTCATCCGGCCTGCTATGGCCTACGGTTGTCCACTGTGGTTCAATGTGAGTCCTTCCCAGATGGAAAAGATGAGGTTGTTCGAGAGACAGTGTCTTCGCACTTGTCTCCGGTTGTATCGCGCACCCGAGTCAGAGTACAAGAAGTTCTATCCCAATGAGGTCCTGTACAACGAGGCAAACTTGAACAGGATAGATCATTTTATTATTAAGCTGATCAGTAGGCTATAACTTCATCCAACATTCCGAACGTTTGGGCTTACTACCTTAATTTTATGTACAATGAGAGAGTGCGCCTCACCGGCTTTGTCCTCGTGAAGAGTTCCCCTATCTCGACACAATTGGCCTAATACAGGATCCACAAGAATGTCCTGTTATCTTCTATGTCGTACGCCGAACAGTGGACAGGGGACTTCAATACGAAGGGGATGACGCTCGCAGTCACGAGGAACCTCCTCCGGTTCAGTAGAGCAATCTCTGCTCGAGACAGGAGACAGTCTGCCAAAGAACGGCAATTTTGCTGGTGGTTACACGAAAACAAGTCCCCTCCGCCGCTGGCTTCTTAAAATGACGCGGTAGTTGTCCATGGTGGCCAACTTACATAGGTTTTAAGGTAGTAAAAAAATAATATGTACATACATTCTAGCTGACATGACTAGCTGAAGTTGTTTTGCCATTTAAATTATTTCTAGAGCATGTTTTGGTAGAAAAAAGTAACTAATTTATTATGAGTGTGTGAGGATGTGGTATATGAGAAACATGGAGCGCTGTGATCGATGACGGATAAAGAAAAAAATAAAAAACGAAAAAAAATTTAATTTCTGAATTTATTGTAATTGGTTCTTTAAAATTATATATACATCATTTATTATAACAATATTACTAAAAAACAATATTAGTCCCTTAATGCAATACAGTGTACATATTAATATATTTTTTAATCCCATCTTTAGCTAACGCAAACAAACTGGATGGTTTACCTACTCGAGAGCACGCTACGTATAATTGTTCGTGTGAAAAACATGGTGTACTCAAATCCAAGCCACAAACAGACATCGTTTGCCCTTGAGACTTATTGACAGTCATTGCAAATGACAATCTAATTGGAAACTGAAGCCGCTTGAATTGAATTGGGTCATCTGTAGGTATAATAGGAGTCAATTTTGATGACTAATCGCGTGTCGTTGTACAGCCGCGGTGGGTTCAAGTTACGAAGCAAAATTACCGGAGATTCAACCTTCAGTTGTAAATTATTCGGTGACATGCCTGGTAAATCCAATGAGTCAAAAACTCTGTCGGATAATTCATCGCTTCGGTGGTATCGCAGCCTGTATCAATATATTTGTATGGCACTAAGTCTCCTGGCAACAACTGTTGAATCTTGAAGTTTAATTCGTTAACGTCCACATTTTTTGCTGCTAAAATTGCTCCTTCAGCCAGCCACTCGTGATTAGGGTATTGTGCGTGGACATCAGCACAATTGTGCAGAAATCCGCCGGTAATTGAATGCACCCAGTTTCATCCGTAGTAACTTTTCCATCGCCGATATCTAACAGTTGTTTTGAGTATGTTTAAGCAGAGGGATCTTGAAGCATTTGAACGCGCATATTTACTGTCAGTTCCAATTTTTCAACATTGCGCCACAATGGCTATGATTTTAAGCACGCGTTGATCTCATCAGCGTATGTTGAACGCTGGGAATGACTGGGAGTGTTTGTCTGAAATCACCTGAAAGGAGTAGCAGAGTGCCGACAAATAGTTTGCCGTTGTTTTTTACATCTTTCAATGTTTTATTCAACGCTTCAAGCGAATGTTTGTGTGCCATAGTGCATTCAAACATCCCAGACAATAATATTACACTGTTTCAGCACTGTGGCCATGGACGATTGTTTTTTGATGTTGTGCACTGCGTCTGGATTATTTTGAATATTTAGAGGCAGTACTTCGGCGAGAATTAGCGAAATAAGGAATGTTTTGCCAGTTCCACTTGGGGCTAAAAAAATCCACCTTGTCCTGCTGAAACTGCGAGCATAATGCGGTGGTAAATGGTTCTTTGGTCCTCATTCATTAATAGGACATTGCGAGTAGGTTAGGTTAGGTTTACTGAGTGGTAAGTTGCAAATGATGATGAGCAATCAATGTTTCATTGTACATAGCGTCGCTAAATGATATTGTTAGATCATATATATCATCAGTCATTGAATCTTTGTGATTATCTCATAATATCTGTGCTCGAGTTGGAAAAAATGTAGTCAACACTATAGTGAATAATAGACGAATTTGTTTTGCTGTTTCAGCACGCATACATTCCCACTGGTTGTCGTTTTCCAGAAAGCCAAATGCAAGGCACGCATCTTTATACGTTGAATACTGTTGTCCATTCACTTTACGTAAATGTTGAAATGACAATGGGCCGGCGACATTAACCAACAATAGTCGAAGATAAAAGCACTCAGTCTGCCTTGGATTGACTGGAAATACTCGCCCCAAGCTGTTGGATTTAAATAGACCGGGACATGCATCAACCGGTGTGCCTTGCTTGCGGGGCATCCAGTTTTTTGTTTGGTACTTCTGAATACAGTAATGTCCGTTCAAAGGCGTCAAAAGCATCTGCACGATTACACAATTCAATAAATGCGGTGATTGTAGTTTTCGGTGTATTTATAGCACGATCAATTGCTGTCTCGTTTGTGAAATACACACGCTGATCGTTTTCAAGATGGAGAGCTAAATGAGTAACTGCTGGATCCCGTTCATGAATTGAGAAACCAAAGATTTGCCAAACAGCTTCATGCGAGCTGACGGTACGTTCAATTTGGTAAAGTGATATTTCATCGTTCTTATTCACCGAAGGAGCATTCATATCGGTATTTTCAACTCGAAATACAGCCATATCACAACCTTTATTCACATACTTGCAAATATATTTGATACCTTTTACTGAACTGCAGAATTCAACATTAATATGATCATCGAATGTTTTGCTCAACAGAGGCGAATATGGTACCACCCAACGATTGTCAGTGTCTATGTTGTTGATATTTTTAGTAAACAATTGTCCGCCATTATCGGGACTCCTTCGACGATACATTGGGTATCCGTCAACACTTGTACGATCGGTAGTAAATTTTGTTGGAAAACTACCATTTCCCATGCAAGGTGATGAAGGATTTAGATTACCACATGGACCAGGAATCATGCTTGCTGTAACAATATTGATCCGTATACGGATCTGGAATTTCCTCAGAAATTATGCTGTCGATTTCTTCAGGATTCAACCGAATACATCCAGCAACGCGTGGAACCAAATACATTTAATTTCGTAATGAAATTTATTAATGACTTTAATTTTTTTTTGAACACGGGCTGTGATGTGATGTCGTGACGATGTATTGCATTTTGGTCAGGCAGTAGTAATGATGTAATCCCCGGCCATTTTGGATTACACATGAACGTAATAAATAAACACGGTCGTCCATATTCGCGCACGTAAGTCATGGCGTCTTGTATATATTCTTGCATATGACGTAGACTGCCTACGTCGGCGTTGCGTTGCTGACAATAGCGTCTCGCAAATGAATGTATTCTTCTGCACGCAGCTTCTTTTGATAAAATCACAAATACCGGAATCGTTTACTCTCTATTTTCACATACATATCGACCATAAATTGATTCCAAAGCTCACGACATCGTAAAATAACGTTGCCCTGATCGCGTCTAATCATCAACCGATACGCATAACAATCCTTTGCACTTACATTCTTATTTGTTTCGGCACCTCTTGTGGGATCTCGTTGTTTGATATTTATGCAGTATTCGTCTTGTCCCTTCCATAAAATAAGCGAGCGAGCGTCATATGACCGGTACGTATCAGCAATGTACTGGAGATAATTGTTTCTTCTACGAATCACGATATCTCGCGTAGCTGTACGATCACCAACCATGATTCCAGACTGGTAGCTGGTGGGAATGAAAATGTTGAAAATTAATAAATTACAATTATTAATTAAACAATTGCACTTACCAATTTCATTGAAATCGGTTCACCCGTGTTGGAGGAGTTCGAACACAAACACTGTAACAGGAGAATTTTATATATTAGACATAACAAAGAAAGAAAAAAAAATATATGTGTAGAAAAAAGAAAAAAAAAGAAAAAACAGAACAAAAAATACAAAACAATAAAAAAATTAATAAAACAGAAAAATGCAAAAAAAAAAAAGATAAAAAATAGGTCCGCCACGGTGTATAAATTATATATGTTAGGCATATACATAACGTATACGCCCTGGTCCACGTGTACGTTCTGTTACGGACATAGGTAATATAGATTAAAAGTTTTTATTTTAGGTTAAGTTTAAGGTAGGTTAAGATATGTAAATTAAGCCAAGTTCTTACCTGTGTTCTTGGTCAAATAAATCAATCAAATCAGAAAGTCCGGAAGACCAAATCAAAAAAGACATAGTCTAAGCCGAAAGGCACAAGTAAATTTCGATTATAAGAGCTTAGAGTACCTGTATAGGGTCAGTACGTTAGATGTAAGAACGATTGTTAAGTGAGTTAAGCTAGTTTTGATTATTTTGTTGTCTAGCATGTAAGAAATGTAACGTATAAAACGAAACAAAATTTTTGTTGTAAGTCTTTTTGGCGAGATGGAATAAATGCTGATGTAACGAAAACTTCTTCCTAAGTAAAAACAGCGAATTGCTTAACAATACCCAAGACTTAATTAACGTAGGTTAGCCCTGTGATTGAAAGTTGGCTGCTGTAAAACAACCCCCTTGCCACAGCAAAGGCCTTTTTAGCTTTCGCCAGAGCAATATCTATATGTTTGTCCAAATACAGATATTGATCCAGCCAAATGCCAAGATATCTAACTACACTTTTCACATCTAACGGCCGTCCCTGCGGGTCAACTATGCCGAACTTACGCCAGTTTGTGCGCGTATCCCATGCTGCCATGTACAGCGGGGTCCTGAAAAGGATAGTTTCGCACTTCAGGAAGTTGATAATCAACTTCCAGTCATCGCAAAATCGCTGAATTTGTTCGAATTCACATTGCAACAAGTTATTTATTACTTCGACCTTCGGAGCTGATCTGTACGCTACTAGATCGTCGGCGTACGCAATTAAATGCGGCATGGAACCTATAAGATCTGCAGTGAATATTGAGAACAAGATCGGCGAACCAACCGCTCCCTGTTGCATACCATTTTTGATGTCAAAGACCGTGGAAGAAGTTACGTGGCCACTTTGCACTACGAACTTTCTACCTATTATTATGTCATAGATCATGTATAGCAATGATTTGCTTATGCCGAGCCTGACCATGTCTTTGTCCCGTTTAGGGATTGGTTGCACCACAGCTGTTTTCCAGTGTACCGGGTAATAAGCATTACTCAGCGCATTATTGAACAGTGTTGTGTAAATCTGCACGGCTTCGGGGGGAAGATAGCGAAGCACAATATTTGGTATACCATCGATTCCCTCCGACTTTTTCTTCTTCAGCGAGTTAAAGATACCCTGAAGATCTTCTTGAGAAATCAAGATGTGATTTCCATCATTGGCGACGGCATTATTTGCCGTGTTATCGTCACTGAACCTGGTAAAACCAGGATTCTCAGATCGCCATTGACTTATCTCGTTTCCGAGCTCGAAGTGGTTTAGCGAGGATCTATGCTCCAGGTCGTGATTCGGTCTACGAACCTCGTTGACCGTATACACTCGCTGAAACACAGCACCAATTGCATTCACCTTCGCCTGGGGATCTTCAACGAAGATGTCGTTGTCTAGCACTGCTCCATCTGGATCGATGCCAACTGAAGTCAGTAATTGTTCGTTATTTGTCGTTCTGGGAAGTCTAACGGCCTGAATGTCGTTTTGATCTTTCCTCCGAAATATTTTATTTGCTTGTGGGAACATACCCGGGTTGGTAGATCGTAGAGCCCGAATTTTATTGCCCCAGTGCAAGCTTATAGCCAATCTATAGTTCATACGTATTAACTGTTGGAGGTTTTTTTTTTTTTTTTTATAATTTGCGCGCGCTCAAGGGATTGCTAATACCCTTAAGTGTCCGGGGTCAAGACACAGCACGGGCCGAAGGTATAGAGGGAGAAAGGGAGAGGAGGTACCTGTGCACATTGGTCTTAAATATCTGCGGATTGTAGTCTGTGGGAAATATAGGGCTGGGAAGAGTATTCCAAATTCGCGTAGTACGGCTGAAGAACGAGTCTCTAAATTTAACTGTGCGTCCGAAAGTAGGCTTAAGGGTAAACTGATGAGCATTCCTGGCGAGACGAGTATTGCGGGTGAATTCATGGAGAGGAGGAATGCAGTTGGCTAGCTCACTTGAGCATCGTTTGTTGAAATAGCGATAAAATACAGACAAAGAAGAAACGGTACGTCGATGTTCGAGCGAGTCTAATGACTTTGCGACATTGTTGTCTCCTATAAGTTTTATCGCTTGCTTTTGGATTCTATCTAGTAGGTGCAGGGTGGTCTTTGGGGCACCAGACCAGATATGAGCGTTGTACTCAAGCTTGGGGCGGATATACGCCTTATAAATGAAAGCCAAATCAGAGGGGGTGAAATATTTCTTGCATCGATTAAGGAAACCTAAACATTTCGCAGCATTTTTGGCGACCTCAAATATGTGATCGTTCCAACTAAGTGTTCTGTTGATACACATACCAAGGATGGAAAGCTTTCCGGTTTCATCGACACAAGCACCATTCATGGATAATGGCTGATTAACAAGGGTTCGCTTGAGTGACAGCAGACAGCATTGAGTTTTAGAAGCATTGAATTCCACTCTGTTGTTGTTTCCCCAGTTAATTATGCTGTCAAGATCGGAATTCAAGGAGCTTAACATACGCTGCCGTTCCAATTCTACGGCCGAAGGGCAGGGTCGTGAGTCTCGGAACGAATATGAAAAGCTGAGGGTGCTGTCATCAGCGAAGGAATGGATTGGATTAGAAGTAGCAGACAAGAGATCATTAATAAAAATGAGAAAGAGTGTCGGAGACAGAACAGAGCCTTGGGGTACACCAGCATTTATTTGGTGGATATCAGACTTGAACCCATCCAAAACAACTTGAATTGAACGGTTCGAAAGGTAATTTCTAATCCATAGAACAAGAGATTCATCGATACCATATGCACGCATTTTCGACAAAAGAGCTTGATGCCAAACTCTGTCAAATGCCTTAGAAATATCAAGTGCAACGATCTTGTTTTCACCTGCATTATGCAAAGATGTGTTCCACTTTTCGGTGAGATAAGCTATCAAATCACCAGTGGACCTGTTACTACGGAAACCGTACTGCCGGTCATTAAGAAGCTTCCGCGATTCAAGATATTTCATAAGCTGACGATTTATCAGCGTTTCCATGACCTTAGAAAGAAGGGACGTAAGTGCTATGGGTCGGTACGAGGTGGGTGACGAAGATTCGCCCTTTTTAGGGACGGGCTGGACAAATGCTGTTTTCCATCTGCTCGGAAAGAGACCTAAAGAGTAGGATAGATGAAAAAGCTTACACAATGGTTTGCCAGCGCAGAAGAACACCTCTTCAGAAGTATAGGGGGAATACTATCCGGGCCAGCGGATTTGTGCACGTCGAGATCTTCAAGTAGTCTTGCAACTGTACGAGTGCGGAAATGGATTTTTCCCATGGTGAAATCAACGCTCTCAAGTACAGGTGGAGACATATTGGAATCTGGCAATGTTGAGCTGGCTGCAAAATGCGCCGCAAGCAGATTGGCTTTGTCTAAAGAGCTGACAGCTGGAATGTCATTGTAAATGAGCGTGGGAATTGAAGACGAGGTGGAATTCTTTATGTTTTTTACAAATGACCAAAAGTTTTTGCTACCTTTGGGACATTGAAGCACTTTTTGCCTCAACTTTTGATCATAGGAGAATTTCACACGTCTGATAGTTGCATTGCAGTCATTTCTGGCCCGTTTAAACCTATTCCGGTTTTCCTCAGTAGGGTTGGCTTTGTATGCCCGGAAATTCAACTCTCTCAACCTGATAGCCTCTTTACAGCTAGAGTCAGACCATGCATTTTTGCTTGATACTCTTCACTCTATGCGGAATGAAGGATCTCATGCCCAGCAGAAGAATGTTTGTGATCATATCAGCAGCGGCATCCACGTCACTATCGAGGAAGCATAATGACCAGTTAAAATTCCGAAAGAAATTGTTGAGTCCGCTCCAATCGGCTTTCTCGTACAGCCATACTGTTCTTTTAGGAATTTGTTCTCTAACTGTGTGTGGTGATAACGAGAAATTAGCTGATATGACACAATGGTCAGACGAGCCTAGAGGCGACAGTATGTCAACAGAATATTTATCAGGGTGAGAGGTGAGAAACAGGTCCAGGGTGTTGGCGGAATGATCTGCGATGTCAGGTATTCGTGTGGGCTCATTTACTAGCTGAGTCAGATTGTTTAGCTCAGCAAAGATTTCGACATACCTTCCTTCGGGTGTTGTCTGGCCTGAATGTCGAAGCCAATTAGAATTGTGTACATTGAAATCGCCCGCAATGGCAATTTCAGTGCGAGGATACAGGGATACAATTCTTGAGATGGAATCGGATAGCGCATCAAATTCGTTAAAAGTTGAATTGCTATCCAAGTTTGGACTTCTGTAAATAAAACAGTAGTGGATTAAATGCTTACGGACATGGATTTTTAACCACAGAAAATTAAATTCCGGATTGGAGCAGTGGCCATATTGTGGTTGAATTTGGTAAGCTACATCACTACGCACGTAGATGGCGAGACCGCGGTGAAAAAAGAAAAGAGGCACCAAGCTATATCCGGGCAGGGTCAAATCCGATAATTCGGTATTCTCACCTACCTGTGTTTCGCTTAGTGCCAAGACAGCTGGTTTATATAAAAACAAGTGGACATACACAGCGAAGAGATTCACTCTTAGCCCACGAACATTGCACACATCAACCCTAAAGTTTTCCATAGAAAACAAGACGGAGATATAAAATTACCAAACTCCGACTGCGTGTGGTAAGGCAGAGTTGAGAAGTGCAAATTCCGTAATAGCTTCCCAACAACAAACGATGTAGGTGTTATGCCCATACATCGATTGGAGTTGGTCCACCAACGAATTCACACTTCTAAAATCCGCTACGTCAGATGCTACGCACTCTCAGTCATAGCTTCAACCCGCTTGATGAAAACAAACGGGAGTTGCGACCGAGAATGCGCAGCAGTGGCTTGTGAAGGAAGGGGGCGAGAGGGAGCGGACCGAACGCACTCGACACCGAAACACTTCACACAAACACTTGTTTTTTTGTTGGTCGGCACTCGCGGGGCTTTTGTGGCTGGAGGGACCGCGGGGTTTTTTTTTTTTTTTTTGGCACACGCGTGATGCACGGACGGCGACAAGTGCGCGCGTCGAAGGATGGCACAGAACTAAGTTAGGTTCTTGATCTCCGACTTCAATTGCCTGACTTCCGCGTTTTGTGGATCTGTAAACCGCCTGTGTAAGAGTTTGAGTCTTGACAGCAGCCTACTTTTGTGCACGTGAAGTGCATCGATGGTAGCATTTCGATAAACATCGGTGTCATCAATTTGTACTACCTTCGGAATAGTCTTGTCCATGGTACGTTTAATTACGTCGTCCATTTGTATGAGGTACCTGTCAACCTCTTCGTTCGTCAGGTTTCTGTTTGATGGAGGATTGATCCCACTCGAACGTAGTTCTGTGGATAACGTCCTGGAGAAGCGAGGCCAGCGGACCTTATTGTAATTATAAGGATTCCTCTGGACATACTCCTCCAGTTCTTCCACCTCGTTCGGGAGCTGAATAGCTGCGAAGAGTCCGCAGTGATCAATCTCGTACTCAACCGCAGTTAAACAGTTCCGCGTGCGTCTTTCCACGTCTAGTATAGTCAGTCGTCTGTCGATCAGCAACAGATCCAGATAGGACCCGGAGCTGGGGTACTATGGCCTATCAGTTGCAAGCAAATCTAGCTTGAACTCAATATTGTGCTCTGCCAACCAGTTATACAGTGGGGTCCCCCTGTCGTTATGCACTCTATTGCCCCATTCTCTATGCTTGGAGTTCAAATCCCCAGCAATGATATAGTAGTTTTCCTCCGAGTTCAGTCGAAGGCTAGTGAAAAGAGTATCGAGTTCTGAAATGAAGTTGCGATTGAGTGCAGGATTGTCAGCTGAGTAGATCGCGATCACATATAACCGCTTTCCACCGTGAAGAGGAATGCGTGCAATACACGTTTCTAGCACTTGAAATCTTCGCACTTCACTGCTATACATGACCTTATGACAGAGGCCTTTTTTGATTAAGAGAGCGACCCCGCCCCCTCGCAAAGATTTGGGACGGTCTCTTCGAACTACGTGGTAATTCTTGTACCAGAGTGTGCGCGTCTGGTTCAGCTTAGTTTCGCTGGCCATCAGCACGTCTGGATTGTGAGTTTGCATAAGGTTGCAGAGCGTTAATTTGCGTTCTGTCCTAATCAGCGAATTCACATTCACTGCTGGGATCTTAAGGTTACTAGATGCGTGCGCAGCCATTAGACCGATGATGCGTTTGGCACGGCAAACACCGTCGAGTAGATTAATTCTACTCGCGCTGCTTGCTCTTGGAACTGTTTCTCGAGCTGAGCGATCTGCCCTTGGATAGAGAGAAGTACCGCCATCATATCCAGATTTGCTTCAGGTTGCCTGGCCACTGGGACCGGGGTCAAATTCGACACTGTCTGTTGTACCGGCCGCCTTCCTGATGCCATTTGGGCGTAGGAGACGGCCGGCGTAACAGTGGTAGCTGGAACACGGGGCACTGGCCTCTCTTCTACCATTTTGACTTGGTTCTTTGCCTCTATACTCTTTCTGATCTCCTGGACTTTAGGACATCCCCGATAATTAGCAGGGTGCCCATTGGTCTTACAGAGTACGCATGTGAGCATAGCCCTGACCTCGACTTTTTCCTTCCCTAAACGGCATTCCCGTGGATTGTAGGTTTCTGCGCATTTGGCGCAGCGAGACTCCATGTTGCAGTTCGCCGCGGCATGCCCAAACCTCTGACAGCGAGCACATTGGAGTATGTGCTTCGTCTTTATTAATGTTTCCCATCTAACAGAACTTGAGCCTAAACGAGTCATTCGCTTTAGGCTCTCTATTCTACTGTCTGGGGTGACCTGAACAAGGAAGAACGGAAGTTTCCTGTTCTCCCTTTTCGTTACCGCAGTGGTGAAGGGCTTAACCCCAACGAACGTGACATCGTCGCTCTGCGCCTGGCGCAGTACAGCGAGGATCTCTTCGGGATCAGTAGCAGGATCCACGCCCTTAAGGAGCATGGTCTGCATTTTCTTCTCTTTTGGGGTGTACGAAAAAAACACGGCCTCTACCGCCGCTAGCCTTTCTTTTATAATGTGAAAGTCTGCCCCTGACGAGCAGTGGACAGACATTCGTAAGGGCCCTTTATATTTCAAATAAAAGGAATTATTGGTGGCCAACTTACACAGAGTGTCGACCTCCTTCGTCTCCAGCCCGAAGACATTGATCGGCGGCCATCTCTCCTTCTTCAGATGCAGATGGTTGCTGCTGCTGCTGTTGTTGTTGTTGCTGCTGTGGCTGCTTCTGCTGCTGTTGTTGCTGCTGCGGCTTCTTCTTCTGCTGCTGTTGTTGTTGCTGCTGCTGCGGCTTCTTCTTCTTCAGTTGCTGTTGTTGTTGTTTTTGTGCTTGTTGTTGTTGCTGCTGTTGTTGTTGTGCAGCTTCCTTGGCCGCTCTCCTGGCCTGTTATTTATTTTGGAGGGCCTGTATGTGGGCATCCAGCTCCTCCCTCTTCCTCTGGATCTCCCTCAATTGCTCCCGATCCTCCTTCTCTTCGTCATCCGAATCGGATGACATTAGGGCACTGTAGGAGTTCTCCCCTCGCCCTCTGCCGACTCGTATTGTACGTCGTCGATTGGATGTTGTTGTTGTTTCGCCTCGATTATGTACGTTGAGGCTGTTGCTGATGCTGCTGCAGTTGTTGTTGCTTCTTTATTCGCGTTTACTACTGTTGTTGTTGTTGCTGTAGGTTTTCCCGCAACTTCCCTCTCGACTGAGGTTACAGTGGGGCGGCGCTTCACCAGGTTCGACTGCGGATGCAGTTTCTTCCTCCTCTTTCTCCTTTCCTCCTGTGGATTTGGCTGATGGCCTGATACACTAACTCGGTGGCCTGATGTTTCAGGTTCAGCATTCTCACCCGTGCTTAAGAGCGCGGGCCGCTCTGCTGATTCCATCACGCCACTTTCTCTACTTTGCTTAGTTTTTTTTTTTTTTTGTGAAATTATTAATTGTGAATAAAAAATAAGTCACTGCTTTTATTGGGATTCGAACCTAGCACCGCGTCGTCACGGGCGATGACACTTAATTTGTTAATTCGTGAAAAAATATTAAGAACAATAAAAACATATTAGGTGTATTTTATTATTGCCAAATGATCTATATAGATCTTGGGTCATAATAAAACAGTCCGGATCAACGAAAAGTTCAAGTTCAAGTACAAGTGTTGTGGTATTATGTTGTTTGACATAAACTTCTCTCAAAATATTGACAACAAGAAAAAAAAAAATTTAAATTGGAAGAAGCTGCTACTGAGGAAAACAATTATTACTTTTTCTTGTATTTCTTGAATTTAATGAACATTTTGTTAAGTTTGTTAAGTCACGCCATGCACTAACCAGTGCGTGCGATTAGCAAAAGACAACGGATAACGGCATCGACTTAGGATAGGCACATGGCACGTCTCATCGCTCACAGGAAAGGATCTCGAGCTAGTTGAGGAAGCTGCCAGGTATCGTTTGGATATCGTCTGTATTTCTTCGACGAAGCAATGGAGATCTAGAACTGTGGACCTTTTGGACGGGTGGAAACTCTTCCTGTCGGGAGTTGCACCTCAAATGTCTGCACAGACAGGAGTCGGAATACTCACAAGTCCCAGGCTGGCAGGCAGGGTATTAGAGTGGATACCATTAGGAGGGAGAGTCGCGATCTTAAGGCTCAAGATTGAAAGGTCAACTCTGGCTCTGGTACAGGTGTATGCACCGAATTTAGAGTCAGAGTACGCGGCTTTCCTGGATGAGGTTGATGCTGCCCTTGATAGGATAGCGGAGATGGATTCCTATATCCTGATGGGTGATTTCAATGCTCATGTGGGTGTGGACGTAACGACTTGGGGGAGTGTGATTGGGAGGAACTGTGATCCTCATCAGAACACGATCGAAGAGAAGTTGTTGGAATTTTGCTGTGCAAATGGCATGTCCATAATGAACACCTTCCTTCCACACAAAGGCATCCATAAATACACGTGGTACCGTCAGAGTCTTCAACAGAAATCGTTGATAGATCTCTTTGTGGTACCCTCGTGTGTGAAACGGATGGTTTGTGACGTTCGTGTGATGAGAGGGGCTGAACTGACAACTGATCATCACCTGGTGTTGTGTACGCTGTACCTCACTGAAAAAGTACCTTTTCTGCCAAGGCGGAAACAAAAAGTGGTTACACGCATACGGTGAGAGAAACCACAGAACAGTGAGTTGCAGCTAAATTTTGCACGGCACTTATCTGAAAGGTTTGATCGACTTCCAACTGTTCCATCGCATGTAGAGGAAGAATGGCGACTGTTTTCAACAGCAGTCATTGCCTCTGCACGGGATGTTTGTGGAGTGAAGCGGCTTGAAGTGGCGGCTGGTGGTGAGAAAAGAACTGCGTGGTTTAAAACATCCGCAGTTCAAGAAGCCATCAGAGAGAAGAAGAAGACCTACAGAGACTGGATTCTCTTGGGGGACTCTGCTTCTCGTGACCGGGACACTGAGGTGCCAAGAACTTGCAAATTAGCTGTGCGAGCAGCTAAAGAGCAGTCTTGGAAGGAGTTCGGTGAGAAGCTGGAAAGCGACCATAGATCTGCGAAAAAGGTGTTCTGGCACACCATTCGCCGACTCAGAGGAAAGTAATTCAACATCGAAGGAGTCAAATCCAAAGATGGAGTGTTGCTTTCCAATGAGGCGGACATCTTGGGCAGATAGAGAGAGCACTTTTCGGAGCTGCTCAATCCCGAACAGAGGATGACAGACCCGTAGTCTTGAGTGGGGCGGAGAATAGTCCTACGGTGGAGGAAGTCATTTTGGCCAACCATTCGCTGACTCTGATTAAGGAAATTCAACACCATGGAAGGAGTCAAATCCAAAGATGGGGTGTTGCTTTCCAATGAGGCGGACATTTTGGGCAGACGGAGCAAGCACTTTTCGGAGCTGCTCAATCCCGAACAGGGCACTGAGGATGACAGACCCGTAGTCTTGAGTGGGGCGGAGAATAGTCCAACGGAAGTCATTTTGGCGATTGAATCGCTAAAAATTGGCAAATCCGCCGGTGTGGATGAAATCCGGCCAGAAATGCTTAAGGCAATGGGTAAAGAGGGAGTTTTATGGCTCTCTCGTGTCATTAAAGTGGCCTGGGAACGCGGTGAGACCCCTGGCGATTGGCAAACTGGGGTGATTGTCCCACTTTTCAAGAAGGGGGACAAAAGAGATTGCTCCAACTACAGGGGCACATCTCTTTTAAGTATCCCCGGGAAAGTCTATGCTAAGGTGTTGGAAGCGCGTTCGTGCGGCTTTCATCCCGGCAGAAGTAGAACCGACCGGTACTTGAGAAGGCTTGGGAGTATGCCAAACCCATCTACAGTTGTTTTGTAGATTTGGAAAATGCATATGACCGAGTCCCTCGACATAAACTCTGGAGTGACCTGCAGAAGTATGGGATTGATGGTCCTCTTCTGAGGGCCATTCAGTCTCTATACATAAACTGTCGCAGCTGTGTTCGGGTAAACGGTGCTAAATCAACACCTTTCACCGTGGGCGTTGGACTTCGCCAAGGGTGTGTCTTGTCACATCTCCTTTTCATTGTATATATGGACTGGATGTTGCAGCGCAGCCGAGGTGAGGAATGTTTCACATTGGGAGAGTTGAGGGTAAGTCATCTTCTTCTTGCAGATGACTTGGTTATCCTCACATCCTCCCAGACGGAACTCCAGCGCGCACTCGATAGGCTTGTGGCCGTATTTGCTGATGCTGGAATGAGGGTTAACGTGGACAAATCGAAGGTTAGGGTCATTTCCAGAACGCCTGTTCAATGCACGCTGCATGTTAGTGGAGTCCCATTGAAGCAGGTGGAGAAGTTTAAGTATCTCGGGGTCTTTTTCACGAGTGATGGAAGGAGTAATGCTGAGCTTTCCTGTAGGATTTGCAAAGATGGGTCAGTATTGACTCAGCTTGGTAGTTCTGTAATCAGAAAGGCCGAGCTTGGTGTCAAAGCCAAGTTAGCGGTTTTCAACTCAGTATTTGTTCCAACTCTCACCTATGGTCATGAAATTTGGGTTGTGACCGAAATAATAAGATCGAGAGTGCAAGCTGCTGAGATGAGATTTCTTCGTGCTGTTGTGGGAATTACTCGCCGCGATAGGGTGAGAAACACGGCAGTGCGCGAGGAACTCAACTATGAGCAGCTGCTTCTTCGAAAGGAAAGGGCTATGCTTCGGTGGTTTGGTCACGTTTCACGAATGTCCCCTTCATCACAACTTCCGAGGCGGGCGTTGAATGCGATTCCATCAGATAGGCGACCGCTTGGCAGACCCAGGACGAGGTGGTTGGACCAAGTCCAAAACCTCACCGGGTTACGCTTGGGCATTGCTCCTGATGAGTTAGAGTCGATGGCGGAGGATCGAGTTGCCTGGAGATCTCTCGTGCGTGGTTTACCCCCGCGACCCCTTTAATGGATCATGCGGGTCAGAAGATGATGATGATGATGACATTCTTATAATATTCAAAATTCAGAAACTATAGTTATATCATTTTTCTATCCACATTGGATCAGCATAAATTAACAGATCGTCTTCAAATCTCAATAGATAGAGGACTACCAAAAACTTCACCAGAAATTGAAATATATGCATTTCTCTAGTATATGGCAAATACAAATACTTTTCGACAAATTTCTAATTTATTTAGCATCTGTTCTTCAACGGCTTAGGACATAGGACACCAATATGTGGTTGATGTAGAGAAGAAATTCATCAACGTCTTGATAATCCGAGTAGCTTGCACGATGGCCGGGTTCTAAAAAGGTCAGACCCATATGAAAGTGCTTTCCAAAATAGGAATGACATTTTCCCATAAACCACGTTTTTGCTCGGGTATTCCACATATCCATAGTAGTTACTTTATGTATGTTCTGGACCAGGAAGTGGTTGTGTTGTTTATGTTATTTTAGTGGTGTTTACGTTATTTTATGTATGATCTGTACCAGTAAGTGGGTTGTTTATGTGTGTCCCGTGCCAATGCGTTACTTTATGTATGTTCTGGACCAGTAAGTGTTTTGTTTATGTTCCTTGATGTTGTTTATGTTGCTCCCCAAGCCATAAATCCGCGCACTCGACTGTGAAAGCGATCCAAAAAACTTACGCAAATCATGATAATAATAATTACAACCGTCAAGACCCTGTAATATATACATTCTTCCAAAACTTCACATTCTGCGTGCTATAAGTGTTTTCGAAAACGGTATTTCGGCAAAATTCATTATCTTGTGGGATAGTAGATGTCAATAAGATGTTTTGTAGCTATATAGTATGTTTGTATGCGTGTTAGTCTTCGTTTTGGGTCGCGTCGAAAAAAAAGACGTGAAAATAAGTACTGGAAGAAATAGTGATTTCCACATATGTGAATGACATGCTCCAGAACTATAAACAGTATACAAACAAGCACACATAAATGAAACCAGTGTGCTTGTAGTTGATGATGTCAGTGGTGAATTTTGTGGTCAAACTGCACATTTTGCACTGAAACCAATGAAATCAAATCAATGAACGTGTCGCGACTCCCACGAAAGAGATTCACGCAGCTGGTTTTCATGTTAACACTACGGAAACTGCTGTGAAGAATTACATTTCATCCAAGTTGAACTCGCCGGACGGTGGCATTAAATGTATTAAGCTTGTTAAGTCAACCGCGGACTTAAACAAATTAAACTTTATTAATTTCAAAATAACTTTGCCCGAAAGTGCATACGCCCGCGCATTAGATCCGTCAAATTGGCGGTCGGGAATTAAAACAAAAAAAAATCATTAAAAAAAACGGAGTTGCTTTGCCCGTCGCAAAGATCAAAACATAAACACTGATCAGCTGCGAGGGCAAGGCACCTTCGTTAAAACCTATTCAAATTTTCATTTCTCTCTCTGACCACCAATATGATATTGTTGTTTTAACAGAGACTTGGTTATACCCGCACATCTGTTCTGCAGAAATTTTTGATCACTCATATGTGGTTTACCGGAATGATCGCTGCAGATCTAGTGAGGAGAGAGGTGGGGGAGTTTTAATAGCTGTCTCATTTCGTCTACTCAGCCGGCAAGTTATGTTAGTGCATCAAACAATTGATGTAGAGCAGATGTGTGTGTCTATTGATTTTGTTGATGACGTCCGTTATCAGATGTTTATTTTCGTCTCCTACGTTCCACCAAAAAGTGTTGCCAATGTGTATCAAAAACACATTGATAACATTAGTAGTGTCGTTACTCGTCTTGAAGCCAATCAATTACCTTGTATATTGGGGGACTTTACTATTGGTGGCGTTACTTGGAGGAACGTGGATGGTGATGATAATTCGATCCCATTCAATGTTATTCATGAATATATAAAATAATAGATGGTCCCTTATCTTTGAGCTTATTTCAAGTAAACAATATTCGAAATAGTTTAGATCGAATTTTAGATTTAGTATTTTTAAACAATGAAAAAAAACTTTATAATCTCAGAAGCCTTGAATGTGATTGATTCGAATAAAATTTGAAAGGTAACTATGATATATTTATGAATAAAATTAATTCTGGTTTAGAGTCATTTGTTCCTAAAACGCGTCATAGAAATCGATTTAGAATTCCATGGACAAACAAAAGCTTAGTAAATCTACGAAATGTTAAAAGGAAAACATATTCAAACTATGTTTCAAATAAAACGAGTTTAAATCTTGAACGATTTTTGAGATTCAGGAAAGAATATGAGTTCTTGAATAGATTTTTATATAACCAATACATCTTGTCTGTAGAAACTTCGGTAAGGAGCAATGGTGCATCATTTTGGAATTATGTTAATTCAAAAAGAATTTCCTTGGGCTTGCCAAGTGATAATGGAATTTGGTAATGTAACTTCAACAAACTTGGATGAAACCTGTGACCTATTTGCCAACTTTTTTGAGTCTGTCTATAATGGGTCTCCGGTCCAGACAACGATGAACCATTACTCTAATATACCCGAGGTTCTGGATATAGGTGTATTGGAATTTACGGATCAGGATGTAATAAATGCTTTAACTAATCTTAAAGTAAATTACAGCTCAGGCCCGGATGGGGTCCCGGCTGGTATTTTAAAAAAAGTTGGAATTCGCTTTATCGTCCACTAAGAATTATCTTTAATCAATCCCTAAAAATCGGTGAATTTTTAAATGAACGGAAGTATTCTTTTCTCACGCCTATATATAAAAGCGGTTCAAGCTTTCATCGATACCAAAGTTATTTGAAAGTATTGTAAAAGAAAAATTATATTTCATGGTAAAAGAAATTATTTCTAATAACCAGCATGGCTTTATGCAGGGCAGGTCATGTACAACTAATTTATCATTATTTTCAAATTACATTTATACAAATTTAGAAAATCAATTACAAGTTGATGTACTTTACACCGATTTCTCGAAAGCCTTCGATAAAGTACATCACACTTTGCTTTTAAACAAGCTAAAGTCTTTGGGATTCCATTCGTCAATGTTAGAGTGGTTTTCCAATTACTTAGAGGACAGGAAGCAATTGGTAATGATCGATAGTTTTAGATCTCGAGTAATAAAAGTTACATCGGGCGTTCCACAAGGTAGTCATATGGGGCCATTTATCTATAAATAGTTTAACTGATTGTAATAATTTCCAATTGGATATCCATGCACTAGTGGAATAGTGCAAGCACAATGGACTAGAGCTGAATATTCAAAAATGTAATATTGTTACGGCATATCGAATTACATCCTCGATGGTCTATGATTATTTCATAAATGATCATAGACTTAGTCGCCTAGAAGAGGTTAGTCAGACCGTATTTAGAAAATTCTTCCATCATTTGGAATTCCCCATATGACACACAAGAACTCAGATTCGAAAGAGTACAAACGAATTTCACGAGATATGCTGTCCGTAAATTGTATTCCTTCGAAGAACTATCTAAATATGACGATAGATGTAAAATAATAGGCTTGCAAACCTTAAGTTTCAGGCGTAAGGCAGCGTCAGCCATGTTCATCCGCGATATTATTAATTGCCGTGTAAATTCACCAGACTTACTTTTTCTCATGAATATATATGCTCCCCAAAGATCTTAGGATGAAAAATTTACTATACGATAAGAGGCATAGAACCAACTATGGTTGTAATGAACCTATTACAAGGTGTATAAACACTTTTAATGAACTTTGCAACGGAATTGATTTTAGCTTGTCTCGATTGGAGTGTAAAAAATTGATCCATGCACTATGCTTTAATTAATACTGTTTATTTGATGTAATCTATGAGATGCAAAATCGGTAGATGATCCTTAGTCGCGCAGGAAAATCTGCTGTGTAAAGCGATACACTTAGAAAATTTAGTGTTTTGTGTACTCTGTGATGAAAAAAAAAACAAAGAAAACATATTACCAACATGTAATACCAAAGTTTTCAAGCGTGCTGCTTTTCTTGTGTGGGATGAGGCCACCACGGATCATATAAAATACGTCGGAGCTTAGCAAAGAACGCTGAAAGATATAAGAGATAATACCGATTTGTTTTTTTGGGGCCTTTTCTTTTCAAGTGATTTTTAACAAACTTTTTCTGTTATACCAAGATCAACTCCCACAGATAAAATTAATACTTGCTTAATTTCTTCGTTTTTGTGGAGACTTGTGAAGATATTTTTACTTACAAACTAATTTTCTTGTATAATTCCAGAATGATGTATCAGCGGTTGAATTTTCAAAGCATTTGTTGATGATTGGAAATGATGAAATAACGGTTGATAAAACTGGATTGATTACGTTGCCAAACATTTTCTGTCGTATTACACCATCGAAGTACGAGTTGATTCGCTAACATAGCACAGCAATATAAAATTCAGAATTGGTTGAGCGAAAGTATGTATAACTTTTTATTTCAGAAAAATATTTTAAATATAATTTTATACTTAATTTAAATTTAAGATTTAATTTGAAATTTTTACAGAAACAAAGTATGTACGACTATGACATTTCGTCGTCTGGCGGTAGTTTGTCATATGAATTATTATCTAATTCATACTATATTTATTTTATACTATACAATGTGTACTTTATATGTAATACAAAGTAGTGTTATTAGTTCGAAATTCTGGTTTTCAATAGTTAAAATAAATAATTGATTCATTTCTATATTTAAGAGCGAAATTGCTGAGCTTGTTCCAAGACTCATCATTTAATCCACTTAAAACATTAATTACTTCTTCTTCAGTGCATGTTGCCTTGCAAAAATATCTATATCTAAATTTCCCCAAAATCGGACAAATACCAAAGAAATCTTTGGTTTTTTGTACCTCCCTTATATTACATAGTGAGCACAAGTTACAATCTAAATCTACTCCCATTGAGCCAGATCAGATCACAGCGTATCTTAAAGATCCATGATATTTTGGTCTGACTGTATTTATCAGTGGAGTACGTTTGCTCTTCGAATAATCAAGTTGGCTATATATTCCATTTTCGCTCCTTGATGCTTTATGTAGAAAGCTTTGCCATCTGTTTTGCTTAAGGTTCTGCAACAGCTCTTCTCATTTCGTTAGCCAATCGGTGCGCGTCAGATTTCCAGCTCGCCATTGTAAATCAAAATCCGACCCAAGATTATTTATTTCTATTGTCGAAAAAAAATTGGCATCACTTGGTGTGTTAACACTCTAGTTTATCAATATCCTGAACATATTTACGTCTCCGTATTTGGGCTGCATAGGCCTGGACTGCTCTACTGCTAAGAATAATTGCCATTTCGATTCAAGAGATATTCCGTTTTTGCCAAGAAAATTTTTCGCTGTGTTGTTTCTATTTTCAAACGTGTATTTCCATACACAATGACATTTTTGGAGTGAGATTCACTCTTAGATAGAAATACTCTGAATATTTTATTATATTATTTTAATCTGTTCACTTTCGGATTCCAACTTTTCTGTAGAAAATGATTTCCCTCCGTTTCTGAATACCTTAATTGCTGATTTATCCAAATTGACTTTCATATTCCAAACGTCGACTCTGACCATTTCCTCGTGGCAGCATACAGAGCTCCACTGTCCAATGGCAGAAAGCTGCACCAGCCAACAAAGAGGAGTTTTGACATTGGAGACTGCCAGAGCCTACGAAGAGCAATTAAGCGAGAGACTCTCCGATATGCCTATGACGAACACGAACACCAACGAGCAAGGGTTGCATTGGCGACCATCCATCGAAAAGGTAGCGGAAACCACCTTAGGCTACCTACCACACCCGACAAGAAACCCGTGGTATAATGGCGAGTGTGGGCAGAAAAAACATGCAGGAGGCATACCAAAAAGCGCCGCAACGGAAAACAAGTGCAGCGCAAGAGCAGCACCGGGCTGAAGACGGGAGGCGAAAAAGCTTCTACACCTGAAAAAAGGTCTCTCGGAACCTACCAGCTCAGGGACATCAAAGAGTCTAGGGACAGACAGAATATACGGACCTTTTATAAAAAAAAGCCAAATTCATGGCTTCAGGCTTTAGGAAAGGCACCCAGGCTCTTCGAAGTTGTGAGGGTAACCTTGTTACTGACCTGCTTAATGGACCTGACCAGGAGAGAGTGATAGGGAATCAGGAAGTCCCAACTCCAGTCGATGAAGTAGTCCTCCCACCTAGCTTTGAAGAAGTCGGTACAGCCACGAAAAGGCTGAAGAATAACAAAGACGCAGGCTCATACTATAAGAGCTCTTCAAGGCCGGTGGCGATGTTCTTGTAGGGAGCATGCACCAGATTATCTGTAGAATTTGGGAAGACGAAATCATGCCCGACGACTGGAATATCAGCTCCATATGTCCAATCCACAAAACAAAGCGATCTTACCTCTTGCAACTACTGTAGATGTATATTCCTTCTCAACACTAAGGCAAATCCTGGAGAAGACCAGCGAGTTTCAAGACGATACGCACCACCTTTTCATCGTTTTTAAAGCGAAATACGACAGCATTCATCGCAAGAAGCTATTCGATCTTATCAAAAACATATCGCTCGGCCAAAAAATTATTTCTCCATCTTTGGAAAGCTCAGAGAAAATTAAATCGGAACTAAACAGACTAAATATTGAATTCTTCACATTTTCTCGGAAGGAAACGCGACCTTTGAAAGTAATTTTATAGGGACTTGATCTTACAAGCGTAAAACTTGTAAAAGAAGAAATTATTTCATCCGGAATAAAGTGCATCGACGTGAAAATTATCACAAACAATGTTAACCCAAACATCCACTACAAAAGCTATATTTACATTGTGTATATTCAAAGCGGAACGATAAAACTAAACGAACTGAAGAAAAATCATTCCAGTTTGTTCTGGGACTTTAAGAGACAAAAACCAGGAAAAATTACACAGCCGTATGGCCACGGCTCCATGTATTGTCACGCAAAAAGTTCTTCTGCTAACTGCTCCGGCAGCCACAAAACAACTGAATGCAAACAACCATAAACATGTGACAAGGGCAGTCGCTGGCCACTTGTATGTGGCGTGTTCCCGAGTTGGGAAATCACTCTCACTCTTCATTTACGCCCCGGAGCAGAAAACAAAAAATATTGCGCAGCATGTTATATCCTTTTTTTACATTTCAATAAAACTAATAGAACTCAATGAAATTAATACCTGATTTTATTCTATTTTTCCAAATATTGAACGGGACGATGTCCATCGGGTCAGTTGGTAATGTACATATGTATGCAATCTCATCATCGGACAAGGATCTCATCATTACAAGGATTAGCGGCAAGATGTAAACAAATTTAAAAGCTGTTTTTTTTATTTTCGTTTACTTGATTAATGAATTCTGACAAACACATATTCGTCAATAAAAAAATCAAAGCCACAAAATTAAAAATATTTGTTGATTAATTTATTGCAACAAAAAATTTACCACTACCTATATTTCAACGAATATTTCTTTATGTTAGTTGTTTAAGCTGTTTTTTTTAAATTAATTTGGATCATTGATGGACTGACGTGGCAAATCTTGCAAGTTGTTCCTATTTAGCGATGGTGATAAACGTCTGTGGCATAAAAGATTACTTGTAGATATTATTTCATTAGTCTCAATTAAGAAGGGCATATGGGTATCGGAATCCACTTTAGAATTTTCCCTTAGCAAGAGATATACAGTCCCATCCGGTGCTTGTTGCAGACTGTACTTCGATGGGGAACATAGATTTCCATCATCATCTCTCAAAAACTGTCATGAAATCAAATATGAAAAATACATATAAGTTCAAGTTAATTTATACTTAAGAGATTTTAATATATATGTAATAGGAATAGACCAATGTACACAGCAATTATGACAGATGTTCCATTATAGGTGAGAAGGTGTATCAGTCAATCTAGAATAATATTATTTACTTATAATAAACCGTAAGAACAGACTAGGGAAAATAACGCTTCTCGTCTTTCCGCGACTACGCATGTCTGCCCACTTCTGTCAGGTCACATAGTACAAACTATTTTAATGCCCGAAACATCTTTTATACAGTGCCGATCACTTGAATAGCACCATCCTTTGCTTCTAGTTTTAAGTTTAATATCTTCAAAAATAATAATAAACATTATTGGATTTATTTTATCATCATCATCATCATCATATTCTGAACCGCATGATCCACTAAAGGGGTCGCGGGGGTAAACCACGTACGAGAGATCTCCAGGCAACTCGATCCTCCGCCATCGACTCTAACTCATCAGTGGGCTATGCCCAAGCGTAACCCGGCAAGTTTTTGGACTTGGTCCAACCACCTCGTCCTGGGTCTGCTAAGCGGTCGCCTATCTGATGGAATCGCATTCAACGCCCGCCTCGGAAGTCGTGATGATGGGGACATTCATGCTACTTGACCAAACCACCGAAGCATAGCCCTTTCCGTTCGAAGAAGCAGCTGCTCAATGATGAGTTCCTCGCGCACTGCCGTGTTCCTCACCCTATCCCGGCGAGTTATTCCCACAACAGCAAGAAGAAATCTCATCTCAGCAGCTTGCACTCGCGATATTATTCTTTCGGTCAGTACCCAAATTTCATGACTAGAGGTAAGAGTTGCAACAAATACTGAGTTGAAAACCGCTAACTTGGCTTTGACACCAAGCTCGGCCTTTCTGATTACAGAACTACCAAGCTGAGTCAATACTGACCCATCTTTGCCAATCCTACAGGAAAGCTCAGCATTACTCCTTTCATCGCTCGTGAAAAAGTCCCCGAGATACTTAAACTTCTCCACCTGCTTCAATGGGACTCCACTAACATGCAGGGTGCATTGAACAGACCTTCGATTTGTCCACGTTAACCCTCATTCCAGCATCAGCAAATACGGCCACAAGCCTATCGAGTGCGCGCTGGAGTTCCGTCTGGGAGGATGTGAGGATAACCAAGTCATCTGCAAAAAGAAGATGACTTACCCTCAACTCTCCCAATGTGAAATATTCTTCATCTCGGCTGCGCTGCAACATCCAGTCCATATATACAATGAAAAGGAGAGGTGACGCCCACGGTGAAAGGTGTTGATTTAGCACCGTTTACCCGAACACAGCTGCTACAGTTTGTGTATAGGGACTGAATAACACTGTAGCTTATCAATATCCTGAACATATTTACGTCTCCGTATTTGGGCTGCATAGGCCTGCACTGCTCTACTGCTAAGAATAATTGCCATTTCGATTCAAGAGATATTCCGTTTTTGCCAAGAAAATTTTTCGCTGTGTTGTTTCTATTTCAAACGTGTATTTCTATACAAAATGACATTTTTTTAGTAAGATTTACTCTTAGATAGAAATACTCTGAATATTTTATTATAATATTTTAATCTGTTCACTTTCGAATTCCAACTTTTCTGTAGAAAATGATTTCCCTCCGTTTCTGAATATCTTAATTGCTAAATTATCCAAATCCTGGACTGTCCAACGGCAGAAAGCTGCACCAGCCAACAAAGAGGAGTTTTGACATTGGACGTCTGAGCACACCGGAGACTGCCAGAGCCTACGAAGAGCAATTAAGCGAGAGACTCTCCGATATGCCTATGACGAACACGAACACCAACGAGGAAGGGTTGCATTGGCGACCATCCATCGAAAAGGTAGCGGAAACCACCTTAGGCTACCTACCACACCCGACAAGAAACCAGTGGTATAATGGCGAGTGTGGGCAGAAAAAACATGCAGGAGGCATACCAAAAAGCGCTGCAACGGAAAACAAGTGCAGCGCAAGAGCAGCACCGGGCTGAAGACGGGAGGCGAAAAAGCTTCTACACCTGAAAAAAGGTCTCTCGGAACCTCCCAGCTCAGGGACATCAAAGAGTGTAGGGACAAAGAGAATATACGGACCTTTTATAAAAAAAAGCCAAATTCATGGCTTCAGGCTTTAGGAAAGGCACCCAGGCTCTTCGAAGTTGTGAGGGTAACCTTGTTACTGATCTGCTTAATGGACCTGACCAGGAGAGAGTGATAGGGAATCAAGAAGTCCCAACTCCAGTCGATGAAGTAGTCCTCCCACCTAGCTTTGAAGAAGTCGGTACAGCCATGAAAAGGCTGAAGAATAACAAAGACGCAGGCTCATACTATAAGAGCTCTTCAAGGCCGGTGGCGATGTTCTTGTAGGGAGCATGCACCAGATTATCTGTAGAATTTGGGAAGACGAAATCATGCCCGACGACTGGAATATCAGCTCCATATGTCCAATCCACAAAACAAAGCGATCTTACCTCTTGCAACTACTGTAGATGTATATTCCTTCTCAACACTAAGGCAAATCCTGGAGAAGACCAGCCAGTTTCAAGACGATACGCACCACCTTTTCATCGTTTTTAAAGCGAAATACGACAGCATTCATCGCAAGAAGCTATTCGATCTTATCAAAAACATATCGCTCGGCCAAAAAATTATTTCTCCATCTTTGGAAAGCTCAGAGAAAATTAAATCGGAACTAAACAGACTAAATATTGAATTCTTCACATTTTCTCGGAAGGAAACGCGACCTTTGAAAGTAATTTTATAGGGACTTGATCTTACAGGCGTAAAACTTGTAAAAGAAGAACTTATTTCATCCGGAATAAAGTGCATCGACGTGAAAATTATCACAAACAATGTTAACCCAAACATCCACTACAAAAGCTATATTTACATTGTGTATATTCAAAGCGGAACGATAAAACTAAACGAACTGAAGAAAAATCATTCCAGTTTGTTCAGAACCATAGTCCGCTGGGACTTTAAGAGACAAAAACCAGGAAAAATTACACAGCCGTATGGCCACGGCTCTATGTATTGTCACGCAAAAAGTTCTTCTGCTAACTGCTCCGGCAGCCACAAAACAACTGAATGCAAACAACCTAACGCGATGCGTTGACCATAAACATGTCACAAGGGCAGTCGCTATGTGGCGTGTTCCCGAGTTGGGAAATCACTCTCACTCTTCATTTACGCCCCGGAGCAGAAAACAAAAAATATTCTTTCTATCCTTTTTTTTACATTTCAATAAAACTAATAGAACTCAATGAAATTAATACCTGATTTTATTCTATTTTTCCAAATATTGAACGGGACGATGTCCATCGGGTCAGTTGGTAATGTACATATGTATGCAATCTCATCATCGGACAAGGATCTCATCATTACAAGGATTAGCGGCAAGATGTAAACAAATTTAAAAGCTGTTTTTTTATTTTCGTTTACTTGATTAATGAATTCTGACAAACACATATTCGTCAATAAAAAAATCAAAGCCACAAAATTAAAAATATTTGTTGATTATTTTTTTCAACAAAAAATTTACCACTACCTATATTTCAACGAATATTTCTTTACGTTAGTTGTTTAAGCTGTTTTTTTAAATTAATTTGGATCATTGATGGACTGACGTGGCAAATCTTGCAAGTTGTTCCTATTTAGCGATGGTGATAAACGTCTGTGGCATAAAAGATTACTTGTAGGTATTATTTCATTAGTCTCAATTTAGAAGGGGCATATGGGTATCGGAATCCACTTTAGAATTTTCCCTTAGCAAGAGATATACAGTCCCATAAGGTGCTTGTTGCAGACTGTACTTCGATGGGGAACATAGATTTCCACCATCATCTCTCAAAAACTGTAAAGAAATCAAATATGAAAAATACATATAAGTTCAAGTTAATTTATACTTAAGAGATTTTAATATGTATGTAATATGAATAGACCAATGTACACAGCAATTATGACAGATGTTCCATTATAGGTGCGAAGGTGTATCAGTCAATCTAGAATAATATTATTTGCTTATAATAAACCGTAAGAACAGACTAGGGAAAATAACGCTTCTTCTTTCCGCGACTACGCATGTCTGCCCACTTCTGTCAGGTCACATAGTACAAACTATTTTATTTCCGAAACATCTTTTATACAGTGCCGATCACTTGAATAGCACCACCCTTTGCTTCTAGTTTTAAGTTTAATATCTTCAAAAATAATAATAAACATTATTGGATTTATTTTATCATCATCATCATCATCATCTTCTGAACCGCATGATCCACTAAAGGGGTCGCGGGGGTAAACCACGTACGAGAGATCTCCAGGCAACTCGATCCTCCGCCATCCAGTCTAACTCATCAGTGGGCTATGCCCAAGCGTAACCCGGCAAGTTTTTGGACTTGGTCCAACCACCTCGTCCTGGGTCTGCCAAGCGGCCGCCTACCTGTTGGAATCGCATTCAACGCCCGCCTCGGAAGGCGTGATGATGGGGACATTCATGCCACTTGACCAAACCACCGAAGCATAGCCCTTTCCTTTCGAAGAAGCAGCTGCCAAATATTGAGTTCCTCTCGCACTGCACCCTATCCCGGCGAGTTATTCCCACAACAGCACGAAGAAATCTCATCTCAGCAGCTTGCACTCGCGATATTATTCTTTCGGTCAGTACCCAAATTTCATGACTAGAGGTAAGAGTTGCAACAAATACTGAGTTGAAAACCGCTAACTTGGCTTTGACACCAAGCTCGGCCTTTCTGATTACAGAACTACCAAGCTGAGTCAATACTGACCCATCTTTGCAAATCCTACAGGAAAGCTCAGCATTACTCCTTCCATCACTCGTGAAAAAGACCCCGAGATACTTAAACTTCTCCACCTGCTTCAATGGGACTCCACTAACATGCAGCGTGCATTGAACAGGCGTTCTGGAAATGACCCTAACCTTCGATTTGTCCACGTTAACCCTCATTCCAGCATCAGCAAATACGGCCACAAGCCTATCGAGTGCGCGCTGGAGTTCCGTCTGGGAGGATGTGAGGATAACCAAGTCATCTGCAAGAAGAAGATGACTTACCCTCAACTCTCGCAATGTGAAATATTCCTCATCTGCGCTGCAACATCCAGTCCATATATACAATGAAAAGGAGAGGTGACGCCCACGGTGAAAGGTGTTGATTTAGCACCGTTTACCCTAACACAGCTACTACAGTTTGTGTATAGAGACTGAATGGCACTCAGATGAGGACCATCAATCCCATACTCCTGCAGGACACTCCAGAGTTTACCTGTACGAAAGCCGCATTGTTCATCCCCCATCCTGGGCTCTACCATAGCCAATCGCACGCAACCCCACCCCTATAGCGGCTCACGAGGCCACTGATGGGTTGCTCGTAATTCCTTCGGGCTGAGCCCGACCGGCTGCCGAGCGGAACAGGCCGGCCACCAGATGCTCGCATGCTGCCACCATTCAGGCCAATTGGGGCCCAGACACCCCAAGGTAGGCATTATCCGAGGCCAATCTTGTTCTGCGTGTCATGAGGGGGGGGGGGGGGTTTGCGCTTCGTTAGCCAGGTTTGGGCTATATGAAAATAAGCTCGTACACCCCAAACCTGTTGCCCGCCCCCCTCCACGAGGAGGTCAGCTGCCGGGGGCTGGATTTATTTTAAATTATTTGAATTATACTGGAAAAATTATGTCAATATTTACAGTTGTAATGTTCATATACATTTTAAAGTTATGTGATTCAAATTATTTGCATCAAATGTTGGGTCACTTGAACTGCACCTGTCCATACAAAATTAATTTCAGAATTCTATGGCAGCCAAACCAACAATGAGACGGTTGGTTATAAATAACTTGATACATCCTGTTGGGAAGGGAATCATACAAGTTCTTGATGTAATCATTTGAAATGGAGGCCCAGCTACACTTAATTACATCTAAAAGTTCATCTTTATTCGTTCCAAGCATTTCAAGGTCTTGCAAGTATGGTGGCCAAACCAACAATGAAACGTTTTCATTTGACGCTCAAGGAAGAGCTTCACCACTCTATCATTATGAATGGGTGTATTATACTACTTCAATTTCAACGGTAAGTCACTAACAATTTGGATATAGAAAGGAAAGCCTTCTCGAGTACGCCAATATATGATTGTGCATTCTTACGAAAAGTCAGGAAATACAATTCCGCACTCGACTGTGAAAGCGATCCAAAAATCTTAGGCAAATCATGATACTAATAATTACAACCGTCAAGACCCTGTAATCTATACATTCTTTCAAAACGTCACATTCTGTGTGTGCTTGTAGTTGATGATGTAAGTGGTGAATTTTGTGGTCAAACTGCACATTTTGCACTGAAATCGTCATGAATATGCAAATCAATGAACATATTACAGGCATGTAATACCAAAGTTTTCAAGCGTGCTGCTTTTATTGTGTGGGATGAGGCCACCACGGATCATATTAAATACGTCGGAGCTTAGCAAAGATCGCTGAAAGATATAGGAGATAATACCGATTTGTTTTGTGGGGCCTTTTCTTTTCAAGTGATTTTTAACAAACTTTGTCTGTTATACCAAGATCAACTCCCACAGATAAAATTAATACTTGCTTAATTTCATCGTTTTTGTGGAGACCTGTGAAGATACTTTTACTTAAAAACTAATTTTCTTGTATAATTGCAGAATGATGTATCAGTGGTTGAATTTTCAAAGCATTTGTTGATGATTGGAAATGATGAAATAACGGTTGATAAAACTGGATTGATTACGTTGCCAAAAATTTTCTGTCGTATTACACCATCGAAGTACGAGTTGATTCGCTAACATAGCACAGCAATATAAAATTCAGAATTGGTTGAGCGAAAGTATGTAAAACTTTTTATTTCAGAAAAATATTTTAAATATAATTTTATACTTAACTTAAATTTAAGATTTAATTTGAAATTTTTACAGAAACAAAGTATGTACGACTATGACATTTCGTCGTCTGGCGGTAGTTTGACATATGAATTATTATCTAATTCGTACTATATTTATTTTATACTATACAATGTGTACTTTATATGTAATACAAAGTAGTGTTATTAGTTTGAAATTCTGGTTTTCAATAGTTAAAATAAATAAATAATTGAATTGATTTTGTACCTCCCTTATATTACATAGTGAGCACAAGTTACAATCTAAATCTACTCCCATTGAGCCAGATCAGATCACAGCGTATCTTAAAGATCCATGATATTTTGGTCTGACTGTATTTATCAGTGGAGTACGTTTGCTCTTCGAATAATCAAGTTGGCTATATATTCCATTTTCGCTCCTTGATGCTTTATGTAGAAAACTTTGCCATCTGTTTTGCTTAAGGTTCTGCAACAGCTCTTCTCATTTCGTTAGCCAATCGGTGCGCGTCAGATTTCCAGCTCGCCATTGTAAATCAAAATCCGATCCAAGATTATTTATTTCTATTGTCGAAAAAAAATTGGCATCACTGGCATCCTGGCATCCTAAACATATTTACGTCTCCGTATTTGGGCTGCATAGGCCTGGACTGCTCTACTGCTAAGAATAATTACCATTTCGATTCAAGAGACATTCCGTTTTTGCCAAGAAAATTTTTCGCTGTGTTGTTTCTATTTTCAAACGTGTATTTCCATACACAATGACATTTTTGGAGTAAGATTCACTCCTAGATAGAAATACTCTGAATATTTTATTATATTATTTTAATCTGTTCACTTTCGAATTCCAACTTTTCTGTAGAAAATGATTTCCCTCCGTTTCTGAATACCTTAATTGCTGATTTATCCAAATTGACTTTCATATTCCAAACGTCGACTCTGACCATTTCCTCGTGGCAGCATACAGAGCTCGACTGTCCAATGGCAGAAAGCTGCACCAGCCAACAAAGAGGAGTTTTGACATTGGAGACTGCTAGAGCCTACGAAGAGCAATTAAGCGAGAGACTCTCCGATATGCCTATGACGAACACGAACACCAACGAGGAAGGGTTACATTGGCGACCATCCATCGAAAAGGTAGCGGAAACCACCTTAGGCTACTTACCACACCCGACAAGAAACCCGTGGTATAATGGCGAGTGTGGGCAGAAAAAACATTCAGGAGGCATACCAAAAAGCGCTGCAACGGAAAACAAGTGCAGCGCAAGAGCAGCACCGGGCTGAAGACGGGAGGCGAAAAAGCTTCTACACCTGAAAAAAGGTCTCTCGGAACCTCCCAGCTCAGGGACATCAAAGAGTCTAGGGACAGACAGAATATACGGACCTTTTATAAAAAAAACCAAATTCATGGCTTCAGGCTTTAGGAAAGGCACCCAGGCTCTTCGAAGTTGTGAGGGTAACCTTGTTACTGACCTGCTTATTTTACCTGACCAGGAGAGAGTGATAGGGAATCAAGAAGTCCCAACTCCAGTCGATGAAGTAGTCCTCCCACCTAGCTTTGAAGAAGTCGGTACAGCCATGAAAAGGCTGAAGAATAACAAAGACGCAGGCTCATACCATAAGAGCTCTTCAAGGCCGGTGGCGATGTTCTTGTAGGGAGCATGCACCAGATTATCTGTAAAATTTGGGAAGACGAAATCATGCCCGACGACTGGAATATCAGCTCCATGTGTCCCATCCACAAAACGAAGCGATCTTACCTCTTGCAACTACTATAGATGTAATTCCTGCTCAACACTAAGGCAAATCCTGGAGAATACCAGCGAGTTTCAAGACGATACGCACCACCTTTTCATCGTTTTTAAAGCGAAATACGACAGCATTCATCGCAAGAAGCTATTCGATCTTATCAAAAACATATCGCTCGGCCAAAAAATTATTTCACCATCTTTGGAAAGCTCAGAGAAAATTAAATCGGAACTAAACAGACTAAATATTGAATTCTTCACATTTTCTCGGAAGGAAACGCGACCTTTGAAAGTAATTTTATCGGGACTTGATCTTACAAGCGAAAAACTTGTAAAAGAAGAACTTATTTCATCCGGAATAAAGTGCATCGATGTGAAAATTATCACAAACAATGTTAACCCAAACATCCACTACAAAAGCTATATTTACATTGTGTATATTCAAAGCGGAACGATAAAACTAAACGAACTGAAGAAAAATCATTCCAGTTTGTTCAGAACCATAGTCCGCTGGGACTTTAAGAGACAAAAACCAGGAAAAATTACACAGCCGTATGGCCACGGCTCCATGTATTGTCACGCCAAAAAGTTCTTCTGCTAACTGCTCCGGCAGCCACAAAACAACTGAATGCAAAGAACCTAACGCGATGCGTTGACCATAAACATGTCACAAGGGCAGTCGCTGGCCACTTGTATGTGGCGTGTTCCCGAGTTGGGAAATCACTCTCACTCTTCATTTACGCCCCGGAGCAGAAAACAAAAAATATTGCGCAGCATATATACATTTCAATAAAACTAATAGAACTCAATGAAATTAATACCTGATTTTATTCTATTTTTCCAAATATTGAAGGGGACGATGTCATCGGGTCAGTTGGTAATGTACATATGTATGCAATCTCATCATCGGACAAGGATCTCATCATTACAAGGATTAGCGGCAAGATGTAAACAAATTTAAAAGCTGTTTTTTTTATTTTCGTTTACTTGATTAATGAATTCTGACAAACACCTATTCGTCAATAAAAAAATCAAAGCCACAAAATTAAAAATATTTGTTGATTAATTTATTGCAACAAAAAATTTACCACTACCTATATTTCAACGAATATTTCTTTATGTTAGTTGTTTAAGCTGTTTTTTTTTAATTAATTTGGATCATTGATGGACTAACGTGGCAAATCTTGCAAGTTGTTCCTATTTAGCGATGGTGATAAACGTCTGTGGCATAAAAGATTACTTGTAGGTATTATTTCATTAGTCTCAATTAAGAAGGGCATATGGGTATCGGAATCCACTTTAGAATTTTCCCTTAGCAAGAGATATACAGTCCCATCCGGTGCTTGTTGCAGACTGTACTTCGATGGGAAACATAGATTTCCATCATCATCTCTCAAAAACTGTCAAGAAATCAAATATAAAAAAATACATATAAGTTCAAGTTAATTTATACTTAAGAGATTTTAATATATATGTAATATGAATAGACCAATGTACACAGCAATTATGACAGATGTTCCATTATAGGTGCGAAGGTGTATCAGTCAATCTAGAATAATATTATTTGCTTATAATAAACCGTAAGAACAGACTAGGGAAAATAACGCTTTTCGTCTTTCCGCGACTACGCATGTCTGCCCACTTCTGTCAGGTCACATAGTACAAACTATTTTAATGCCCGAAACATCTTTTATACAGTGCCGATCACTTGAATAGCACCACCCTTTGCTTCGAGTTTTAAGTTTAATATCTTCAAAAATAATAATAAACATTATTGGATTTATTTTATCATCATCATCATCATCATCTTCTGAACCGCATGATCCACTAAAGGGGTCGCGGGGGTAAACCACGTACGAGAGATCTCCAGGCAACTCGATCCTCCGCCATCGACTCTAACTCATCAGTGGGCTATGCCCAAGCGTAACCCGGCAAGTTTTTGGACTTGGTCCAACCACCTCGTCCTGGGTCTGCTAAGCGGTCGCCTATCTGATGGAATCGCATTCAACGCCCGCCTCGGAAGTCGTGATGATGGGGACATTCATGCTACTTGACCAAACCACCGAAGCATAGCCCTTTCCGTTCGAAGAAGCAGCTGCTCAATGATGAGTTCCTCGCGCACTGCCGTGTTCCTCACCCTATCCCGGCGAGTTATTCCCACAACAGCAAGAAGAAATCTCATCTCAGCAGCTTGCACTCGCGATATTATTCTTTCGATCAGTACCCAAATTTCATGACTAGAGGTAAGAGTTGGAACAAATACTGAGTTGAAAACCGCTAACTTGGCTTTGACACCAAGCTCGGCCTTTCTGATTACAGAACTACCAAGCTGAGTCAATACTGACCCATCTTTGCCAATCCTACAGGAAAGCTCAGCATTACTCCTTTCATCACTCGTGAAAAAGTCCCCGAGATACTTAAACTTCTCCACCTGCTTCAATGGGACTCCACTAACATGCAGGGTGCATTGAACAGACCTTCGATTTGTCCACGTTAACCCTCATTCCAGCATCAGCAAATACGGCCACAAACCTATCGAGTGCGCGCTGGAGTTCCGTCTGGGAGGATGTGAGGATAACCAAGTCATCTGCAAAAAGAAGATGACTTACCCTCAACTCTCCCAATGTGAAATATTCTTCATCTCGGCTGCGCTGCAACATCCAGTCCATATATACAATGAAAAGGAGAGGTGACGCCCACGGTGAAAGGTGTTGATTTAGCACCGTTTACCCGAACACAGCTGCTACAGTTTGTGTATAGAGACTGAATAACACTGTAGCTTATCAATATCCTGAACATATTTACGTCTCCGTATTTGGGCTGCATAGGCCTGCACTGCTCTACTGCTAAGAATAATTGCCATTTCGATTCAAGAGATATTCCGTTTTTGCCAAGAAAATTTTTCGCTGTGTTGTTTCTATTTCAAACGTGTATTTCTATACACAATGACATTTTTGGAGTAAGATTCACTCTGTTCACTTTCGAATTCCAACTTTTCTGTAGAAAATGATTTCTCTCCGTTTCTGAATACCTTAATTGCTGATTTATCCAAATTGACTTTCATATTCCAAACGTCGACTCTGACCATTTCCTCGTGGCAGCATACAGAGCTCGACTGTCCAATGGCAGAAAGCTGCACCAGCCAACAAAGAGGAGTTTTGACATTGGACGTCTGAGCACACCGGAGACTGCCAGAGCCTACGAAGAGCAATTAAGCGAGAGACTCTCCGATATGCCTATGACGAACACGAACACCAACGAGGAAGGGTTGCATTGGCGACCATCCATCGAAAAGGTAGCGGAAACCACCTTAGGCTACTTACCACACCCGACAAGAAACCCGTGGTATAATGGCGAGTGTGGGCAGAAAAAACATGCAGGAGGCATACCAAAAAGCGCTGCAACGGAAAACAAGTGCAGCGCAGGAGCAGCACCGGGCTGAAGACGGGAGGTGAAAAAGCTTCTACACCTGAAAAAAGGTCTCTCGGAACCTACCAGCTCAGGGACATGAAAGAGTCTAGGGACAGACAGAATATACGGACCTTTTATAAAAAAAAAGCCAAATTTATGCCTTCAGGCTTTAGGAAAGGCACCCAGGCTCTTCGAAGTTGTAAGGGTAACCTTGTTACTGACCTGCTTGATGGACCTGACCAGGAGAGAGTGATGGGGAATCAAGAAGTCCCAACTCCAGTCGATGAAGTAGTCCTCCCACTTAGCTTTGAAGAAGTCGGTACAGCCATGAAAAGGCTGAAGAATAACAAAGACGCAGGCTCATACCATAAGAGCTCTTCAAGGCCGGTGGCGATGTTCTTGTAGGGAGCATGCACCAGATTATCTGTAGAATTGTGGAAGACGAAATCATGCCCGACGACTGGAATATCAGCTCCATATATCCCATCCACAAAACAAAGCGATCTTACCTCTTGCAACTACTATAGACGTATATTCCTTCTCAAAGTCGCTTACAATATCCTGTCCAGTGTACTGTGTGAACGTCTTAAGCCGTTTTGAACCGCACTAATCGGCACGTACCAGTGCGGCTTCCGACACTTCCAAATCTTAACACTAAGGCAAATCTGGAGAAGACCATCGGGTTTCAATACGATACGCATAACCTTTTCATCGTTTTTAAAGCGAAATACGACAGCATTCATCGCAAGAAGCTATTCGATGCGATGACCGATTTCGGGATCCCGGGAAAACTGATCCGGTTGTGTCGCACCACGCTAACACACTCGCGGTGTACCGTGCAGTTCCGCCTAAGAATTTTCGACCCGTTTGATTCCTGTACTGGCTTTCGGCAAGGGGATGCGCTGTTGTGTGATTTCTTATCACACTGGTACTGGAGAGGATAGTGCGGAGAGCAGCTGCAAATATACTTCTACAAGTCGATCCAATAGTTGGGGTACGCAGATGACATCCATATCATCGCGCGTTCGCATACCGTAGAGGCTGTTGGCGCGAATGTATTGGCCAGTTTAATAATGTATTTAAATGTATTTAGGTTTGAAATTACAAATTTTTTTTTCCAAATTTTAAATTCCCGCCTAACTACTGTATTATGTATCCATTCTTGCATGTTCCTTTTCGTTATGAATTCACCGCACTACAATTTATTGTCTATAACTTAAATACTAAAACTCCTTCTCTTTCGTTGTCGGACTTGAGAAGCGAGCGCATTGAAGCAAATACTATACTAAGTAGAGAAATAAAGTGTATTATAACGTGTAAAAGTGTGCGTTTTGTTTCGAAATTAATAAATCTATTTGTGATTTTTCATGGCGACCGTGACAGGACAGTAGTGTCTTAATAATAACATTAACTCCAAAATCGAGAATATATTCGTACATAAAAGTGGAAATAAACTTAAAGACTAAAAGTGCAAAAGTGCTCTCAGTATCGCGATCGTTTCGGTGTAACAATTCAGCGAGGAAAATCGTACAAAGAAGAACATCAAGAGACAATCAAAAGGGTGAGTCTGTATAGTTCCTTTAAACTTAATCAGGAATTTATTACTATCGTGCAAACCTTCGTTTATCGTGCGTATAATTCAAGCACTAACACTCTTGTGTTAGCAAATGAAGTGAGTGCAAGTGTCTATTCCTATCGTGTATTGTTAGACAGTAAAATTTCCAACAAGCGAATTCGTAGTGACTCTGGTGAAGGCGATAATCGCCCTCCCAGCAAACAGTCTTATTTAAGTGCAAATATAAAATATTCAACAATGGTGAATAATACGAATTATTACGGTGTGCTGGACGACTCCGGTGAAAATGCGGATAGTATTAATAATGAACGTTTAAACGTCATAAATTAAATGAACTGAAGAAAAATCATTCCAGTTTGTTCAGAACCATAGTCCGCTGGGACTTTAAGAGACAAAAACCAGGAAAAATAACACAATGTCTGGTTGTGTTTGATATTAATGTAAACTATAATAATGTGAAAAGTTCAGATTTCTTGTACAACACCCACAGGAACTATAATATTATTCCTACTAACAGCAATCTCAGCCCACTCCCAGCCCAACAGTACAAACAGCATCGAACCATCGTACCATCAGTACACCAGCTCCATCCGCACATCGTGCCATCAGTACACCAGCTCCATCCGCACATCGTACCATCAGTACACCAGCTCCATCCGCACATCGTACCATCAGCGAGACTCGTCTGCAAGAACAGTTTGCTCCATTCCCTATCACTGTGGGTACACACACACCCACACAGACAGTTGTGTATAGGTGTGTGCGTGTTGTGGATCGATGACGGATCATTTGGGGCATTAGTCGTTGTGATATCGAAGTCGATAGTTCGGAGAAATACATATTTGTTTGCAAAATAATTTGTTAGTTAGTAATTAATGTAATAAAGGTTTCATGTTCAATTCTTTTCCTTTCTCTTTCGTTTTCCATTCGTTGAAATTAATTTAAATTCTCTTACATAAATTTGTTGGTGCTTCTCATCCGGATATTTATTTTGTGAACCAGTGAGCTGTGTGCTAACTCCAAGGTTATAATGAATTCCATCAACCTTAAACGCGGGTATGTAAAGGGACGTGTAACGCGCGCTGCGGCCTTTGCAGACAATGTCGGCTCAGAGGTTACAGTGAAATTATTAGAGATTCGCTTAGAAAAATTGGACAGTATGTGGTTGGAGTTTTCAGCATTGCACGATCAGTGTCTTGTGAATGCGGACGAAAAAAATGGTGCGGACCTGGAAAATGAGTTCATCGCGTATGAAGAAAAATTCTTTTGTGTGCATTCAAATATAAAAAAGTGCATTCGGGAAAGACAATCGGGTGATCAAGAGACTTCGCTCCTTGAAAAACTAGCTGAACAACAATCGTCCTTTTTAATACACCTTAATTCGGCTTCGGAAACCTGTTCGTCTATTCAGTTGCCCTGTGCGTCTATACAGTTCCAACGTTTTCGGGTGACTACAAAGATTGGCCCTCATTTCGGGATTCGTACTTAGGTACCGTTGAAGCTCAGAAGAAACTATCGGCGACGCAAACGTTTCATTATCTGAAATCGTTTCTTCGCGATGAAGCAGCCAATCTAATTAAACACTTTTAAAACACTAAAACTTGGTCTCCCTCGTAGGCATGCGCGAGTTCCAGTTCTTGGCCTATCTTCTACTAACGCTGGACAAACTATATATATTAGTATAATAAACACACCTACTGGTCGACGCCTTTGTTATCGCCAAGCTAACGTCGAACCTGCCATCACAATCCTTCGATGCTTCGGATTGGTCACACCTTCTAAATATAGACCTTGCCGACCCTAATTTCAACACTCAAGGCCCTATTAACATGCTGCTTGGAGCTGACAAGCTATTGTGTATCCCGAAGGGAAAACAGATTCGAGGGCGAGACGATCTACCGGTATCACAGGAAACGTCGTTTGGATGGGTGATATCGGGACAGGTTCTTGATAATAAACAACCACAAGATCCAGTCGCGTAGCTCCACACTGCTATTGATGTCGACATTTTGCTGCAGCGGTTTTGGGAGCTAGATGAGCCGAGCATTAGAAGACGAAGCCGAAACACATTTCCGAAAGAACTTTTCACGTTCAGCGGATGGAAGGTATGTGGTGCACTTACCCTTTACTTCTCCCGTTCCTGATTTTGGTAATAGTCTGAATAACGCTGTAAACCGTTTACGTTCGATGGAACGACGTTTCGCAAAGGATCCAAAGCTGCATGAAATGTACGTCCAGTTCATGCGTGAATATCAGAACCTGGGTCATATGGTTCCTATTCCCGATGCCGAGCTAGACTTAATTCAGGATCCTGATATCCACCAAATAAATGCTGGTGTACCCCAAAGCTCTGTTCTGTCTCCGACACTCTTTCTCAGTTTTATTGATGATCTCTTGTCTGCTACTTTTAATCCAATCCATTCTTTCGCTGATGACAGCAACCTCAGCTTTACATATTCGTTCCGAAACTCAAGACCCTGCCCTTCGGCCGTAGAATTGGAACGGCAGCGTATGTTAAGCAAATTGAATTCCAATCTTTGCAGCATAATTATCTGGGAAAACAACAACAGAGTGGAATTCAATGCTTCAAAAACTCAATGCTGTCTGCTGTCACTCAAGCGAACGCTTGTTAGTCAGCCATTATCCATGAATGGCGCTTGTGTCGATGAAACCGGAAAGCTTTCCATCCTTGGTATGTGTATCAACACAACACTCAGTTGGAACGACCTCATATTTGAGGTAGCCAAAAATGCTGCGAAATGTTTAGGTTTCCTTAATCGATGCAAGAAATATTTTACCCCCTCTGATTTGGCTTTCATTTATAAGCTTGAGCTTGAGTACAACGCTCATATCTGGTCTGGTGCCCTGCACCTACCAGATAGAATCCAAAAGCGAGCGATAAAACTTATAGGAGACAACAATCTCGCAAAGTCATTAGACTCGCTCCAACATCGACGTACCGTTTCTTCTTTGTCCGTATTTTATCGCTTTTTCAACAAACGATACTCAAGTGAGCTAGCCAACTGCATTCCTCCTCTCCATGAATTCACCCGCAATACTCGTCTCGCCAGGAATGCTCATCAGTTTACCCTTAAGCCTACTTTCGTACGCACAGTTAAATTTAGAGACTCGTTCTTCAGCCGTACTACGCGAATTTGGAATGCTCTTCCCAGCCCTATATTTCCCACAGACTACTTGGTAAGTGGAACACGAATTTCTGGCCTCTGCGGATGCGGTGGTCTATGAGTGAATCGAACCTTGCAAGTTGTAATACGTCACATGAACACATAATAACCAAAGTGTTGGGTATGTTTTGGAACCCTATGGCTCACAAATACTTTTTTCGCTTGTCCAACTGTAATTTAAATCAGACTCTAACGAGACGCTCTCTGTTTTCAGAAATCTCTCGTATTTATGATCCTTTAGGATTTGTGGCATTATCGGTAGTTCTATTCAAAATGCTTTTCCAAGAGATGTGGTCTGCTGAGCTGAAACTGGGCTGAGATGATCCACTGCCGTCGCAACTAGTTAACAAGTGGAAGCGTTACCAGGAAGAGCTGCACTGTCTGGAGCAGATACAAGTGCCACGCATCATCTTTCATTCATGCGATGACGTTGAACTTCATGGCTTTGCAGATGCGTCAACTTTGGCCTACTCAGCTGTTGTGTATGCCCGCTATAAGCTTCCTTCTAATCAGTTCCGAGTCGTTTTAATTGCAGCCAAGACAAAGGTAGCACCAATAAAACCAGTGTCGGTTCCTAGGTTGGAATGTGCAGGCTTACTACTTAGCCGTCTGCTAGCGTTAATTAAATCGCCAATTCCGGTGCAATTCAGAGTATTCGCGTGGAGCGTGCTCCAATGGCTGTCTTCTTCTCCTCGTCGCTGGACTACAAAAGTCTACACGGAGACATATTCTTGTCACTACGGCTGACACTAATCGAATCAATCATTTAGCATCGAAGATATCGGAAGTTCGTTACTCAGAACTCTTTCTCGTTAAATCGGTTCAAAAGGACACATTTGTGCGTTGTTTTGAGAACAATCGTGCCATAAACATTAAATCAAAACTATTAAAATATACTCCATTCCTTGAAAAGGATGGAATACTTTGTGTTGGTGGTCATATTAAACACGCGGTCTTATCGTTTGAAGTAAAACACCCCATAATACTACCTAATAACCGATTTTCCTTACTTTTAGTCAAGTATCTTCACACAAAATATCTCCATCCTGGTGTGTCCGAGACTTTTGAAATAGTGCGCCAGCGATGTTGGATACTAGGCAGTCGCAACTTACTTCGCAAAATTGTCCATCAATGCAGAATGTGTTTTCGACAACGGAGGCTAAGCAGCAGGCAACTTATGGGCGATCTACCACCAGAGCGAGTCCACCAGAGTCGACTATTTTTAAACTCAAATTGTGACTACGCGGGTCCCTTCACAATCAGAGTATCCCGCGGCAGAAACCCTAAGTTTTCGAAAGCATATCTCGCTTTATTTGTATGCATGAGTACGAAGGCTATCCACTCAGAATTGGTAAGAGATTTGACAACCGACGCCTTCCTTGCAGCATTGAGGCGATTCATTGCGCGGCGCGGACGATGTTCAAACATATATACGGTCAATGGAACCAATTTCGTAGGGGCTCGACGCGCGCTTAATGAAATGCAGCAGTTGGTGTTGTCAAAACCCTACAACGAGGACATCAAAATGCTCTTCGGCTATGGAGGGGATCACCTGGCATTTCATTCCACCTTCCGCACCATATTTTGGTGGTTTGTAGGAGGCTGGGCTTAAGTCAGTGAAATTACACCTACGAAGAGTAGTTGGAGACTCAATCCTCACCTTTGAGGAGCTGTATACGGTTTTTACGCAAATTGAAGCGGTTTTAAATTCATACCCTCTCTGTGTAATTTCAGATGAGGATTTAGACCCGCTTACTCCTTCACACTTCCTCATAGGAGAGCCACATACATCCATTCCAGAACATAGTTACCTGGATGTTTCCACAAACCAGCTGTCGCATTGGAATCATTTGCGAAGTATGGTCCAAGGATTTTGGAAACGGTGGCAAACCGAATAAATAGCATAGGAGCGCCCTAAGTGGAAGACAGTCGAACCGAGCATAAAAGTTGGTGATTTGGTGGTTGTTCAAAAACCCAATATGCCACCATCAAAGTGGCTTCTTGGTTGTGTGGAAGCTGTGCACCCTGGATCGGATAAGCGAACGAGAGTGGTTACTGTTCAGACAAAACGAGGACAAGTGATTCGTCCAGTTACCAAACTAGCAGCACTGCCATTGTCCTGAAACTCGTTTCAGGGGGCCCGGGATGTTTGTGTTTGATATTAATGTAAACTATAATAATGTGTAAAGTTCAGATTTTTTGTACAACACCCAATCTCAGCCCACTCCCAGCCCAACAGTACAAACAGCATCGAACCATCGTACCATCAGTACACCAGCTCCATCCGCACATCGTACCATCAGCACACTAGCTCCATCCGCCCATCGTACCATCAGTACACCAGCACCATCCCATAATTCAGGATCCTGATATCCACCAAATAAATGCTGGTGTACCCCAAAGCTCTGTTCTGTCTCCGACACTCTTTCTCAGTTTTATTGATGATCTCTTGTCTGCTACTTTTAATCCAATCCATTCTTTCGCTGATGACAGCAACCTCAGCTTTACATATTCGTTCCGAAACTCAAGACCCTGCCCTTCGGCCGTAGAATTGGAACGGCAGCGTATGTTAAGCAAATTGAATTCCAATCTTTGCAGCATAATTATCTGGGAAAACAACAACAGAGTGGAATTCAATGCTTCAAAAACTCAATGCTGTCTGCTGTCACTCAAGCGAACGCTTGTTAGTCAGCCATTATCCATGAATGGCGCTTGTGTCGATGAAACCGGAAAGCTTTCCATCCTTGGTATGTGTATCAACACAACACTCAGTTGGAACGACCTCATATTTGAGGTAGCCAAAAATGCTGCGAAATGTTTAGGTTTCCTTAATCGATGCAAGAAATATTTTACCCCCTCTGATTTGGCTTTCATTTATAAGCTTGAGCTTGAGTACAACGCTCATATCTGGTCTGGTGCCCTGCACCTACCAGATAGAATCCAAAAGCGAGCGATAAAACTTATAGGAGACAACAATCTCGCAAAGTCATTAGACTCGCTCCAACATCGACGTACCGTTTCTTCTTTGTCCGTATTTTATCGCTTTTTCAACAAACGATACTCAAGTGAGCTAGCCAACTGCATTCCTCCTCTCCATGAATTCACCCACAATACTCGTCTCGCCAGGAATGCTCATCAGTTTACCCTTAAGCCTACTTTCGTACGCACAGTTAAATTTAGAGACTCGTTCTTCAGCCGTACTACGCGAATTTGGAATGCTCTTCCCAGCCCTATATTTCCCACAGACTACTTGGTAAGTGGAACACGAATTTCTGGCCTCTGCGGATGCGGTGGTCTATGAGTGAATCGAACCTTGCAAGTTGTAATACGTCACATGAACACATAATAACCAAAGTGTTGGGTATGTTTTGGAACCCTATGGCTCACAAATACTTTTTTCGCTTGTCCAACTGTAATTTAAATCAGACTCTAACGAGACGCTCTCTGTTTTCAGAAATCTCTCGTATTTATGATCCTTTAGGATTTGTGGCATTATCGGTAGTTCTATTCAAAATGCTTTTCCAAGAGATGTGGTCTGCTGAGCTGAAACTGGGCTGAGATGATCCACTGCCGTCGCAACTAGTTAACAAGTGGAAGCGTTACCAGGAAGAGCTGCACTGTCTGGAGCAGATACAAGTGCCACGCATCATCTTTCATACATGCGATGACGTTGAACTTCATGGCTTTGCAGATGCGTCAACTTTGGCCTACTCAGCTGTTGTGTATGCCGCTGTAAGCTTCCTTCTAATCAGTTCCGAGTCGTTTTAATTGCAGCCAAGACAAAGGTAGCACCAATAAAACCAGTGTCGGTTCCTAGGTTGGAATGTGCAGGCTTACTACTTAGCCGTCTGCTAGCGTTAATTAAATCGCCAATTCCGGTGCAATTCAGAGTATTCGCGTGGAGCGTGCTCCAATGGCTGTCTTCTTCTCCTCGTCGCTGGACTACAAAAGTCTACACGGAGACATATTCTTGTCACTACGGCTGACACTAATCGAATCAATCATTTAGCATCGAAGATATCGGAAGTTCGTTACTCAGAACTCTTTCTCGTTAAATCGGTTCAAAAGGACACATTTGTGCGTTGTTTTGAGAACAATCGTGCCATAAACATTAAATCAAAACTATTAAAATATACTCCATTCCTTGACAAGGATGGAATACTTCGTGTTGGTGGTCATATTAAACACGCGGTCTTATCGTTTGAAGTAAAACACCCCATAATACTACCTAATAACCGAATTTCCTTACTTTTAGTCAAGTATCTTTACACAAAATATCTCCATCCTGGTGTGTCCGAGACTTTTGAAATAGTGCGCCAGCGATGTTGGATACTAGGCAGTCGCAACTTACTTCGCAAAATTGTCCATCAATGCAGAATGTGTTTTCGACAACGGAGGCTAAGCAGCAGGCAACTTATGGGCGATCTACCACCAGAGCGAGTCCACCAGAGTCGACTATTTTTAAACTCAGGTTGTGACTACGCGGGTCCCTTCACAATCAGAGTATCCCGCGGCAGAAACCCTAAGTTTTCGAAAGCATATCTCGCTTTATTTGTATGCATGAGTACGAAGGCTATCCACTCAGAATTGGTAAGAGATTTGACAACCGACGCCTTCCTTGCAGCATTGAGGCGATTCATTGCGCGGCGCGGACGATGTTCAAACATATATACGGTCAATGGAACCAATTTCGTAGGGGCTCGACGCGCGCTTAATGAAATGCAGCAGTTGGTGTTGTCAAAACCCTACAACGAGGACATCAAAATGCTCTTCGGCTATGGAGGGGATCACCTGGCATTTCATTCCACCTTCCGCACCATATTTTGGTGGTTTGTAGGAGGCTGGGCTTAAGTCAGTGAAATTACACCTACGAAGAGTAGTTGGAGACTCAATCCTCACCTTTGAGGAGCTGTATACGGTATTTACGCAAATTGAAGCGGTTTTAAATTCATACCCTCTCTGTGTAATTTCAGATGAGGATTTAGACCCGCTTACTCCTTCACACTTCCTCATAGGAGAGCCACATACATCCATTCCAGAACATAGTTACCTGGATGTTTCCACAAACCAGCTGTCGCATTGGAATCATTTGCGAAGTATGGTCCAAGGATTTTGGAAACGGTGGCAAACCGAATAAATAGCATAGGAGCGCCCTAAGTGGAAGACAGTCGAACCGAGCATAAAAGTTGGTGATTTGGTGGTTGTTCAAAAACCCAATATGCCACCATCAAAGTGGCTTCTTGGTTGTGTGGAAGCTGTGCACCCTGGATCGGATAAGCGAACGAGAGTGGTTACTGTTCAGACAAAACGAGGACAAGTGATTCGTCCAGTTACCAAACTAGCAGCACTGCCATTGTCGTGAAACTCGTTTCAGGGGGCCCGGGATGTTTGTGTTTGATATTAATGTAAACTATAATAATGTGTAAAGTTCAGATTTTTTGTACAACACCCAATCTCAGCCCACTCCCAGCCCAACAGTACAAACAGCATCGAACCATCGTACCATCAGTACACCAGCTCCATCCGCACATCGTACCATCAGCACACTAGCTCCATCCGCCCATCGTACCATCAGTACACCAGCACCATCCCATAATTCAGGATCCTGATATCCACCAAATAAATGCTGGTGTACCCCAAAGCTCTGTTCTGTCTCCGACACTCTTTCTCAGTTTTATTGATGATCTCTTGTCTGCTACTTTTAATCCAATCCATTCTTTCGCTGATGACAGCAACCTCAGCTTTACATATTCGTTCCGAAACTCAAGACCCTGCCCTTCGGCCGTAGAATTGGAACGGCAGCGTATGTTAAGCAAATTGAATTCCAATCTTTGCAGCATAATTATCTGGGAAAACAACAACAGAGTGGAATTCAATGCTTCAAAAACTCAATGCTGTCTGCTGTCACTCAAGCGAACGCTTGTTAGTCAGCCATTATCCATGAATGGCGCTTGTGTCGATGAAACCGGAAAGCTTTCCATCCTTGGTATGTGTATCAACACAACACTCAGTTGGAACGACCTCATATTTGAGGTAGCCAAAAATGCTGCGAAATGTTTAGGTTTCCTTAATCGATGCAAGAAATATTTTACCCCCTCTGATTTGGCTTTCATTTATAAGCTTGAGCTTGAGTACAACGCTCATATCTGGTCTGGTGCCCTGCACCTACCAGATAGAATCCAAAAGCGAGCGATAAAACTTATAGGAGACAACAATCTCGCAAAGTCATTAGACTCGCTCCAACATCGACGTACCGTTTCTTCTTTGTCCGTATTTTATCGCTTTTTCAACAAACGATACTCAAGTGAGCTAGCCAACTGCATTCCTCCTCTCCATGAATTCACCCGCAATACTCGTCTCGCCAGGAATGCTCATCAGTTTACCCTTAAGCCTACTTTCGTACGCACAGTTAAATTTAGAGACTCGTTCTTCAGCCGTACTACGCGAATTTGGAATGCTCTTCCCAGCCCTATATTTCCCACAGACTACTTGGTAAGTGGAACACGAATTTCTGGCCTCTGCGGATGCGGTGGTCTATGAGTGAATCGAACCTTGCAAGTTGTAATACGTCACATGAACACATAATAACCAAAGTGTTGGGTATGTTTTGGAACCCTATGGCTCACAAATACTTTTTTCGCTTGTCCAACTGTAATTTAAATCAGACTCTAACGAGACGCTCTCTGTTTTCAGAAATCTCTCGTATTTATGATCCTTTAGGATTTGTGGCATTATCGGTAGTTCTATTCAAAATGCTTTTCCAAGAGATGTGGTCTGCTGAGCTGAAACTGGGCTGAGATGATCCACTGCCGTCGCAACTAGTTAACAAGTGGAAGCGTTACCAGGAAGAGCTGCACTGTCTGGAGCAGATACAAGTGCCACGCATCATCTTTCATACATGCGATGACGTTGAACTTCATGGCTTTGCAGATGCGTCAACTTTGGCCTACTCAGCTGTTGTGTATGCCCGCTGTAAGCTTCCTTCTAATCAGTTCCGAGTCGTTTTAATTGCAGCCAAGACAAAGGTAGCACCAATAAAACCAGTGTCGGTTCCTAGGTTGGAATGTGCAGGCTTACTACTTAGCCGTCTGCTAGCGTTAATTAAATCGCCAATTCCGGTGCAATTCAGAGTATTCGCGTGGAGCGTGGCTGTCTGTCTGTCTTCTTCTCCTCGTCGCTGGACTACAAAAGTCTACACGGAGACATATTCTTGTCACTACGGCTGACACTAATCGAATCAATCATTTAGCATCGAAGATATCGGAAGTTCGTTACTCAGAACTCTTTCTCGTTAAATCGGTTCAAAAGGACACATTTGTGCGTTGTTTTGAGAACAATCGTGCCATAAACATTAAATCAAAACTATTAAAATATACTCCATTCCTTGAAAAGGATGGAATACTTTGTGTTGGTGGTCATATTAAACACGCGGTCTTATCGTTTGAAGTAAAACACCCCATAATACTACCTAATAACCGATTTTCCTTACTTTTAGTCAAGTATCTTCACACAAAATATCTCCATCCTGGTGTGTCCGAGACTTTTGAAATAGTGCGCCAGCGATGTTGGATACTAGGCAGTCGCAACTTACTTCGCAAAATTGTCCATCAATGCAGAATGTGTTTTCGACAACGGAGGCTAAGCAGCAGGCAACTTATGGGCGATCTACCACCAGAGCGAGTCCACCAGAGTCGACTATTTTTAAACTCAAATTGTGACTACGCGGGTCCCTTCACAATCAGAGTATCCCGCGGCAGAAACCCTAAGTTTTCGAAAGCATATCTCGCTTTATTTGTATGCATGAGTACGAAGGCTATCCACTCAGAATTGGTAAGAGATTTGACAACCGACGCCTTCCTTGCAGCATTGAGGCGATTCATTGCGCGGCGCGGACGATGTTCAAACATATATACGGTCAATGGAACCAATTTCGTAGGGGCTCGACGCGCGCTTAATGAAATGCAGCAGTTGGTGTTGTCAAAACCCTACAACATGGACATCAAAATGCTCTTCGGCTATGGAGGGGATCACCTGGCATTTCATTCCACCTTCCGCACCATATTTTGGTGGTTTGTAGGAGGCTGGGCTTAAGTCAGTGAAATTACACCTACGAAGAGTAGTTGGAGACTCAATCCTCACCTTTGAGGAGCTGTATACGGTTTTTACGCAAATTGAAGCGGTTTTAAATTCATACCCTCTCTGTGTAATTTCAGATGAGGATTTAGACCCGCTTACTCCTTCACACTTCCTCATAGGAGAGCCACATACATCCATTCCAGAACATAGTTACCTGGATGTTTCCACAAACCAGCTGTCGCATTGGAATCATTTGCGAAGTATGGTCCAAGGATTTTGGAAACGGTGGCAAACCGAATAAATAGCATAGGAGCGCCCTAAGTGGAAGACAGTCGAACCGAGCATAAAAGTTGGTGATTTGGTGGTTGTTCAAAAACCCAATATGCCACCATCAAAGTGGCTTCTTGGTTGTGTGGAAGCTGTGCACCCTGGATCGGATAAGCGAACGAGAGTGGTTACTGTTCAGACAAAACGAGGACAAGTGATTCGTCCAGTTACCAAACTAGCAGCACTGCCATTGTCCTGAAACTCGTTTCAGGGGGCCCGGGATGTTTGTGTTTGATATTAATGTAAACTATAATAATGTGTAAAGTTCAGATTTTTTGTACAACACCCAATCTCAGCCCACTCCCAGCCCAACAGTACAAACAGCATCGAACCATCGTACCATCAGTACACCAGCTCCATCCGCACATCGTACCATCAGCACACTAGCTCCATCCGCCCATCGTACCATCAGTACACCAGCACCATCCCATAATTCAGGATCCTGATATCCACCAAATAAATGCTGGTGTACCCCAAAGCTCTGTTCTGTCTCCGACACTCTTTCTCAGTTTTATTGATGATCTCTTGTCTGCTACTTTTAATCCAATCCATTCTTTCGCTGATGACAGCAACCTCAGCTTTACATATTCGTTCCGAAACTCAAGACCCTGCCCTTCGGCCGTAGAATTGGAACGGCAGCGTATGTTAAGCAAATTGAATTCCAATCTTTGCAGCATAATTATCTGGGAAAACAACAACAGAGTGGAATTCAATGCTTCAAAAACTCAATGCTGTCTGCTGTCACTCAAGCGAACGCTTGTTAGTCAGCCATTATCCATGAATGGCGCTTGTGTCGATGAAACCGGAAAGCTTTCCATCCTTGGTATGTGTATCAACACAACACTCAGTTGGAACGACCTCATATTTGAGGTAGCCAAAAATGCTGCGAAATGTTTAGGTTTCCTTAATCGATGCAAGAAATATTTTACCCCCTCTGATTTGGCTTTCATTTATAAGCTTGAGCTTGAGTACAACGCTCATATCTGGTCTGGTGCCCTGCACCTACCAGATAGAATCCAAAAGCGAGCGATAAAACTTATAGGAGACAACAATCTCGCAAAGTCATTAGACTCGCTCCAACATCGACGTACCGTTTCTTCTTTGTCCGTATTTTATCGCTTTTTCAACAAACGATACTCAAGTGAGCTAGCCAACTGCATTCCTCCTCTCCATGAATTCACCCGCAATACTCGTCTCGCCAGGAATGCTCATCAGTTTACCCTTAAGCCTACTTTCGTACGCACAGTTAAATTTAGAGACTCGTTCTTCAGCCGTACTACGCGAATTTGGAATGCTCTTCCCAGCCCTATATTTCCCACAGACTACTTGGTAAGTGGAACACGAATTTCTGGCCTCTGCGGATGCGGTGGTCTATGAGTGAATCGAACCTTGCAAGTTGTAATACGTCACATGAACACATAATAACCAAAGTGTTGGGTATGTTTTGGAACCCTATGGCTCACAAATACTTTTTTCGCTTGTCCAACTGTAATTTAAATCAGACTCTAACGAGACGCTCTCTGTTTTCAGAAATCTCTCGTATTTATGATCCTTTAGGATTTGTGGCATTATCGGTAGTTCTATTCAAAATGCTTTTCCAAGAGATGTGGTCTGCTGAGCTGAAACTGGGCTGAGATGATCCACTGCCGTCGCAACTAGTTAACAAGTGGAAGCGTTACCAGGAAGAGCTGCACTGTCTGGAGCAGATACAAGTGCCACGCATCATCTTTCATACATGCGATGACGTTGAACTTCATGGCTTTGCAGATGCGTCAACTTTGGCCTACTCAGCTGTTGTGTATGCCCGCTGTAAGCTTCCTTCTAATCAGTTCCGAGTCGTTTTAATTGCAGCCAAGACAAAGGTAGCACCAATAAAACCAGTGTCGGTTCCTAGGTTGGAATGTGCAGGCTTACTACTTAGCCGTCTGCTAGCGTTAATTAAATCGCCAATTCCGGTGCAATTCAGAGTATTCGCGTGGAGCGTGCTCCAATGGCTGTCTTCTTCTCCTCGTCGCTGGACTACAAAAGTCTACACGGAGACATATTCTTGTCACTACGGCTGACACTAATCGAATCAATCATTTAGCATCGAAGATATCGGAAGTTCGTTACTCAGAACTCTTTCTCGTTAAATCGGTTCAAAAGGACACATTTGTGCGTTGTTTTGAGAACAATCGTGCCATAAACATTAAATCAAAACTATTAAAATATACTCCATTCCTTGACAAGGATGGAATACTTCGTGTTGGTGGTCATATTAAACACGCGGTCTTATCGTTTGAAGTAAAACACCCCATAATACTACCTAATAACCGAATTTCCTTACTTTTAGTCAAGTATCTTTACACAAAATATCTCCATCCTGGTGTGTCCGAGACTTTTGAAATAGTGCGCCAGCGATGTTGGATACTAGGCAGTCGCAACTTACTTCGCAAAATTGTCCATCAATGCAGAATGTGTTTTCGACAACGGAGGCTAAGCAGCAGGCAACTTATGGGCGATCTACCACCAGAGCGAGTCCACCAGAGTCGACTATTTTTAAACTCAGGTTGTGACTACGCGGGTCCCTTCACAATCAGAGTATCCCGCGGCAGAAACCCTAAGTTTTCGAAAGCATATCTCGCTTTATTTGTATGCATGAGTACGAAGGCTATCCACTCAGAATTGGTAAGAGATTTGACAACCGACGCCTTCCTTGCAGCATTGAGGCGATTCATTGCGCGGCGCGGACGATGTTCAAACATATATACGGTCAATGGAACCAATTTCGTAGGGGCTCGACGCGCGCTTAATGAAATGCAGCAGTTGGTGTTGTCAAAACCCTACAACGAGGACATCAAAATGCTCTTCGGCTATGGAGGGGATCACCTGGCATTTCATTCCACCTTCCGCACCATATTTTGGTGGTTTGTAGGAGGCTGGGCTTAAGTCAGTGAAATTACACCTACGAAGAGTAGTTGGAGACTCAATCCTCACCTTTGAGGAGCTGTATACGGTATTTACGCAAATTGAAGCGGTTTTAAATTCATACCCTCTCTGTGTAATTTCAGATGAGGATTTAGACCCGCTTACTCCTTCACACTTCCTCATAGGAGAGCCACATACATCCATTCCAGAACATAGTTACCTGGATGTTTCCACAAACCAGCTGTCGCATTGGAATCATTTGCAAAGTATGGTCCAAGGATTTTGGAAACGGTGGCAAACCGAATAAATAGCATAGGAGCGCCCTAAGTGGAAGACAGTCGAACCGAGCATAAAAGTTGGTGATTTGGTGGTTGTTCAAAAACCCAATATGCCACCACCAAAGTGGCTTCTTGGTTGTGTGGAAGCTGTGCACCCTGGATCGGATAAGCGAACGAGAGTGGTTACTGTTCAGACAAAACGAGGACAAGTGATTCGTCCAGTTACCAAACTAGCAGCACTGCCATTGTCCTGAAACTCGTTTCAGGGGGCCCGGGATGTTTGTGTTTGATATTAATGTAAACTATAATAATGTGTAAAGTTCAGATTTTTTGTACAACACCCATAGGAACTATCATATTATTCCTACTAACAGCAATCTCAGCCCACTCCCAGCCCAACAGTACAAACAGCATCGAACCATCGTACCATCAGTACACCAGCTCCATCCGCACATCGTACCATCAGCACACTAGCTCCATCCGCCCATCGTACCATCAGTACACCAGCACCATCCGCACATCGTACCATCAGTACACCAGCTCCATCCGCACATCGTACCATAAGCACACCAGCACCATCCGCACATCGTACCATCAGTACACCAGCTCACTCCGCACATCGTACCATCAGCACACCAGCACCATACGCACATCGTACCATTAGTACACCAGCTCCATCCGCATATCGTACCATCAGTACACCAGCACCATCCGCACTTCGTACCATCAGTATACCAGCTCCATCCGCACATCGTACCATCAGTACACCAGCACCATCCGAACATCGTACCATCAGTACACCAGCACCATCCGCACATCGTACCATCAGCGAGACTCGTCTGCAAGAACAATTTGCTCCATTCCCTATCACTGTGGGTACACACACACGCACAGAGACTGTTGTGAAATATAGGTGTGTGCGTGTTCGGAAATTGTCATCGCGTGCGTGTGTGTTTTAAGAAGTCAATGCTGATGGGTTTCTGTGGATCGATGATGGATCATTTGGGCATTAGTCGTTGGGATATCGAAGTCGATAGTTCGGAGAAATACATATTCGTTTGCAATGTAATAATTGTCAGCTGTATGGACACGGCTCCATGCATTGTCACGCAAAAAGTTCTTCTGCTAACTGCTCCGGCAGCCACAGAACAACTGAATGCAAAGAACCTAACACGATGCGTTGACCATAAACATGTCACAAGGGCAGTCGCTGGCCACTTGTATGTTGCGCGTTCCCGATTTGCGAAACCGCTCTCACTCTTCATTTACGCCGGAGTAGAAAACAAAAAATATTGCGCAGCATGTTCTATCGTTTTTTTAAAATTTCAATAAAACTAATAGAACTCAATGAAATTAATACCTGATTTTATTCTATTTTTCCAAATATTGGACAGGACAACGTCTGTCGGGTCAGTTGGTAATGTGCATATGTATGCAATCTCATCATCGGACTACTACAAAGATTAGCGGAAAGATGTGAGCACGATATAAATATTGTATAAAATATGTACACACATGAAACAAATTTAAAAGCTGTTTTTTTTTTTTATTTTCGTTTACTTGATTAATGAATTCTGACAAGCTCCTTTTCGTCAACAAAAAAATCAAAGCCACAAAATTAAAGTAATATTTGTTGATTAATTTATTGCAACAACAAACTTACAACTACCTATATTTCAACGAATATTTCTTTATGTTAGTTGTTTAAGCTGTTTTTTTAAATTAATTTGGATCATTGATGGACTGACGTGACAAATCTTGCAAGTTGTTCCTATTTAGCGATGGTGATAAACGTCTGTGGCATAAAAGATTACTTGTAGATATTATTTCATTAGTCTCAATTAAGAAGGGCATATGGGTATCGGAATCCACTTTAGAATTTTCCCTTAACAAGAGATATACAGTCCCATCCGGTGCTTGTTGCAGACTGTACTTCGATGGGGAACATAGATTTCCATCATCATCTCTCAAAAACTGTAAAGAAATCAAATATGAAAAATACATATAAGTTCAAGTTAATTTATACTTAAGAGATTTTAATATGTATGTAATAGGAATAGACCAATGTACACAGCAATTATGACAGATGTTCCATTATAGGTGCGAAGGTTTATTAGTCAATCTAGAATAATTTATAGAATAGATAGAATAGAAAAATATTATTTACTTATAATATACCATAAGAGCAGACTAGGGAAAATAACGCTTCTCGTCTTTCCGCGACTACGTATGTCTGCCCACTTCTGTCAGGTCAGATAGTACAAAATATTTAAATTCCCGAAACATCTTTTATACAGTGCCGATCACTTGAATAGCACCACCCTTTGCTTCGAGTTTTAAGTTTAATATCTTCGAAAATAATAATAAACATTATTGGATTTATTTTAAATTATTTGAATTATACTGAAGAAATGATATCAATATTTACAGTTGTAATTTTCGTATACATTTTAAAGCTATGTGATTCAAATTACTTGTAAATTTTGGGTCACTTGAATTGCACCTGTCCATACAAAATTAATTTCAGAATTCTATGGCGGCCAAACCAACAATGAGACGGTTGGTTATAAATAACTTCATACATCCTGTTGGGCAGGGAATCACACAAATTCTTGATGTAATCTTTCGAAATGGAGGCCCAGCTAGTAGTTACTTTATGTATGTTCTGGACCAGGAAGTGGTTGTGTTGTTTATGTTATTTTAGTGTTGTTTATGTTATTTTATGTATGTTCTGTACCAGTAAGTGTGTTGTTAATGTTGTTTGATGTTGTTTATGTTGCTTAATGTATGTTCTGGAGCAGGGTGTATATTATTGGATATGCCGACGTGAGTTGTAAGTGTGTGGGGTGTATTTCTTTGTTGTTTTGTCGTGTGCCATGTGTGGATTGATGTCGGCGTTGTTTGTTTGAAAGGGTGCCGCGGTGTATGTATGTTCTGGACCAGTAAGTGGGCTGTGGTTAGTCGCGTGGCAGGTGTGTCGCATGCCAATGCGTGGGAAAAAGTATAGTGTGGGTGTGGTGAGTGGTATGGTGATGTTTTGGCTTGGAAAAGGGGGGTAGGGGGGTAGTGTTTATCATGTTTGTGGATATTTGTATATATTTTGTTATTTGTTATATTTGTTGTTTTTTCTTTTTTTGTCGTTTGCCATGTGTCATTCAAGTTGGTAGGCAAAGGAAGTAGATAGAGCAAAGAGTGTGTGTGCGAGGTCTTTGGTTGTTCCCGAGCGAGGTTGTGGGGTAGGTTAGTGAATAAAAGGTGGTGGATAGCAAGTATATGGGACATGAGTTCAGCAAGAGCACATGATAGGAAATGTATTACGAGAGGCGTTCTGAAGAACTTGGCTAGTGTATGGTAAAGGGTGATTCAAGTTTCACCTGTAAGAAACGTTTGAGGAATTTGAAGTTTGGATTCAGTTTCGGAAGATACCTGCGAGCTTTGTTAAGCAGATGCTGTTTGGGAGTACCGAAAGTGGCGAAAATGAGCAGTTGATAAACTGCGATGAGATGATAGATATGAGAGATGTAAAGCAAGCATACCGTATGAATATAATATAAATAAAAAACTGTTTTTATTGTACTATTTGACTTTTATTTATCCAAGAGTTATGATTGTCTGTGAAGCCAAGCCATTTAACAAATATTTGATTGGCTTTGCTCTTGAGTGCTTTTTCCACTAGAAAAACATTTGGGTGATGGGTTTTCTGTAGTTCCAGTTCATAAAAGGACCCCTGAATTGGTTGACCTTGAAAATCGTTCAGTGAATAGGTGATCGGATTGGTGACATTAACTTTATTAATGGTAAATACTTCTGTTGGGTGTGTACCCCTTTTCAAAAACATGCTTATATTTGCTGATGCGTACTTGATCACCAGTTTTAAATTTGCCCTTGATAAATACTTTCGTGTGATTGTAGACCGTGGTCAACAGATCATTGGAATTTTTTCTATTTACATCAGCTGGTCTCATTTTTATTGTTCTATGCTTGGAGTGGTTGTATGTGTGCAGAATATTTTTCAAAATGTCTAACCATTTGTAGTTGGAATTAAAACATTTTTTCTTTAATGGTTGGATTAAAGCGTTCCACAATTGATGCTTTCAGGGTGCTGAATGTCGAGTAGTGATTGATTTTTAATTTATTCATGAGAGTTGTAAAATGTTTGTTGAAAAATTCTTTTCCATCATCGGTTTGTAAATTCGTTGGTATTCTTTTTGAGTTGGTAAAGATGGATTCCATGGCTTCTGTAACAGATGACCCAGTTTTTTTTTGATAGGAATAGCCCATGCATACTTTGAAAATGTATCAATAACAGTCAATAAATATTTGAAGCCTTTATTTTGATTGCTGTAAGGTATCATTTCTACCAAATCAATTTTTTGATAGGAATAGCCCATGCATACTTTGAAAATGTATCAATAACAGTCAATAAATATTTGAAGTCTTTATTTTGATTGCTGTAAGGTATCATTTCTACCAAATCGGCCTGCCACAAGTCATCAAAGCCCTTAATAATAACTCGGCGTCTACTGAAATATCTTCTTGCAGGTTTATGCAGCTCCTCAACAACATTTCGTTTACTCATCCTGAGCGATAATAAATGAGAAAACAAAAGACGGTTGTATTTTATAAATTTATTTTATTAGATAAAAAGCTATTTAACATGTAGACATTTTGAAGGGCGCAGCATTTAGAATGAGATAAACATTTTACGGAATTTGGGTAGAGATGTTTTAGTTCTTTAAAACTAAGACATCCAATATCTTCTACATTGACTACGTCAACATTTTCATTCTGAAGTATTTCCTTTAACCATTTGGATTTTTCAGTGCCTTTCACGTATACCGATGTGTGTTGAAAAACATCACGTAGATATTGTTTGACCTTTCGAAATTCGGTAAATCCTCCATCCCACATCAGTCCATGATGATTTTGGTAGAGCCATTGACCTTGTTTCTTCAATTCAAATGGCAATTGCTCAAAGTTGAAAGGAGGTAATAAAATGAAATGATAATGTTGACCTTGTTGTAGGATAGCCAATTCCTTTACAATGAATTGATCTTTCGGGCATTTAAATCCTTGAATATCCAGAATAAAATGCATGTTGCTGTTGTTTCTACAGATGATTGACTACTGACTTACACTTCTCGGGAGACAGTTTGTATCAGGGGATTATAATTTATAATACGATCATGTAGGATTAAACAGTATGCTGACGTAGTTGCAGGTAATGGTTTGCTCGTTTTAATTTCAATGCGAATATCGACGGGACCATTTTTAATTATTTCACTCTGATGTCGGCAATCAATGATAAAGATTGGGGCTTGGGATTTGAAATTGTCTCTGGATAGGAGTTGTTCAGCAATTGATCGGTTGTAGTAGGTCTTTTGAAAGTCGCATTACATATTATAAAGTTGACTGAAATTGTTCTTTTCGAATGAAAGATTTAAATCTTCTAATGGGTATGTCTCAGAATTTAAGTATGCCTTCACATTGATGACGCCACAGTGATCAAAAATGTTGGATCTTCCTTGAGCAAATTACGTTTGTTGGTTTGTAGAGCGACAATAATGTATCGTGGTTTCTCCAAATGAGAGGTTGTCTTAACATTCCAAATGTAGTGGGAGGTCATTGGTAATGCGGGGTACTCGTATAGATCCCAGTTTCGGAAGGCAATTTTCATAGATTGGCTATTGCTTATAGGTTTATACAGTACTAGTTTGTAGGAATCTGACAGAGTAATATGTGGAACTTTCTTCCCCGCTGACTAATGAGTTTGCATCGTGCGTGATCGCGTTAAAATTAAATCATGACGACCGTTTGGAATAATTTTCTTGTAATCTTCAGCAAATCCGAGCAGTTTATTTAGTGGGATACAAAAATTAAAATAGAATCCATCCACGTTGATTGATGAATTTGGTGACCAAGATGCATTAAGCAGCATATCGCTTTCATTTTTATTCAAAGATAAATAATTTTTGATGGTGGATGTTATTCCAACATTACGATTGACATCAATTTCAAAGCCATTTAATTCATAACGAATTTCATCAAAGAGGAAGACTATCCCGTTGTTTACAAGTGCTGTTTTTGCGATTGCACTACCATCAGATTTTGATACAGTACCTTCAATATATATATATCTTTCCGAAGGTAAGATGTTAAGATTTTGATGTTGCACACAAATTTGAATAATGTCATTCTTTTCGAAATTATTCAAAAACGGTGAGTATGTGTGATATTCCAATTTCGTGATGCTGTCTTCAAAGGATGGTTCTTCGAATATGTTGAGCATGATTTACTTTAATTTGTAGCCCAGTGTTAATAGGAATTGCTTATTTGTTTGGGAAAGTCTTACGGCTGTTGTTCTTCTATTCAGCGTCAATGATGTATTGATAGGTTTGACGTTGTTTGAAGCTATTTTATAGTTAAGTTGACGATTGTATATAATCATTGTGCTTTAAGATGTATTCGAACTGTAATATTTTTCCCCGAAAATTTATTTGGTTACCGTCCTGATCCAGAAGACTTATTGTCACAGTACTTATCCTCCTTGTGTTCACAGGCAGATAGATAACATTATGGGGGACTTCTATTATTTGATAGCCTGAACTGACCTTAACCGAAAACTGATGTAGTATGTGTGCCGGTTTATTATTTATGTATGTTTCATCAATTAAATTACATTCAACCCGTACCGTATTCACTCTATTGATATCGACGTACAGATCTGATTCATGTATTTTGTTAGCGGCAAGCCTTTTCTTGCTGAACCCCAACAACGAACCAATAGAGTTTGGTTGTGAAAAATCAATATCTACGTTGCTATTAATTTCGCACTTTAAAGTATTGTTATTTGCCCTTATTTTGACAATCAGTTTATCAGATCGATCGTTGTGGTGTAATTTGAGAACTTGCTGAATAAATTCATTAATATCTTCAATCTCATATGACCCCACGGGGAAACTTATGATTACATCATCGGAGATATAAAATAAATTGTTAAACACATCCACATTTGGTATAGAGTTGTACATATGTCCGCAGATCGACTAAACCGCATACGTAATTCGAGTTTACAATAATTGGCGAAAGGTAGTCTGTTGTTAGAGAGGATTGGTCTCCACTTAACGTGAGTGTTAGCGACATTGTGGCTTTGAATGAAATGAAACAAGTTTTTATTGCACATTCAATTTATTTAGTAGTAGAAAGCTTAAACATAGATGACCACATATGAATGTATTGAATTTTTGACAGTTGTTGTAATTGTATTGAATATTTTTACCGAGATAACGCACAACTTCTAAAGGAGGTCTCAGGTTACCGAAGCTATCAAAATATTCCACAATATTACACTTTTTTACGTTTGCCACCCAATGAGATCCGGAACCACTGTCATTGTCCAGATTTATTACCCCACACTCTTTACGATGTGATCTGTTCGGTAGCGTATCTTTCATGTACACCCCACGAAAGTTGGGTATATATCGTTTACCAAATTCCATTACATTAACATTGGTGAGAGGTCGATTGGGTAGATGATCAATTAGTTTTTTGAGTTTTGTGCTCTAAGGACAAGTCCAAAGCCTTTTTTGTATGGTTGTAGAAAAAGACCGTTGCCTCGTTTAATCTTTATTGCTTCCATCGCATGATTATGTCGCTTGTTCTCTTCCAGTTGTTTCTTTGCTGCATTTGATTCATTTCTTGCTTTAACCACACCTGCTGCTCCTCCGCCTAGAGCTCTCACGGCTGACAAAACTGATAATATCGGTAACAGTGGTAAGAATCCTCCAACTTTTGGCAATGGTATAACTGCAATGAAATATACTTGCGTTTTTGTCTGATGACTTTTTTGGCTGCTTGTAAGGCTGTCATTGCAATGGTGTTTGGATCTTCAGTATTTGGAGACCTGATGGACTTTTTAACTTCTTTTACGACCGCCTTAAATAAATTGCGCTTGCAACCCATGCCAAGTTTCCTTTTAACCTTTATAATATTCGTCACCAGTAGACTGTTAAACTTCTCCGAAATGGATGAATCTTTAGCCTTTACTCTTTCCCAGGCTTTTCCCGCTAGAATTTTATCGGCAATGTGACGATCAGTCAAGTTTTTGTTATTAGAATATCCAATATCGTGTTCGCGACAGGCTTCATCCAATGGATTTACACCTCGATCACTCCTAGCAAGACGGTCTTTTAACTTGGTTCCAGGTCCGCAAAAATTATACGATGGAATATGTAATTCAAACGGTAATCTATCAATTAAATTATTCAGCAGTCCATACCCTTGAAAGGTGTGTTTTCGACTAAAGTGTTCCTTGCAGTAATCAATCATAATATAGAACTTTATTGCTGTGCAACTTGCTTGAAAATGATTTTCTCAGCTATAAGATGAGTACTTTTATATTGAATATTTCAGTAGTCAACATGAAGTTCATCAAGCAAAGTGTAATAAAAGTCCAAAACTACGATAATAGCGTAGTTGAGGAAAAGAGAAAACATGGTGAATTCTTTCCAAATAGTATTCGCGGAATAATTGTGGGTCCATCAAATTGTGGCAAGACAAATGTTCTGTTGAGCATGCTTTTAGATTCGCATGGATTGAAATTTGAGAGAATTTACATTTTTTCGAAATCCGTACATCAACCAAAATATAGATACTTGAAAGAACTAATTGATTCCATCAAAGCTATGGAGTGCAATGAATTTTCAAATAATTGCGACATTATGCCCCCGTCGCAGGCAAAACGCAATTCCATATTTTGATGATGTGGCCTGTGATAAGCAAAATAACATTCGTGAATACTTCTGTATGGGGCGCCATAATGATGTGGATAGCTTTTACTTGTGTCAATCATATACACACATTCCAAAGCATTTGATTCGGGATAACGCAAATTACATAATCGCATTTAAACAAGATGAGCTCAATCTTAAGCACATATACAATGATCATGTAAATTCTGACATGTCATTCAATCAATTTAGGCAAATGTGTATAGAGTGTTGGGAGGTTACCTATGGGCTCTTGATTATTAACAAGGACGCACAACTAGAGAAAGGTCGTTATAATAATTGCTTTAAAGAAACTGTAATTCCATGAAACTGATCAGTTATTCAAAAACTGTCAACCACAAAAGTCTTGTTTCCAGTGTCGCCCTGTTTCTACAACCGACCTGTTTCTACAACCGACCTGGTTCTACAACCGACCTGTTTCCAGAACCGACCTGTTTCCAGAACCGACCTGTTTGCAAAACCGACCTGTTTCCAAAACCGTCAGTAAAACAGATCTGTTTTTTTTTTTTTTAATACCGCTCTGACTTTTTTGTTTGCGCCATGAATCAGAAATTGCTGAAAGATCTGATAAAGACAAAAAGGGATTTGCGGAAAAAGTATATGCTTCTCAAATCCGCGAAAATTACTACCAACGAAGAATTGGAAAACACTTTTAAGCATATAGTTGAACCGTTAAGGGAAATCGTCCAGAATTCAAAGGAGGAAAAACAGAATAACACAATAAAGAAAAAGAAGGAGCCCTCAAGTCCCGAGTCATTTAAAACAGATGAAGCGTTTACCCCAAAGCCGCTCAAGAACGACCCAGATGAACAGTTTTCATTTAGAACCCCCACAAATTTCAATGAAAGTACCCCAATGAATCAATTCGAATCAGATCACGACAAAATCTATGGTCCGTATATAGATGACGAATCAAATTCGATGAAATTGGGTAGATCAACTTTTACCGATGATCAACAAAATTTCCACATTGATGGCGAACCTTTTACTCGTACAAATGGTCTTTACGAATTATTAATTTCAATAGAAAACCTAGAGCAGATTCATTCACCCAACATGACTTGGAGGAGTATCTCAATATATTACAGAAAACAGATGCGCATTTGAAAAATCACGATAGTACTGCGCAAGTTAAAGGTAATAGAGGCTACAAATATAATGAGATAATCAAACCGCTTCGAAGACCAAAGAAAACTGGAATCGGTTACAACAACAACATGATATTTTCTGAAAAGCCTGTTGATTATGTCTACTGGGATGATCCGAATGAACTAGTTAATCGTTTAAGACTCTTGATCGCGTCCGAAGCAGCCGGCAACAATAATCTCCAGAATGAAATAAATTCAATTGTGGAAGAGCTTCGCGAATCAAGTATCATACACTGAAGAGACAGTACGCGTTGAATCGTCAGCTATCATGGATACATCACTTATATTTGGTGAAATACTACAGTTCCTCAAGAAACATCAGCATGCAATTCTAGAGGAGCACTAAACAGAATTATTAAATTGTATTCCGTTCCTGAGAAAATTTGAGAATGTGAATTTCGCCACATCTAATTATGGCTGCCACTTCATAAATTGCTCTTGGTCATCAAATCTTTGCAAAGAGGGTCCAGATACATGTGCTTGCTTTATGATTGAAAATAAACTGATTAGAATAAAGAAATTAATGTTACTGTACAAACGATTAGAACAATAAACATATGCTTGTGGCTTAAATTTCCACTGTTTGTTATTTTACTAAAGGAAAGTAGACTCCACTTGAAATTCGAAAACCGCAAAGTGCTTGGCACTCCAATATGTTCGGCAGCAAAAGATAAGAGCACGCACTTTTTTTGCACGATAAATTTGTGTATCACGATCAAGTTTAAATTCGACATCAGTCAGATACAATATGGATCCATCAGCAGTAGAGGCAGCGTAGCTTGTGGTGTAAACTTCCACTGTTTGTTATTTTACTAAAGAGAAGTATCGCATTCGCAATGGTACCCAAAAAGTAGATATTGGCTGGTGGTGTAAGCTCCCGCTGTTCGTTATTTTACCTTAAGGGAAATATAAGCAACTTGAAATTCGAAAACTGCAAATTGTTTGGCATTTCAATATGTTCGGCAGCAAAAGAAAAGAACACGCATTTTTTTTTTTTGCACTATAAATTTGTATAAAATGACGATCAAATTTTACTTTGACATCAGTCAGATACAACATGGATTCATCAGCAGTAAAGGCAGCGGCAATTGAGCTTAACGCTCTGAATACAACCAAGCCGATGAAAGGCATTAAGAGCCTCCCGGAAAACAGGGAGTTCCCCATAATGGGGATCCGGAAAACAAGAACGAAGTACGGGCAGTAAGTCTCTTCTTTTTTTCATTATTTATTTTAATTATTATATATATATATATTTTTTTTTTCAGCTCTGCCTGCCGCAGCGTTACCAGACAATGAGCGACAGAACCATTGAAACCACAGCGAACCACCTATATATGGTGAGTTACGTGGGGCTATGGGATCAGATGGCCATGGTGGACATCCGACCCGTATTGGACGATAATGGCGAACTAACGCCAAACATGTAAACATGTAAAAAAAAATAATAATAATAAAGATTATTGAATGGAAAAATGAGTTTCGTTTCGTCCTTTTTTTCCACAGTTTTGTCCCACTGTTCTTCCTTTGCTTATCTTTTAACAGAGTGTATAGTTCTTAAAATGAATGATTAAATAAAAAAAAAAAAAAATAAAAAAACTCTTTTTTTTTATTTTTGCCTCTTTTTCCCACAGTTCTGTTCCACATATTTCAGCAGGGTAATTCTTTTCTTTTTCACTCTTTTTTATGTTCGCGTCTTTTTTTCCACAGTCACAATTCTTCTGGCTTCTATTTTTAAATTCTGTGCTTGGTGTTCGAATAAAAGGATTAGTTTCTATTCAGGATTGAAAGTGTAGGCAGTGAAAATGTTTTCGTGCAAAGTTTGTGATAAGTGGTTTTGGGATAAGTCCTCCCTTGTGCGGCATTTAAAAAAGTGTACGCTTTCCTCAGTAAAGGTGAACCCCAACAAGCAAAACTCATCAGCAGGAGCAGCACCACAAGCAGCAGCAGCAGTACCAGCACCGAGTGATGTTGCCTCAACATCAAAAAGGATGAAACAAACCATTTTCAGACGTTGTCGGGCTTGCGATGAAGAGATGGAGGAAAGTAAATGGGTACATCATCAACGGAAGAACTCCCACAAATTGAAGGCACAACAATTACTCCAGAATAATGTTTGTGTCATTGTAGGGGCATTTAAGAATCGTGTCAAGAGTTTTTCCATCAAAAATACCGACGAAAGTATTCTAAATGCAGAAAAACTCTTTGACATCAACAATATTGTGATTTTGGAATTGCTAAGAGCAGAATTATAACGCTTGCAAGCATTCAAATTCAATATTGAACTCTTTTGCTCATCTGACGATGATGACTTGACCATTGATTCCAAAAGTATGCAGACCCAGATGGTAACCACTCTCAGTGAAGAAGATTTACCGAGCCAATTAAGCGATATGGTTGATGATATCAAGACAAAATTAGAAGAATTTCAGGAAAAGGACAATAGATGGGCTTTACTTTCATTTACAAGAATCGACGTAAATGTCAACAAGTATCAACCATTGAAGGGAGCCGTGCATTTAAAGCTATTTCGGCTCTAGACGAAACAATAACCATGCATCCCCAAAGAACATCATCATACAGAATATCGGATATAACAGCGAATATAATTCTGATTCGTAATGTGCCGGTTAATTTTGTTAATCTGGATTTTCCCCTAAAGATTATATATGTGAAAATCTTTGAGAGCAACAATCCAAGCATTAGCATCAATATCTTTGGTTATGAAAACGACAACATCGTTGGACCATATTATCATACACAAGTGGAGAAGAGCAGTCATATCAACCTACTATTCTTAAACAATGAAGCCGGAAATACCCATTACGTATACATTAAAAACATTTCTCGACTAATAAGAAACCAAATGACAAAAAATTCCATTCAATTACATTTATGCAATGGATGTCTTTCAAATTTCACCACCCTTGAGAAATTGAATAAACATAAAAGTGACGACTCTTGCCGCAAAATTAAAACAAGTATGCCAACGGAGAAAACAATAAAATCTATTTTTAACATTTCGAAAGAAAGTTGAAAATACCATTCGCAATATACGCAGATTTTGAGTCAATCCTCAAACCAATTCATCAGTGCGAAACTAATCCAGATAGAGAATCACCATCAACAGCAGATATTCAACTTCATATCCCATGTGTTTTCGGTTATTACATCAAGTGTTCATTCGACAACAAATATGATAAATACAGAACATTTTTTGGTAAGTACAATCTAAAAAAAAATATCCATTTCTATTATTACTGTTTTATTAGGTGAAAACGCTCCGGATCGTTTCGTGGAAATGTTGGTGAACGACGTAAAATATTTGTGCACAGAAGTTATACAGAAACCACAACCAATGATTCCATTGACTGACTTGGAAACCTACTTTTTCAACTTTATGCCTGTTTGCAGTATACGTAAGAATAGTTTTAAGTTAACCGATGTAAGAGTTAGGGATCATTGTCATTTGACTGGACAATATAGAGGACCTGCACATCAAAAATGTAACGCACTTTTTCGTGTACCCAAATATTTCCCAATTTTATTGCACAATTTATCTGGGTATGACTGTCATCTTTTTGTTAAAAGTCTTGCCAAAATTAATGGTCGCATTACAGTAATCCCGCAAACTAAAGAAAATTACATTTCACTCTCGAAACGCATATTTATAGATGAGCAGACACAGCAAACTGTAGAATTGAGGTTCTTGGATTCGAACAGATTTCTTCAATCTAGCTTAGATTTATTGGCAGCAAATTTAGCAATTAATAATTTGAAGAATACTAGAAGCATTTTTCAAAATGAAGACTCCTTGACATTAATGACTAGGAAAGGCATATTTCCATATGATTATATAGATTCATGGTCACGCTTTGAAGAAAGATCACTGCCAAAGATTGTTTCCTTTTTCAATAAACTTACAGGAAAAGTATGCTCAGAAGAGGATTACAACCATGCTCAACAAGTATGGCATCATTTCAAATGTACCACTCTAAAAGACTATATGCTTCTTTACCTACAGAGCGATGTACTACTTTTAGCCGATATATTTGAGAATTTTCGAGAAATTTGCATCAAAATCTATGAATTAGATCCATGCCATATCGCTCCTAGTTTATCTTGGGATGCTATGCTTAAAATTACCAAAATTAGCTTGGAACTTCTCACTGAATTTGAAATGTATGATTTCTTTAAGAAAGGCATTAGAGGAGGCCTATGTCAGTGCAGTCACAGATATGCTAAAGCAAATTATAAATACGTTGAGAATTTTTGCAAGGAAGAACCAAGTGAATATCTTATGTACTTTTATGAAAACAATAATTTTAATGGGGTCAATGCAGATACGTATACAAATGAGTACATCTCAAACTATAATAATAATGAAATCGGATGCGTGCTGGAAGTAGATTTAATTTATCCGTCAACACTGCACGATATTCATAATGATCTGATATTTTGCCCGGAAAACATGATTATTCCGGGAAATAAATATACCAAACTCACTGCCAATTTACATCCAAAAACAAAGTACGTAATTTCCATTCAAAATTTACAACAATGCATGAAACATGGTCTCGCTCTTACAAAAGTGCATACGGTTCTGACTTTTAATCAATCCAGATGGCTTCAAAAATATGTTTCACTCAATACTGAGTACCGAAAAAGAGCCTCCAATGAATTTGAGAAGAATTTTTTCAAACTTATGAATAATAGTGTCTATGGCAAGACAATGGAAAATGTAGAAAAGATAAGATCTGTTAAGTTAGTGACAAAATGGGATGGCGAACGAAATGAACATTCTACAAGAAAATTAATTGCTCATCCCAGTTTTCATAGCATATCGATTTTCTCAGCAGACCTGTGTGCAATTCAAATGAACCACGCAGAAGTCACTTTCAATAAACCCATTTATTTAGGTTTTCTTGTCTTGGAACTCTCAAAGTGGTTAGTGTATGACTTTCATTATGATTATATCAAAGATAAATTTAATGATTCTGTTCAATTGAACTATATGGATACAGATTTATTCATTTATTCGTTTAAGAGCGATGATTTCTATGCTGACATTTGTAATGATATCATTAATCCCATCATTTGGAGATTTGATACCTCAGAGTATCCCGAAGACAATCCTCATAATTTTCCCCTGACTAATGGTAAGGTACTGGGTATGTTCAAAGATGAAAACAAATCTAACAAAATGTTGGAGTTTGTTGGACTACGAGCTAAAATGTATTCCTTCTCCACTGATACTAATAAAGAAGTAAAGAAAGCAAAGGGAATAAGAAAATCGGCAACAAGCGCATTAAATATAAGAGACTATCATAAATGTTTAGTTAAGAAACAATATCTTTATAATTCAATGTTTATTTTTAAAAGCAAATTACATAACATGTATACACAAAAAATAAAAAAGATGATGATACCAAAAGATATATATTAAGCGATGGAATAAGCACCCTTGCATGGGGGCATTATAAAAATAAATGACTAAAATGTTTTTTACTTGAAATCTTATTTCACTTAATAATGATAATGATGATTTACCAGTCCGCATTCAAAATAATAAACAAGTAGCTCCATCATCTGGAGTAGCGTAAATTTCATAATTATCTCGAAAATTTTATTTCAGTCCATCCAACTTAGCATGTACAAAGTTCATCCGTTTCTCTTAGATTCTCACTAAAAAACATTCCCGCTCACTGCAAAGTTATTTTACTAACTAACCCAGCTGATACCACAGTCGCCTGAATTTATATGGGTGAAAATGATTTTGGTTTCTTAATAATATCACCATTCCTTTCTAATAGCTCTTTAAAAGTTTAGCTGAGGTATCTTCTTCCTTCTTATCTTTGTTGGCTTCATAACTCTCATATATATCTAAGAGACGGGCGTTTTGATCATCAATATTCGCACGCAATATTTTCTCATGATTTTCAATTTTTGCATCCATACCGCGAAGAAATCTTTTATACGCCTCACTTACACAATTATCAACATAGCCCTTTGTACTGACATCATTGCTATCAGTTGGTTCTTTCACATTCTTCAAAGTCTTATGATCACCATCAAAGTATCCATTAAAGTGAAGTTTTAGTGCTCTTCCTTGTTCTTTCTGTAAGTTTTCCCCCATATTGTCTACACACTGCTGAAGTATCAGTATGGATTTATTCTGAATATCTATACTATCATCCAGGTACTCCTTGTTGACGGCCTGATGTAACCGCTTTGGCTTGCAAACATTACTCAAACATTTTCCTTCCAGATTAAAATCACCCGTGGGCAATAGTCTAAGCCTCTCTCCAGGAGGATCTTGCAGACAACCTTCTGAAGCTTGAACCCGATTGAAACTCCTTCCGAACTTGTCAACGCTCATCTTACGTGTACCCAAATACTTGCTATCCACCACCTTTTATTCACTAACCTACCCCACAACCTCGCTCGGGAACAACCAAAGACCTCGCACACACACTCTTTGCTCTATCTACTTCCTTTGCCTACCAACTTGAATGACACATGGCAAACGACAAAAAAAGAAAAAACAACAAATATAACAAATAACAAAATATATACAAATATCCACAAACATGATAAACACTACCCCCCTACCCCCCTTTACCAAGCTAAAACATCGCCATACCACTCACCACACCCACACTATACTTTTTCCCACGCATTGGCATGCGACACACCTGCCACGCGACTAACCACAGCCCACTTACTGGTCCAGAACATACATACACCGCGGCACCCTTTCAAACAAACAACGCCGACATCAATCCACACATGGCACACGACAAAACACCAAAGAAATACACCCGACACACTAACATCTCACGTCGGCATATCCAAACAACTCATATACACCCTGCTCCAGAACATACATTAAGCAACATAAACAACATCAAACAACATAAACAACACACTTACTGGTACAGAACACACATAAAGTAACGCATTGACACGCGACGCACTGAAACAACACACTTACTGGTACAGAACATACATAAAAATACATAAACAACACAACCACTTCCTGGTCCAGAACATGCATAAAGTAACTACTCCAGCTACATTTAATTACATCTAAAAGTTAATCTTTATTCGAGTATTACTTGCCTGATTCGCACACTTTCCGAGCAAGCCAGTCCCAGGCATTTTAGGTAGCGTTTCGGTCTTGCAAGTATGGTGGCCAAACCAACAATGAGACGTTTTCATTTGACGCTCAAGGAAGAGCTTCACCACTCTATCATTGTGGATGGGTGTATTATACTACTTTAGTTTCAACTGTAAGGCACAAACAATTTAGATATAGAAAGGAAACGAAGCGCAAACCCCCGTCATGACACGCAGAAATAAATTGGCCTCGGATAATGCCTACCCTGGTGTGCCTGGGCCCCAATTGCAGCTAGGCCTGAATGGTGGCAGCATGCGAGCGTCTGGTGGCCGGCCTGTCCCGCTCGGCAGCCGGTCGGGCTCAGCCCGAAAAAATTACGAGCAACCTATCAGTGGCCTCGGGAGCCGCAATCGGGGTGGGGGGGAAGTCACGCCATTCACTAACCAGTGCGTGCGATTAGCAAAAGGCAACGGACAACGGCATCGACTTAGGATAGGCACATGGAACGTCTCATCGCTCACAGGAAAGGATCTCGAGCTAGTTGAGGAAGCTGCCAGGTATAGGCATAGTGTGATAGGATAGCGGAGATGGATTCCTATATCCTGATTGGCGATTTCAATGCTCATGTGGGTGTGGACGTAACGACCTGGGGGAGTGTGATTGGGAGGAACGGTGATCCTCATCAGAACGCGAACGGAGAGAAGTTGTTGGACTTTTGCTGTGCAAATGGCATGTCCATAATAAACACCTTCTTTCCACACAAAGGCATCCATAAATAGACGTGGTACCGTCAGAGTCTTCAACAGAAATCGTTGATAGATCTCTTTGTGGTACCCTCGTGTGTGAAACGGATGGTTTGTGAAGTTCGTGTGATGAGAGAGGCTGAACTGACAACTGATCATCACCTGGTGTTGTGTACACTGTACCTCACTGATAAAGTACCTTTTCTGCCAAGGCGTAAACAAAGAGTGGTTACACGCATACGGTGAGAGAAACTACAGAACAGTGAGTTGCAGCTAAATTTTGCACGGCATATATCTGAAAGGTTTGATCGACTTCTAACTGTTCCATCGCATGTAGAGGAAGAATGGCGACTGTTTTCAACAGCAGTCATTGCTTCTGCGCGGGATGATTGTGGAGTGAAGCGGCTTGGAGTGGCGGCTGGTGGTGAGAAAAAAACTGCGTGGTTTAAAACACCCGGAGTTCAAGAAGCCATCAGAGAGAAGAAGAAGACCTACAGAGACTGGATTCTCTTGGGGGACTCTGCTTCTCGTGACCGGTACACTGAGGCGCCAAGAACTTGCAAATTAGCTGTGCGAGCAGCTAAAGAGCTTGGAAGGAGTTCGCCTAGAAGCTGGAAAGCGACCATAGATCTGCGAAAAAAGTGTTCTGGCAAACCATTCGCCGACTCAGAGGAAGGAAATTCAACATCATCGAAGGAGTCAAATCCAAAGATGGGGTGTTGCTTTCCAATGAGGCGGACATCTTGGGCAGATGGAGGGAGCACTTTTCAGAGCTGCTCAATCCCGAACAGGGCACTGAGGATGACAGACCCGTAGTCTTGAGTGGGGCGGAGAATAGTCCAACGGAAGTCATTTTGGCGATTGAATCGCTAAAATCTTTTAAGGATATTGCCGTGCAGCCGAGGTGAGGAATGTTTCACATTGGGAGAGTTGAGGGTAAGTCATCTTCTTTTTGCAGATGGCTTAGTTATCCGCACATCCTCCCAGACGGAAATCCAACGCGCAATCGATAGGTTTGTGGCCGTATTCGCTGATGCTGGAATGAAGGTTAACGTGGACAAATCGAAGGTTATGGTAATTTCCAGAACGCCTGTTCAATGCATTCTGCATGTTAGCGGAGTCCCATTGAAGCAGGTGGAGAAGTTTAAGTATCTCGGGGTCTTTTTCACGAGTGATGGAATGAGTAATGCTGAGCTTTCCTGTAGGATTGGTCAAGCTGGGTCAGTTTTGACACAGCTAGGTAGTTTCGTATTCACTCAGTATTTGTTCCAACTCCGACCTCCGACCTTGGCAGTCATGAAATTTGGGTAATGACAGAAAGAATAAGATCGCGAGTGCAAGCTGCTGAGATAAGATTTCTTCTTGCTGTTGTGGGTATTACTCGCCGGGATAGGGTGAGAAACACGGCAGTGCGCGAGGAGCTCAACATTGAGCAGCTGCTTCTTCGAACGGAAAGGGCTATGCTTCGGTGGGTTGGTCAAGTGGCATGAATGTCCCCATCATCACGACTTCCGAGGCGGGCGTTGAATGCGATTCCATCAGGTAGGCGACCGCTTGGCAGACCCAGGACGAGGTGGTTGGACCAAGTCCAAATACTCGCCGGGTTACGCTTGGGCATAGCTCCTGATGAGTTAGAGTCCATGGCGGAGGATCGAGTTGCCTGGAGATCTCTCGTGCGTGGTTTACCCCCGCGACCCCTCTAGTGGATCATGCGGATCAGAAGATGATACGCTCCGCAAGCCATAAATTCGCGCACTCGACTGTGAAAGCGATCCAAAAAACTTACGCAAATCATGATAATATTAATTACAACCGTCAAGACCTTGTAATCTATACATTCTTTCAAAACTTCACATTCTGCGTGTTATAGGTGTTTTTGAAAACGGTATTTCGGCAAAATTCATTGGCCCTTAGTAATAAAGGAATTTAAACTCGAGTTTTACGTAAACTGGAGTTTAACACGAAATTCGTAGTAATAAACGAGCAACCCACTTCTAAAATCGACATATATTTAGATGTGGCCGAGTCGTATCTAAGTCGAATTTAAAAGTGACAGTTCAATGCTTCAAAATGAGTTTCGAACGAATTTTGCAAGATTTGGAAATAATTAGTGATTCAGAAAATAATAGAACACGAAAAATATATAAAACACGATTCAATGCACTAGAGTATTACAGTGATGTCGAATTTAAGAAAAACTATAGGTAAGTTCATTTGTTTGGAAGCATACACTTCATCTAAATAAGTCTTTCCATAAGATTTGACAAGGAAACCATACGTTAGATAACGGATTTTACTAGTAACAAAGGATCACCCGTTCCACCTCTTATTATGGTATTGATCCTATCAGCTCGATTCAGGTACCATCGGTTTAATTTCTAATTGGTGAAATATTATATTGCAGAATAACCCTTTCACAGCTGATATGCACGGAGTAATACAAAAAACAGACAGCACGGTAATCCGCAAAGTAGTCAATGCACTGGCTGAAAAACTCCCAGATTTTATAAATTTTCCGGAAACAAATGAGGGCATCATGGAAGTTAAAAGAGGATTTATTCGTAAATTTGGGTTTCCTCAATGCATGGGTGCTATAGACTGCACTCAGATAAAGATAAAAAAATCCAGGTGGCGAATTAGGAGCACGTCACCGGTGTCGGAAGAGATTTTATTCGCTAAATGTTCAAGTTTTAGTTGATTCCAATGCAAAAATATTGGACATTGTTGCATGTTGGAGAGGAAGTGCACATGATTCACGAATTTATAATTCCTCAAGCATTAAAAGAAGACTAGAGGAGATGAATCGCATGGGAGGAATCATACTCGGGGATGGCGGGTATAAACAAAGCAGAATAATGATGACACCATTTAGACTTGGGATCAACTTAACTGCATCTGAACAATCTTATCAACGACATCATATTCTTGCAAGGGGTATAGTTGAAAGAACCTTTGGACAGTTAAAAAATTGCTTTAGATGTTGCTTTAATGGATTCCAATGCAATTTAAATACAACAAAGAATTCAATAGCTGTCATTGCAGTGCTCTGGAATATTGCCAAGATTCGAAACGATTCATTAACAGGAGATGCATCTCAAATTCGCAGTAAATTGAAACCATAACGTATAAAATTCGCTATTATACCATATTTTTATTTCTCCAGATCTTGAGGTCGACAATGTAGAACACCTAAACTCGCCGGAAGAAAATCACAGAAGAGGAAGACAATTTAGAACAAATTTTATCACCACGCATTTCTCCAACAATAACTGAACAAAATATGCATATGTTGCTAATAAATAGTATATTTTAAAACTATCAGACTGTTTCAGTTACATTTCCTTAATTCATTTCACAGACTTATTATACATTTGTATCTGCATTTCATATTTATTATTCAAGATTTTTTTTTTTTCATTTTGAATCTGCAGCTCCAATTGCATTTCGAAAAGCTTTTTTTGCTGTGCAATTTCCATTTCGATTTGTTCGAACCTTTTTTGCAAAACATCTTGCCCAGTGACACATTTTTTTGATACAGTTGATGTCTGGTTCTTCTTTGGCGTTGAATCGAAACTTGATGTTGAAACCAGTTTTGCCTTCGGCGTCAAATCTACCGCAATTGGCTTCTCTTCGAAAAGAGCATCGCTGTCGAATGTCGCAACATCGATTGTTTCCTTTTTCAATAAACTTACAGGAAAAGTATGCTCAGAAGAGGATTACAACCATGCTCAACAAGTATGGCATCATTTCAAATGTACCACTCTAAAAGACTATATGCTTCTTTACCTACAGAGCGATGTACTACTTTTAGCCGATATATTTGAGAATTTTCGAGAAATTTGCATCAAAATCTATGAATTAGATCCATGCCACTATTATATCGCTCCTAGTTTATCTTGGGATGCTATGCTTAAAATTACCAAAATTAGCTTGGAACTTCTCACTGAATTTGAAATGTATGATTTCTTTAAGAAAGGCATTAGAGGAGGCCTATGTCAGTGCAGTCACAGATATGCTAAAGCAAATAATAAATACGTTGAGAATTTTTACAAGGAAGAACCAAGTGAATATCTTATGTACTTTTATGAAAACAATAATTTTAATGGGGTCAATGCAGACACGTATACAAATGAGTACATCTCAAACTATAATAATAATGAAATCGGATGCGTGCTGGAAGTAGATTTAATTTATCCGTCAACACTGCACGATATTCATAATGATCTGATATTTTGCCCGGAAAACATGATTATTCCGGGAAATAAATATACCAAACTCACTGCCAATTTACATCCAAAAACAAAGTACGTAATTTCCATTCAAAATTTACAACAATGCATGAAACATGGTCTCGCTCTTACTAAAGTGCATACGGTTCTGACTTTTAATCAATCCAGATGGCTTCAAAAATATGTTTCACTCAATACTGAGTACCGAAAAAGAGCCTCCAATGAATTTGAGAAGAATTTTTTCAAACTTATGAATAATAGTGTCTATGGCAAGACAATGGAAAATGTAGAAAAGATAAGATCTGTTAAGTTAGTGACAAAATGGGATGGCGAACGAAATGAACATTCTACAAGAAAATTAATTGCTCATCCCAGTTTTCATAGCATATCGATTTTCTCAGCAGACCTGTGTGCAATTCAAATGAACCACGCAGAAGTCACTTTCAATAAACATATACTGACTTCATTTTGATTATATCAAAGATAAATTTATTGATTCTGTTCAATTGAACTATATGGATACAGATTTATTCATTTATTCGTTTAAGAGCGATGATTTCTATGCTGACATTTGTAATGATATCATTAATCCCATCATTTGGAGATTTGATACCTCAGAGTATCCCGAAGACAATCCTCATAATTTTCCCCTGACTAATGGTAAGGGACTGGGTATGTTCAAAGATGAAAACAAATCTAACAAAATGTTGGAGTTTGTTGGACTACGAGCTAAAATGTATTCCTTCTCCACTGATACTAATAAAGAAGTGAAGAAAGCAAAGGGAATAAGAAAATCGGCAACAAGCGCATTAAATATAAGAGACTATCATAAATGTTTAGTTAAGAAACAATATCTTTATAAATCAATGTTTATTTTTAAAAGCAAATTACATAACATGTATACACAAAAAATAAAAAAGTTAGCCTTAAGTTATGATGATACCAAAAGATATATATTAAGCGATGGAATAAGCACCCTTGCATGGGGGCATTATAAAAATAAATGACTAATGAAATGTTTTTTACTTGAAATCTTATTTCACTTAATAATGATAATGATGATTTACCAGTCCGCATTCAAAATAATAAACAAGTAGCTCCATCATCTGGAGTAGCGTAAATTTCATAATTATCTCGAAAATTTTATTTCAGTCCATCCAACTTAGCATGTACAAAGTTTATCCGTTTCTCTTAGATTCTCACGAAAAAACATTCCCGCTCACTGCAAAGTTATTTTACTAACTAACCCAGCTGATACCACAGTCGCCTGAATTTATATGGGTGAAAATGATTTTGGTTTCTTAATAATATCACCATTCCTTTCTAATAGCTCTTTAAAAGTTTAGCTGAGGTATCTTCTTCCTTCTTATCTTTGTTGGCTTCATAACTCTCATATATATCTAAGAGACGGGCGTTTTGATCATCAATATTCGCACGCAATATTTTCTCATGATTTTCAATTTTTGCATCCATACCGCGAAGAAATCTTTTATACGCCTCACTTACACAATTATCAACATAGCCCTTTGTACTGACATCATTGCTATCAGTTGGTTCTTTCACATTCTTCAAAGTCTTATGATCACCATCAAAGTATCCATTAAAGTGAAGTTTTAGTGCTCTTCCTTGTTCTTTCTGTAAGTTTTCCCCCATATTGTCTACACACTGCTGAAGTATCAGTATGGATTTATTCTGAATATCTATACTATCATCCAGGTACTCCTTGTTGACGGCCTGATGTAACCGCTTTGGCTTGCAAACATTACTCAAACATTTTCCTTCCAGATTAAAATCACCCGTGGGCAATAGTCTAAGCCTCTCTCCAGGAGGATCTTGCAGACAACCTTCTGAAGCTTGAACCCGATTGAAACTCCTTCCGAACTTGTCAACGCTCATCTTACGTATACCCAAATACTTGCTATCCACCACCTTTTATTCACTAACCTACCCCACAACCTCGCTCGGGAACAACCAAAGACCTCGCACACACACTCTTTGCTCTATCTACTTCCTTTGCCTACCAACTTGAATGACACATGGCAAACGACAAAAAAAGAAAAAACAACAAATATAACAAATAACAAAATATATACAAATATCCACAAACATGATAAACACTACCCCCCTACCCCCCTTTACCAAGCCAAAACATCGCCATACCACTCACCACACCCACACTATACTTTTTCCCACGCATTGGCATGCGACACACCTGCCACGCGACTAACCACAGCCCACTTACTGGTCCAGAACATACATACACCGCGGCACCCTTTCAAACAAACAACGCCGACATCAATCCACACATGGCACACGACAAAACACCAAAGAAATACACCCGACACACTAACATCTCACGTCGGCATATCCAAACAACTCATATACACCCTGCTCCAGAACATACATTAAGCAACATAAACAACATCAAACAACATAAACAACACACTTACTGGTACAGAACACACATAAAGTAACGCATTGACACGCGACGCACTGAAACAACACACTTACTGGTACAGAACATACATAAAATAACATAAACAACACAACCACATCCTGGTCCAGAACATACATAAAGTAACTACTCCAGCTACATTTAATTACATCTAAAAGTTAATCTTTATTCGAGTATTACTTGCCTGATTCGCACACTTTCCGAGCAAGCCAGTCCCAGGCATTTTAGGTAGCGTTTCGGTCTTGCAAGTATGGTGGCCAAACCAACAATGAGACGTTTTCATTTGACGCTCAAGGAAGAGCTTCACCACTCTATCATTGTGGATGGGTGTATTATACTACTTTAAATTCAACTGTAAGGCACAAACAATTTAGATATAGAAAGGAAACGAAGCGCAAACCTCCGTCATGACACGCAGAAATAAATTGGCCTCGGATAATGCCTACCCTGGTGTGCCTGGGCCCCAATTGCAGCTAGGCCTGAATGGTGGCAGCATGCGAGCGTCTGGTGGCCGGCCTGTCCCGCTCGGCAGCCGGTCGGGCTCAACCCGAAAAAATTACGAGCAACCTATCAGTGGCCTCGGGAGCCGCAATGGGGGTGGGGGGGAAGTCACGCCATTCACTAACCAGTGCGTGCGATTAGCAAAAGGCAACGGACAACGGCATCGACTTAGGATAGGCACATGGAACGTCTCATCGCTCACAGGAAAGGATCTCGAGCTAGTTGAGGAAGCTGCCAGGTATAGGCATAGCTTGATAGGATAGCGGAGATGGATTCCTATATCCTGATTGGCGATTTCAATGCTCATGTGGGTGTGGACGTAACGACCTGGGGGAGTGTGATTGGGAAGAACGGTGATCCTCATCAGAACGCGAACGGAGAGAAGTTGTTGGACTTTTGCTGTGCAAATGGCATGTCCATAATGAACACCTTCTTTCCACACAAAGGCATCCATAAATAGACGTGGTACCGTCAGAGTCTTCAACAGAAATCGTTGATAGATCTCTTTGTGGTACCCTCGTGTGTGAAACGGATGGTTTGTGACGTTCGTGTGATGAGAGAGGCTGAACTGACAACTGATCATCACCTGGTGTTGTGTACACTGTACCTCACTGATAAAGTACCTTTTCTGCCAAGGCGTAAACAAAGAGTGGTTACACGCATACGGTGAGAGAAACTACAGAACAGTGAGTTGCAGCTAAATTTTGCACGGCATATATCTGAAAGGTTTGATCGACTTCTAACTGTTCCATCGCATGTAGAGGAAGAATGGCGACTGTTTTCAACAGCAGTCATTGCTTCTGCGCGGGATGATTGTGGAGTGAAGCGGCTTGGAGTGGCGGCTGGTGGTGAGAAAAAAACTGCGTGGTTTAAAACACCCGGAGTTCAAGAAGCCATCAGAGAGAAGAAGAAGACCTACAGAGACTGGATTCTCTTGGGGGACTCTGCTTCTCGTGACCGGTACACTGAGGCGCCAAGAACTTGCAAATTAGCTGTGCGAGCAGCTAAAGAGCTTGGAAGGAGTTCGCCTAGAAGCTGGAAAGCGACCATAGATCTGCGAAAAAAGTGTTCTGGCAAACCATTCGCCGACTCAGAGGAAGGAAATTCAACATCATCGAAGGAGTCAAATCCAAAGATGGGGTGTTGCTTTCCAATGAGGCGGACATCTTGGGCAGATGGAGGGAGCACTTTTCAGAGCTGCTCAATCCCGAACAGGGCACTGAGGATGACAGACCCGTAGTCTTGAGTGGGGCGGAGAATAGTCCAACGGAAGTCATTTTGGCGATTGAATCGCTAAAAATTGGCAAATCCGCCGGTGTGGATGAAATCCGGCCAGAAATGCTTAAGGCAATGGGTAAAGAGGGAGTTTTATGGCTCTCTCGTGTCATTAAAGTGGCTCTGATTGTGATTGTCCCACTTTTCAGGAAGGGGGACAAAAGAGATTGCTCCAACTACGGGGGCATATATCTTTTAAGTATCTTTTAAGGATATTGCCGTGCAGCCGAGGTGAGGAATGTTTCACATTGGGAGAGTTGAGGGTAAGTCATCTTCTTTTTGCAGATGGCTTAGTTATCCGCACATCCTCCCAGACGGAAATCCAACGCGCAATCGATAGGTTTGTGGCCGTATTCGCTGATGCTGGAATGAAGGTTAACGTGGACAAATCGAAGGTTATGGTAATTTCCAGAACGCCTGTTCAATGCATTCTGCATGTTAGCGGAGTGTTTCAGCCAGTGCATTGACTACTTTGCTACTCCCAGATTTTATAAATTTTCCGGAAACAAATGAGGGCATCATGGAAGTTAAAAGAGGATTTATTCGTAAATTTGGGTTTCCTCATTGCATGGAATGAAGGTTAACGTGGACAAATCGAAGGTTATGGTAATTTCCAGAACGCCTGTTCAATGCATTCTGCATGTTAGCGGAGTCCCATTGAAGCAGGTGGAGAAGTTTAAGTATCTCGGGGTCTTTTTCACGAGTGATGGAATGAGTAATGCTGAGCTTTCCTGTAGGATTGGTCAAGCTGGGTCAGTTTTGACACAGCTAGGTAGTTTCGTATTCACTCAGTATTTGTTCCAACTCCGACCTCCGACCTTGGCAGTCATGAAATTTGGGTAATGACAGAAAGAATAAGATCGCGAGTGCAAGCTGCTGAGATAAGATTTCTTCTTGCTGTTGTGGGTATTACTCGCCGGGATAGGGTGAGAAACACGGCAGTGCGCGAGGAGCTCAACATTGAGCAGCTGCTTCTTCGAACGGAAAGGGCTATGCTTCGGTGGGTTGGTCAAGTGGCATGAATGTCCCCATCATCACGACTTCCGAGGCGGGCGTTGAATGCGATTCCATCAGGTAGGCGACCGCTTGGCAGACCCAGGACGAGGTGGTTGGACCAAGTCCAAATACTCGCCGGGTTACGCTTGGGCATAGCTCCTGATGAGTTAGAGTCCATGGCGGAGGATCGAGTTGCCTGGAGATCTCTCGTGCGTGGTTTACCCCCGCGACCCCTCTAGTGGATCATGCGGATCAGAAGATGATACGCTCCGCAAGCCATAAATTCGCGCACTCGACTGTGAAAGCGATCCAAAAAACTTACGCAAATCATGATAATATTAATTACAACCGTCAAGACCTTGTAATCTATACATTCTTTCAAAACTTCACATTCTGCGTGTTATAGGTGTTTTTGAAAACGGTATTTCGGCAAAATTCATTGGCCCTTAGTAATAAAGGAATTTAAACTCGAGTTTTACGTAAACTGGAGTTTAACACGAAATTCGTAGTAATAAACGAGCAACCCACTTCTAAAATCGACATATATTTAGATGTGGCCGAGTCGTATCTAAGTCGAATTTAAAAGTGACAGTTCAATGCTTCAAAATGAGTTTCGAACGAATTTTGCAAGATTTGGAAATAATTAGTGATTCAGAAAATAATAGAACACGAAAAATATATAAAACACGATTCAATGCACTAGAGTATTACAGTGATGTCGAATTTAAGAAAAACTATAGGTAAGTTCATTTGTTTGGAAGCATACACTTCATCTAAATAAGTCTTTCCATAAGATTTGACAAGGAAACCATACGTTAGATAACGGATTTTACTAGTAACAAAGGATCACCCGTTCCACCTCTTATTATGGTATTGATCCTATCAGCTCGATTCAGGTACCATCGGTTTAATTTCTAATTGGTGAAATATTATATTGCAGAATAACCCTTTCACAGCTGATATGCACGGAGTAATACAAAAAACAGACAGCACGGTAATCCGCAAAGTAGTCAATGCACTGTTTCAGCCAGTGCATTGACTACTTTGCTACTCCCAGATTTTATAAATTTTCCGGAAACAAATGAGGGCATCATGGAAGTTAAAAGAGGTTTTTTTCGTAAATTTGGGTTTCCTCAATGCATGGGTGCTATAGACTGCACTCAGATAAAGATAAAAAAGCACGTCACCGGTGTCGGAAGGGATTTTATTCGCTAAATGTTCAAGTTTTAGTTGATTCCAATGCAAAAATATTGGACATTGTTGCACGTTGGAGAGGAAGTGCACATGATTCACGAATTTATAATTCCTCAAGCATTAAAAGAAGACTAGAGGAGATGAATCGCATGGGAGGAATCATACTCGGGGATGGCGGGTATAAACAAAGCAGAATAATGATGACACCATTTAGACTTGGGATCAACTTAACTGCATCTGAACAATCTTATCAACGACATCATATTCTTGCAAGGGGTGTAGTTGAAAGAACCTTTGGACAGTTAAAAAATTGCTTTAGATGTTGCTTTAATGGATTCCAATGCAATTTAAATACAACAAAGAATTCAATAGCTGCCATTGCAGTGCTCTGGAATATTGCCAAGATTCGAAACGATTCATTAACAGGAGATGCATCTCAAATTCGCAGTAAATTGAAACCATAACGTATAAAATTCGCTATTATACCATATTTTTATTTCTCCAGATCTTGAGGTCGACAATGTAGAACACCTAAACCCGCCGGAAGAAAATCACAAAAGAGGAAGACAATTTAGAACAAATTTTATCACCACGCATTTCTCCAACAATAACTGAACAAAATATGCATATGTTGCTAATAAATAGTATATTTTAAAACTATCAGACTGTTTCAGTTACATTTCCTTAATTCATTTCACAGACTTATTATACATTTGTATCTACATTTCATATTTATTATTCAAGATTTTTTTTTTTTTTCATTTTGAATCTGCAGCTCCAATTGCATTTCGAAAAGCTTTTTTTGCTGTGCAATTTCCCTTTCGATTTGTTCGAACCTTTTTTGCAAAACATCTTGCCCAGTGACACATTTTTTTGATACAGTTGATGTCTGGTTCTTCTTTGGCGTTGAATCGAAACTTGATGTTGAAACCAGTTTTGCCTTCGGCGTCAAATCTACCGCAATTGGCTTCTCTTCGAAAAGAGCATCGCTGTCGAATGTCGCAACATCGTCCTCAAAATCTTGCGGCAACAATTCTTGAATGGCATAGTCGAGGCCATCTGGTTCCATGAGTTTCCCTTCGAAAACTGGCTATATTGCTTCGTGCTGAAGTCTTCATCCTCATCCACTGCGCCTTTAATTTTGGCATTGGGAAATGGATACCAATGCTGGACATTTCATCCGCAATTATCGTCCACGAATCCCTTTTTTTTGCAATCATGTTGGTGTTGTTAATTTTTGAATCGATGATATTGACGTAAGGAGCGACGATATCTTTTAGGAATTCCTTCTCTTCCACTGTCCAATTTCGCTCCCTTTCACGTTTCTAAATATATAATAGATATAAATTAATTAATGAAAGTGGAATTTGTTAAATAACTTACCACATTCGAATTTGCCATTTCAAATAAAAAATCAACTTTGGAGTTTGTTATTCTGTCAAAATCAGCTGTGCTAGCTCACAATAGCAAATATGTCAGGTTTATTCACAATGATTTTACTTTAAATTCGAGTTTTGTTAAAACTGATTTATTACTACGGAAACTTAAAAGTACCTTAGCTACACCTAACAAAATTCGACTTTAGAAGCGACTTTATGTTTTTCTATTACTAAGGGCCATTGGCTTGTCTGATAGTAGATGTCAATAAGACGTTTTGTAGCTATATAGCATGTTTGTATGCGTGTTAGTCTTTGTTTTGGGGCGCATTGAAAAAAAAGACGTGAAAATAAGTACTAGAAGAAATAGTGATTTCCACATATATGTATGACACGCTCCAGAACTATTACCAATATACAAACAAACACGCACAAATGAAACCATTGTGCTTGTAGTTGATGATGTAAGTGGTCAATTTTGTGGTCAAACTGCACATTTTGCACTGAAACCGACATGAACATGCAAATCAATGAACATATTACTTACATGTAATACCAAAGTTTTCAAGCGTGCTGCTCTTATTGTGTGGGATGAGGCCACCACGGATCATAAAAAATCAGTTAGAGCTTAGCAAGGAACGCTGAAAGATATAGGAGATAATTCCGATTTGTTTTGTAGAGCCTTTTCTTTTCAAGTGATTTTTAACAATCTTTGTCTGTTATACCAAGATCAACTTCCACAGATGAAATTAATACTTGCTTAATGTCATCGTTTTTGTGGAGACCTGTGAAGATATTTTTTCTTACAAACAACTTTTCTTGTATAATTGCAAAATGTTGTATCAGCGGTTGAATTTTCAAAGCATCTGTTGATGATTGGAAATTATGAAACAGTTGATAAAACTGGATTGATTACGTTGCCAAAAATTTTTCTGTCGTATTACATTATCGAAGGACGAGTTGATTGACATTGATTCTCCAATATAGCACAGCAATATAAAATTCAGGGTTGGTTGAGCCAGCCAAGAATAAAGGTGTATGTATGTATAACTTTTTACTTCAGAAAAACATTTTAAACAATTTTGTACTTAATTTTAATTCAAGATTTAAATTGAAATTTTTTCAGAAACAAAGTATGTACGACTATGACATTTCGTCGTCTGGCGGTAGTTTGACATATGAATTATTATCTAATTCATACTATATTTATTTTATACTATACAATGTGCACTTTATATGTAATACAAAGTAATGTTATTAGTTCGAAATTCTGGTTTTCAATAGTTAAAATAAATTATTGATTCATTTCTACATTTAAGAGCGAAATTGCTGAGCTTGTTCCAAGACTCATCATTTAAACCATTTAAAACATTAATTAATTCTTCTTCAGTGAATGTTGTCTTGCGAAAATATCTATATCTAAATTCCCCCAAAACCGGACAAATAGCAAAGAAATGTTTGTTTTTTTGTACCTCCCTTATATTACATAGTGAGCACAAGCTACAATCTGAATGTACTCCTATTGAGCCAGATCAGATCACAGCGTATCTTATAGATGCATGATATTTTGGTCTGACTGTATTTATCAGTGAAGTACGTTTGCCCTTCGAATAATCGGGTTGGCTACAGATTCCATTTTCGCTCCTTGATGCTTTATGTAGAAAACTTTGCCATCTTTTTTGCTTAAGGCTCTGCAACAGCTCTTCTCATTTCGTTAGCCAATCGGTGCGCGTCAGATTTCCAGCTCGGCATGGTAAATCAAAATCCGATCCGAGATTATTTATTTCTTTTGCCCAACAAAAATGGGCATCACTTGGTGTGTAACTGGAAGCTTCAGCACTTGCTTCGGGAAGTAACACTGCAGTTTATCAATATCCTCAACATATTTACGTCCCCGTATTTGGGCTGCATAGGCCTGGACTGCTCTACTGCTAGGAATAATTGCCATTTCGATTTAAGAGATATTCCGTTTTTGCCAAGAAAATTTATCTTTGTGGCGTTAATGCTATTTTCTGCTGTTTGTTTCTATTTTCAACGTGTATTTCCCCACACAATAACATTTTTGGAATAAGATTCACTCCTAGACAGAAATACTCTGAATATTTTATTATATTATTTTAATCTGTTCACTTTTGAATACCAACTTTTCTGTAGAAAATAATTTCCCTCAGTTTCTGAATACTTTAATTGCTGATTTATCCAAATTGACTTTCATATTCCAAACGTCGACTCTGACCATTTCGTCGTGGCAGCATACAGAACTCGACTGTCCAATGTCAGAAAGCTGCACCAGAGGTAGCGGAAAACACCTTAGGCTACCTACCACCCCCGACAAGAAACCCGTAGTATGATGGCGAGTGTGAGCAGAAGAAACGTCCAACCGACGACCAAAAAGCGCTGCAACGGAAAACTAGAGCAGCGGAAGAGGAGTACCGGGCCAGAAGACGGGAGGAAAAGAAGCTTTTACGCCTGAAGAAAAGGTCTCTCGCAACCTTCCAGCTCAAGGGCATCGAAGAGTCCAGGTATAGACAAAAAAAGGGCCTTTTATAAAAAAGCCAAAAGCCTGGCTTCAGGCTTTAGGAAAGACTTTTCGAAATCGTGAGGGTAGCCTTGTTACTGACCCGCAGGGAATAGTGAATGTGTTTAAGCAGCACTTCCAGCAACTGCTTAATGGGTCTGACCAGGAGAGAGTGATAGGGAATCAGGAAATCCCAACTCCAGTCGATGAAGTAGTCCTCCCACCTAGCTTTGAAGAAGTTGGAACAGCCATTAAAAGGCTGAAGAACAACAAAGCCGCAGGCTCTGATGGCCTACCATCAGAGCTCTTCAAGGCCGGTGGCGATGTTCTGGTGGGGAGCATGCACCAGATCATCTGTAAGATTTGGGAAGATGAAAGCATGCCCGACGACTGGAATATCAGCTCCATATGCCCCATCCATAAAAAAAGGCGATTTTGCCTCTTGCAACAACTATAGAGGTATATCCCTGCTCAACGTCGCCTACAAAATCCTGTCCAGCGTACTGTGTGAACGTCTAAAGCCGTTTTGCACCGCACTAATCGGCACGTACCAATGCGGCTTTCGGCCCGGCAAATCGACTATAGACCAAATCTTCACACTAAGACAAATACTGGAGAAGACCAGTGAGTTTCAAATCGATACGCACCACCTTTTCATCGATATCAAAGCCGCATACGACAGCATTCATCGCAAGGGGCTATTCGATGCGATGGCCGAATTCGGGAAGGAGTTTGTCTACCTCGGGGCAAACGTGAACTCCACAAACGACATCACAGTGGAGATCCGTCATCCGTAGAATAGCCCTTAGCAACCGGTGTTACTTCGGTTTGTCAAAACAACTGGGCTCAAAACTCCTGATTCGAAGGACCAAAATCATGCTCTACAAAACCCTTATTTTTAAAAGTTCTAAGACGGATATATGGTCCCGTCTGCGAGGAAGGCGATTGGAAGAGAATACATAACCGCGAACTCTACGAGCTGTACCAGGATGTGGATGTAGTCCGGAAGGCAAAAATCCGTCGACTGCACTGGCTCGGCCACATCGAGTGCATAGACAACAATGCTCCAGCAAAGAGGGTCTTTGAATCCGAGCCTACTGGTTCGAGAAGGAGAGGAAGACCAAATAATCGCGGATGCAAGACAGCTTGGTCTTGATGACTGGAAGGAGCGTGCCCAGGACCGTCAACGATGGAAGGCAGCAATTGCTCGGGCTCAGACGCTTCACAGGTCGCCGGCCTGATAAGTAAGTAAGTAACCTTGTTACTGACCTGATAAACGGACCTGACCAAGAGAGAGTGATAGGGAATCAAGAAGTCCGTTGAAGAAGTCGGTACAGCCATAAAAAGGCTGAAGAACAACAAAGCCGCAGGCTCATACCGTAAGAGCTCTTCAAGGCCGGTGGCGATGTTCTTGTAGGGAGCATGCACCAGATTATCTGTAGAATTGTGGAAGACGAAATCATGCGAGACGACTGGAATATCAGCTCCATATATCCCATCCACAAAAAAAGCGATCTTACCTCTTGCAACTACTATAGACGTATATTCCTTCTCAAAGTCGCCTACAAGCCGTTTTGAACCGCACTAATCGGCACGTACCAATGCGGCTTCCGACACTTCCAAATCTTAACACTAAGGCAAATCCTGGAGAAGACCAGCTGGTTTCAATACGATACGCACCACCTTTTCATCTTTTTTAAAGCGAAATACGACAGCATTCATCGCAAGAAGCTATTCGATGCGATTACCGATTTCGGGATCCCGGGAAAACTGATCCGGTTGTGTCGCACCACGCTAACACACTCGCGGTGTACCGTGCAGTTCCGCCTAAGAATTTTCGACCCGTTTGATGCGCTGTAGTGTGATTTCTTTAATCTGGTACTGGATAAGATAGTGCGGAGAGCAGCTGTAAATATACTTCTACAAGTCGATCCAACAGTTGGGGTACGCAGATGACATCCACATCATCGCGCGTTCTCAAACCGTAGAGGCTGTTGGCGCTAATGTATTGGCCAGTTCAATAATGTATTTAAATGTATTTAGGTTTGAAATTAAAAATTTTTTTTTCCAAATTTTAAATTCCCGCCTAACTACCGTATTATGTATCCATTCTTGCATGTTCCTTTTCGTTCTGAATTCACCGCACTACAATTTATTGTATCCTATAACTTAAATACTAAAACTCCTTCTCTTTCGTTGTCGGACTTGAGAAGCGGGCGCATTGAAGCAAATACTATACTTAGTAGAGAAATAAAGTGTACTAAATGGCGTAAAAGTTTGCGTTTTGTTTCGAAATTAATAAATCTATATGTGATTTTTCATGGCGACCGTGACAGGACAGTAGTGTCTTAATAATAACATTAACTCAAAAATTGGGAATATATTCGTACATAAAAGTGGAAATAGACTTAAAGACTAAAAGTGGAAAGGTGCTTCCAGTATCGCGTTCGGTTAGGTGTAACAATTCAGCGGGAAAAATCGTACAAAGAAGAACATCAAAGACAATCAAATGGGTGAGTCTGCATCGTTCCTTTAAACATATTACATATTTCTCCATCTTTGGAAAGCTCAGAGAAAATAAAATCGGAACTAAACAGACTAAACAGACTAAATATTGAATTCTTCACATTTTCTCGGAAGGAAACGCGACCTTTGAAAGTAATTTTATCGGGACTTGATCTTACAAGCAAACTTTTAAAGGAAGAATTTATTTCATCCGGAATAATAAGTGCATCGACGTGAAAATAATCACAAACAATGTTAACCCAAACATACACTACAGAAGCTTTACATTGTGTATATTCAACGCGGAACAATTAAACTAAACGAACTGAAGAATAATCATTCCAGTTTGTTCAGAACCATAATTTACACAATTTACAGAATGTTATAATTGTCAGCTGTATGGACACGGCTCCATGCATTGTCACGCAAAAAGTTCTTCTGCTAACTGCTCCGGCAGCCACAAAAATATTGAATGCAAAGAACCTGACGCGATGCGTTGCGCCAATTGCAGCGAACCACACAGATCATCCGATCCAAATTGCATTCGACGTAAACAATATCTGGAGATTCGTCGAAAACCCTCCTCTCATCAACGTCCAAACAACGGCAAATGCACACCACCTATATTACTCCCACAAAAACCTTTCGATTCATAAATTCTCTTTTAAATGAAGTATTAGCTAAGCTTCAAACCTGTATAACAAAAAGTGATCAAAACAATGTAATCACATCTCTTGCTATCAAATACATTTATTCAAATAATTATGGTACATAATTATCTGCAAATTATTACTTGGAATGCAAGAAGCATATCAAATAAAATATTAGAATTCTTTAATTATATTATTGATAAAAAAGTTGATATTGCTTTGGTTACGGAAACTCACTTAAATGAAAACAAACCCTCTTCTCACCCAAACTTTAATTGTTATCGTTTCGACAGGAGTAACACAACGGGAGGTGGCGTTGCTGTCGTCATACGGAAAAATAATGTACGTTAGGTACACCCAGGGTTACAACTGCGTTGTATTGAATCAATTGGCATAGAAATTAATATAGTCAGCAACTCTAAAGTAAGTATCTTTTCTGTTTATTTCCCAGGTGGAAATAGAAATATTGATAAGATGTTTCACTTTAAGAACGACTTGCAAAAAATATTTAGATATCGAGTTAAAGTTATCTATGGCGGAGATTTAAACTGTCGCCATCAATTGTGGAATTGTCTCCGGGCTAATTGCTGGGGTAACGAACTGTATTGAATATTAACGAAATGCACACAAACTTTTATTTACTATACCCTCCTGAATTTACTTACGTCCCTACATCTAAATCTAAAAGTCCTTCCACTCTAGACTTCTTTATGAGTAATATTTCAACGTACTGCTCCATGCCGTTCACCTATGACAATTTAGGTTCGGATCATCTTCCTGTCAGTATCAATTTGAATCTCTTATTTTAAGTCAATCGACCTACGTTATATTATAAATATTCCGCAACCAATGGGAACCATCTTGCTTCATTTATCAATACCAACTGCAATCAGAATAATGTTATTTCTTCGCCTGCAACTACGACTAACCAAATTGATTCAATGTGTATGCATTTTACTTCGTTATTAAACTGTGCTGCCGATTTCGCAATAGTTAAGTACCCTAGGAGAGATAGTAGTGCAATTCTACTTCCTAGTAATATTTTACTATTAATACGGCTGAGAAACTCAGAAAGAAGAAAATGGCTACGTTATCGCTATGACTGCTTTCTTCATAGCACGAAATGTTAAACAAAGCTATAGCTAAAGAAATTAATGAGTTCAAAAATAAGCGCTGGAATAACCTACTTTATAGCTTTGATAAATATAGTTAACCATTCTGGAAAGTTTCATAAATTATTAAAAAAAGAGGTTTGAGTATTCCACCTCGTACGGTTCAAAGCCAGCTTTATATTTCACCAAGCGATAAAGCCAATCTACTTGCCGAGACTTTCTCAAAAAATCACCTGATTACTGCCCATTTTAGTGATCCTGCCACTTCCACTGAAGTGTCTCATACAATTGACAGTTTCTTACAAGCAAACGTTGAATTATCGGATTTAAGTATACTTAATACTAATTAAGTGAGATATTGACTGGTCTGAGCACTGCAGATATCTCGGAATAATGATTGATAAGAAACAAAATTTTCAGAAACACATTTCTGTCACTGTAGATAAAATTAACAAATAAATTACATAAAATTTCTTTACCCCATTATAAATAGAAAATCGAAACTTAGTACTGACAATAAGCTTATTTTGTATAAGTCTGTCTTTCAATCTATTCTCCTGTACGGGGCTCCTGTTTGGTACGACTGCCCTAAAACTCACAAACTTTTACTTCAAATTTGCCAAAATAAAATCATTAAAATTATGCGTCATTTACCACGTTGTTATTCAACCCCCAGACTTCACAGCCAAAGCAATATCAATTTAACACAAAGATTCTATGATAATTGTTATATTTCAAATAATGAATTCATCAAATGCATATCATTGCCAAATTAAACGCTCAACAAGAAATAAATATGTTGATTAATATGTAAAATAAGTTAAATAAACATATTTGACATTGCAGTATTAGATTTTAAGAGTTAAATAAGGGTTTTTTTCTTGTAGCTTTTCCTTGAATTAATATCTAAATATTTTTGTTGTATCTCGCTGTCTCCACTCTTTATTAAAATCATAGTTGTAAAGGACAGTTGTCCTAAACCTCTAATTATAAATATTGTTACAAATGTAAACACTATTTGTGATGCTACTTAAATAAACAAATGAATGAAAAAAATGAATACTACCTTAAAATAAACATACATACATATTTAATGCTAAACGCACAGATATATATATATATATATATACATATATACATATATACTTAAAGTATTTACAGGGTATACACATAAGTACAAATGTGTATACGTATTTTTTTATTTTTTTTTTTACACATTTACAGCTTACAAAACTAGCTTAAAAACTTCTTAAAATGCGTAGGTCGGCCATAGGTTGCAGCTGAACTAATCCGCAAGACAGAGACCGACTGCGCCCCATAAGGGGATCTGTACTATCCTTTCCCTAACCAGGATCTGAAGGGTTCGATGGTGGAGTTCCCTCACTGCACAGCCACCAGAATTTTCGGTGTTGCATTGCAACATACCGAACATCTCGCCTTGATACCGCCGTACTGAACCGAATGAGACCCTCCTCAGCTCATTGTGCGACGGAACGGTTGTGGTTGAGTCACCCATCCACAGTTGAACGGGCGATGTGGAAGAGGAACGGTACATCATTTTCATTTTGTATCAGAAGGTGTTTGTCTAAATGGAGGAATGCTTCTGGGGGAACGAAGCCGTTATGACGTACCCTTTCGTGGTACTGAGGATTGGAGTAGTAAGCCCCAGAGATCAGGTTATTGGCCGAGTTCATCGCAAAATCAAAGTTCATCAAAGTTGGTATTCAACTTCCAGTCATCGCAACTCTCATGAATGAGTCGAAGCCACCCTGCGCGAGAGTAGTGATGTCCTCGGTCTTTTTACCTGATCTGTACACAATCAAGTCGTCGGCGAACGCAATTACGTGAGGAAGAGAACTTATCAGATCGCTCAAGAAGATGTTAAACAGGATCGGCGAATTAACGGCACCCTGTTGGAGACCATTATTTCCTTCAAATATACCTGCAGAGGTCACATTGCCATTCTTGACTACGATCCTTCTACTAGTAAGCATGTTACACAGTAGGTACAGCATTGGTTTACTAATGCGTAGCCCATTGAGCTTGTAAAAAAGTCCTTCTAACCATACGGTGTCGAACGCCTTCTCCAGGTCAATCAGGCAGGCAGCCGTACATTGTTTCTGGCTCTTCTTTCTTGTTTCCATTGGATATCCGACACAAGTTTAGACGCGGTATGAATAGTGTCATGCCCCGCTTTGAAACCGAATTGGTTATCCGGAATAATATGTTTGTCATTTGTTCAGAGATCTATTTATCACCTTCTCGAATACCTTGCTGATGTTCGGCACGCGACTAATTGACCGGAGGTTGCACGGATTCGAAGAATCTTTACCTCGTTTGGATATGGGTTGCACAATCGCAGTTTTTCAATGCTCCGGATAATGTGCATTATTCAGAGCATTGTTAAACAGGAAAGCGTACATATTAACCACATCTAGGGGGAGATGTCTTAGCTCAATGTTCGAGATCCCGTCGATTCCAACTGACTTTTTCTTCTTCAGTGATTCGAATATTGCTTGGAGCTCTGTCTTCGATATGAACGGGGGTGAACCCTTTCGTCGACGATGGCATTGTCTGCCATGTTATCGTCATTGAATACGACAAAGCCGATGTTCTCAGATCGCCATTGCATGTCTTCTCGAAGTTGCGAGTTGCTAGATTGTACGCAGTTCTCCAGGTCGTGGACGAACACTCTCATTCACCTTATACACTTCCTGAAAGACTGCGCCTAGTACCTCCATTTTTTCTTGCGGGTTTTCGACCACAAGGAAGTTACCGTCGAGTACGGCGTTATCCGGATCAATACCTGCTGTAGTCAGTATTTGTTCGGTGTCCGTCGTTCTGTGGAGCTTGAGACACGGAAGATTGCTATGCTTACTGCGAAAGATTTTATTTATTTGGTTATTGGATCTTACAGCCTGAATCTTATTGTTCCAATGAAAGGTACCAGAAATTCTGTAATTCTGGAAACTGCTCTCGTCATTTGTCTGGAGAAGTGTGTCCAGCGTGTCCTACTGTAATTGTAGGGATACGTTTGAACAAACTCTCCTAATTCCGCAATATCGTTGGGGATCTTGATGTCGGCACTGAGTCCGCAATGGTCACTGAGATACAGGAAAGTGTTCAAACAGTTTACCGTTTGTGAGTTTCTGTTTGGCAGCTGCAGTCTTGCGTCAAACAGCAGGATATCCAAGTAAGAACCGCTTCTGGGACAGGACGAGATCTCCGTTGCTTTCAAATCACGATTGACATCAATTTCAAAGCCATTTAATTCATAACGAATTTCATCAAAGACGAAGGCTATCCCGCTGTTTACAAGTACTGATTTTGCGATTGCACTACCATCAGATTTTGATACAGTACATTGCCTTTTTTGTATGGTTGTAGAAAAATACCATTGCCTCGTTTAATCTTTATTGCTTCCATCGCATCAGTATGTCGTTTGTTCTCTTCCAGTTGTTTCTTAATCTATCAATTAAATTATTCAGCAGTCCATACCCTTGAAAGGTGCGTTTTCGACTAAAGTGTCCCTGACAGTAATCAATCATAATATAGAACTTTATTGCTATGCAACTCGCTTGGAAATGATTTCCGCAGCTATAAGATGAGTACTTTTATATTGAATATTTCAGTAGTCAACATGAAATTCATCAAGCAAAGTGTAATAAAAGTCCAAAACTACGATAATAGCGTAGTTGAGGAAAAGAGAAAACATGGTGAATTCTTTCCAAATAGTATTCGCGGAATAATTGTGGGTCCATCAAATTGTGGCAAGACAAATGTTCTGTTATATAGATACTTGAAAGAACTAATTGATTAGATCAAAGGTATGGAGTACAATGAATTTTCAAATAATTGCGACATTATGCCCCCGTCGGAGGCAAAACGCAATTCGATATTTATCTTTGATTGACATGTGGCCTGTGATAAGCAAATATGATGCCATAATGATGTGGATAGCTTTTACCTGTTTCAATCATATACACACCATACTTTCCAGAACCGACCTGTTTAGAGAACCAACCTGTTTCCAGAACCGACCTGTTTGCAAAACCGACCTGTTTTCACAACCGACCTGTTTCCAGAACCAACCTGTTTCCAGAACCAACCTGTTTGCAAAACCGACCTGTTTCCAAACCCGACTTGTTTTCACAACCCCCAGCAACCAGATCTGTTTTTTTTTAACCGCTCTGACTTGTTTGTTTGCACTATGAATGAGAAACTGTTGAAAGATCTGATAAGAACGTAAAAGGATTTGCGGAAAAAGTATATGCTTCTTAAATCCGCGAAAATTACTACCAACGAAGAATTGGAAAACACTTTTAAGCCAATAGTTGAACCGTTAAGGGAAATCGTCCAGAATTCAGAGGAGGAAAAACAGAATAACATAATAAAGAAAAAGAAGGAGCCCTCAAGTCCCGAGTCGTTTAAAACAGATGAACCGTTTACCCCAAAGCCGCTGAAGAACAACCCAGATGCACAGTTTTCATTTAGAACCCCCACAAATTCCAATGAAAGTACCCCAATGAATCAATTCGAATCAGATCACGACAAAATCTATGGTCCGTATATGGATGACGAATCAAATTCGATGAAATTGGGTAGATCAACTTTTACCGATGATGATATAGGCTACAAATATAATCAGATAATCAAACCGCTTCTAAGACCAAAGAAAAGTGGAAGCGGTTACAAAAACAACATAATGTATTCTGAAAACCCTATTTATTATGTCTACTAGGATGATCCGAATGAACTAGTTATTCGTTTAAGACTCTTGATCGCGTCCGAAGCATCCGGCAACAATAATCTCCAGAATGAAATAAATTCAATTGTTTAGGAACTTCGCGAATCAAATATCATACACTGATAAGTCAGTACGATTTGAATCGTCATGGATACGTCACTTATATTCGGTGAAATACTACAGTTCCTCAAGAACCATCAGCACGCAATTCTAGAGGAGCACTATACAGAATTATTAAATTGTATTTCGTTTATGAGAACACTTGAGAATGTGAATTTCACCACATCTCATTATGGCTGCCACTTCATAAATTGCCCTTGGTCATCAAATCTTTGCAAAGAGGGTCCAGATACATGTGCTTGCTTTATGATTGCAAATAAACTGATTAGAATAAAGAAATTAATGTTACTGTACAAACGATTAGAACAATAAAGATATGCTTATGGTTTAAACTTCCACTGTTTGTTATTTTTTTAAAGGGAAGTATACTCAACTTGAAATTCGAAAACCGCAAAGTGTGTGGCACTCCAATATATTCGGCAGCAAAAGATAAGAACACGCACTTTTTTTGCACGATAAATTTGTATTATATCACGATCAAATTTTTAGCTTGTGGTGTTAACTTCCAATATTTGTTATTTTACTAAAGAGAAGTTTCGCATTTGCAATGGTACCCAAAAACTAGAGATTGGCTTGTGGTGTAAACTTCCGCTGTTTGTTATTTTCCTAAGGGAAAATATACGCAACTTGAAATTCGAAAACCGCAAAGTGTTTGGCACTCCAATATGTTCCGCAGCAAAAGATAAGAACACGAATTTTTTTGCCCGACAAATTTGTATAAAATGACGACCAAATTTTACTTCGACATCAGTCAGCTACAATATGGATACATCAGCAGTAAAGGCAGCCGCAATTGAGCTTAACGCTCTGAATGCAACCAAGCCGATAAAAGGCATTAAGAGCCTCCCGGAAAACAGGGAGTTCCCCATAATGGGGATCCGGAAAATAAGAACAAAGTACGGGCCAAGAATCATGCTGGATATTGGCGAATACAATGTAAGTCTCCTCTTTTTTTCATTATTTATTTTAATTGTTATATATACATATTTTTTTTCAGCTCTGCCTGCCGCAGCATTACCAAACAATGAGCGACAGAACAATAGAAACCATAGCAAACCACCTATATATGGTGAGTTACGTGGGGCTATGGGATCAGATGGCCATGGTGGACATCCGACCCGTATTGGACGATAATGGCGAACTAACGCCAAACATGTAAACATGTGAAAAAAAAAATAAAGATTGTTGAATGGAAAAATGAGTTTCTTTTTTTGTTGCGTCCGATTTTTCACAGTTTTGTCCCACTGTTCTTCTTTGGCTTTTTTTTAACAGAGTGTATAGTTCTTAAAATGAATGTTTAAGCAAACAAATTAAAAATAAATAAACTCTTTTTTTTGCCTCTTTTTCCCACAGTTCTGTTCCACATTTTTCAACGGGGTAGTTCTTCTTCTCACTCTTTTTTATGTTCGCGTCTTTTTTTCCACAGTTCTGGCTTCTCATTTCTAAATTCTCTGCTTGGTGTCCGTTTAAACCATTCGAAGGTCAAACGCTTTCTGCCAGATACAATGGACCTGACGTACATGACGACAATTACATAATGATATGTGCTACCTTGTCAGAGCTTAAGGAAGTACTAAAAAAGCTCAAACCGAAAAAAGCTACTGGTTATGATTTAATTACAGGAGAAATTCTTAAAGAGTTACCCAAGAAAGCCCTTCTTAAGTTACTCTACATAGTTAATGCCGCCCTTAGACTAGAATATGTCCCTAGTCAATGGAAAGGGGCAGAAGTTATAATGGTACTTAAACCCGGAAAACCACCAACGGATAAAAAGTCATACAGACCAATCTTAATTCTCCCGATAATGTCTAAGGTTTTTGAAGAAATTCTACTTAGACGTTTAAGTTTAATTGTGGAAGAAAAACAGCTTATTCCAAATCACCAATTTGGTTTTAGAAGTAAACACTCCACTATTGACCATCGTATAACTGATGTAGTAGAAAAGGCATCTGAACAAAAGCTCGTTTGTTCAGCCGCATTTCTTGATGTTTCCCAAGCCTTTGACAAAGTTTGGCACGAAAGCCTGAAATATAAACTTAACCGATCCCTACCGGGGAAACTTTCTAGTGTTCTATCTCTCTGATAGACTCTTCCGAGAAAAACACGGAAATGAATATTCGGTCTTTAAAAGTGTAAATGCTGGTGTACCGCAAGGGAGTGTTCTTGGCCCTCTGATATAGCTGCTGTATACGAGAGATTTAGCACAAGAAGAACACATTGTTCTAGGCAAATTTTCTGACGACACCGCCATTTTGGTAACAGCCAAACATGTAGAAGAGTCTACATCAAAATTACAACGTGCACTGGATCAGATACCCGAATGGATGAGCTTCTGGCGATTTGTCCCTAATGAAGTCAAATCTGTTCATATCAATTTTTCTTATAGGCACGTTGATAACTTGCAAGTCTTTCTAAATCGTTTCCAAATACCTTTCGGTAATGAAGCGAAATACCTAGGGATGACTCTTGAAGTAAAACTCAAGTGAAGAGAACACGTTAAAAAGAAACGTGCTAAGTATTGACAACAACTTGCTTGTATACAAGCAAATCCTAAAACCTGTTTGGACGTATGGCATACAACTTTGGGGTTGTACCAAAACAAGCAATATTAATATTACACAGACTTTTCAAAACATGGTGCTTAGAACTACTGTATATCAAAAACGACGATATCCACAGAGATCTAGAAATTTTACCAGTCCAAGACGAAATCAAAAAAAGCGCTTACAAACATAAGCGCCGCCTGGAAGAGCATACAAACTCTGCAGTTTATTCGATCCTTAAGGAAACTAACGTCTTGCGCCCACTTAAAAGGACAAACATTTGTTGATGACTTCCACCCACCAACGGAAAAAAAAAATTCAAATTCAATATTAAACTCTTTTGTGAATTCATCAAGAGCTCATCTGACGATGATGACTTGGAAATTGATTCCAAAAGTAGGCAGACCCAGATGGTAACCACTCACTGGTTGATGACATCAAGACAAAACTAGAAGAATTCCCGGAAAAGGACAGTGGATGGGCTTTACTTTCATTTACAAGAATCGAAGTAAATGTCAACAAGTATCAACCAATGAAGGGATCCATGCATTTCAAGCTACCAAGAAAACTATGTGATGAGTATTGCTTCAAATGGGCTGTTATTTCGGCTCTAGACGAAACAATAACCATGCACCCCCAAGAACATCATCATACGGAATATCGGATATAACAGCTAAGATAATTCTGATTTATAATGCGCCCGTTAATTTTGTTAATCTGGATTTTTACTAAAGATTATAGATGTGAAAATCTTTGAGAGCAACAATCCAAGCATTAGCGTCAATATATTTGGTTATGAAAACGACAACATCGTTGGACCATATTATCATACACAAGTGGAGAAGAGCAGTCATATTAACCTACTTTTCTTGAACAATGAAGCCGAAAATACCCATTACATATATGTACATTAAAAACATTTCTCGACTAATAAGAAACCAAATGACAAAAAATTGCATTCAAATACAAATTATGCAATGGATGTCTTGTAAATTTCACCACCCTTGAGAAATTGAATAAACATAAAAGTGACGCAAAATTAAAACAAGTATGCCAACGGGAAGAACAATAAAATCTATTTTGAACATTTCGAGAGAAAGTTGAAAGTACCATTCGCAATATACGCAGATTTTGAGTCAATCCTCAAACCAATTCATCAGTACGAAACTAATCCAGATAGATCACAGCAGATATTCAACTTCATATCCCATGTGCTTTCGGTTATTACATCAAGTGTTCATTCGACAACAAATATGATAAATACAGAACATTTTTTTATTAGTACAAACAAAAAAAAAAAACAAAAAATATCCATTTCTATTATTACTGTTTTATTGGGTGAAAACGCTCCGGATCGTTTCGTGGGAATGTTGGTGAACGACGTAAAATATTTGTGCACAGAAGTTATACAGAAACCACAACCAATGATTCCATTGACTGACTTGGAAACCTACTTTTTCAACTCTATGCCTGTTTGCAGTCTATGTAAGAATAGTTTTAAGTTAACCGATGTAAGAGTTAGGGATCATTGTCATTTGACTGGACAATATAGAGGACCTGCTCATCAAAAATGTAACGCACTTTTTCGTGTACCCAAATTTTTGCCCATATTATTGCATAATTTTTCTGGGTATGACTGTCATCTTTTTGTTAAAAGTCTTGCCAAAATTAATGGCCGTATTACAGTAATCCCGCAAACTAAAGAAAATTACATTTCACTCTCGAAACGCATATTTATAGACGAGCAAACACAGCAAACTGTAGAATTGAGGTTCTTGGATGGCGAACGAAATGATCATTCTACACGAAAATTAATTGATCATCCCAGTTTTCATAGCATATCGATTTTCTCAGCAGACCTGTGTGCAATTCAAATGAATCACGCAGAAGTCACTTTTAATAAACCCATTTATTTAGGCTTTCTTGTCTTGGAACTCTCAAAGTGGTTAATGGGTTAATGTATGACTTTCATTATGATTATATCAAAGATAAATTTAATGATTCTAGTTCAATTGAACTATATGGATACAAATTCATTCATTTATTCATTTAAGAGCGATGATTTCTATGCTGACATTTATAATGATATCATTAATCCCAGCCTTTCGAGATTTGATACCTCGGAGTATTCCGAAGGCAATCCTCATAATTTCCCCCTCACTAATGGTAAGGTACTGGGTATGTTCAAAGATGAAAACAAATCTAACAAAATGTTGGAGTTTATTGGACTACGAGCTAAAATGTATTCCTTCTCCACTGATACTAATAAAGAAGTGAAGAAAGCAAAGGCGATAAGAAAATCTGTAACAAACGCATTAAATATAAGAAACTATCATAAATGTTTAGTTAAGAAACAATATCTTTATAAATCAATGTCTATATTTAAATGCAAATTACATAACATATATACACAAAAAATAAAGAAGTTAGCCTTAATTTATGATGATACCAAAAGATATATATTAAGCGATGGAAGCAGCACCCTTGCATGGGGCATTATAAAAACATTTTTTTTTCTTTCTGGGTTCTTTTGTCTTTCAGATGCTTTAATTTTCTCAGGCGTTAACGTTTTGACATCACCAAATCACCAATAATCTGGATAGCGATTAGACTTTTACCTTGCTTTCGTATTTGGTAACACCTTTCCGTACATCGTCACCTCGCCTCCAAACACTTGCAATTTAACATGCTGAAATGGAACTTGAAATCTTATTTCACTTAATAATGATAATGATGATTTACCAGTCCGCATTCAAAATAATAAACAAGTAGCTCCATCATCTGGAGTAGCGTAAATTTCATAATTATCTCGAAAATTTTATTTCAGTCCATCCAACTTCGCATGTACAAAGTTTATCCGTTTCTCTTAGATTCTCACGAAAAAACATTCCTGCTCACTGCAAAGTTATTTTACTAACTAACCCAGCTGATACCAAAGTCGCCTGAATTTATATGGGTGGAAATGATTTTGCTTTCTTACTAATGTCACCATTCCTTTCTAATAGCTCTTTATAAAGTTTAGCTGAGGTATCTTCTTCCTTCTTATTTTTGTTTTAACTTCATAACTCTCATATATATTCTAGAGACGGGCGTTTTGATCATCAATATACGCACGCAATATTTTCTCATGATTTTCAATTTTTGGATCCATACCGCGAAGACATCTTTTATACGCCTCACTTATACATTTATCAACATAGCCCTTTGTACTGACATCATTGGCATCAGTTGGTTCTTTTACATTCTTCAAAGTCTTATGATCACCATCAAAGTATCCACTAAAGTGAAGTTTTAGTGCTCTTCCTTGTTCTATCTGTAAGGTTGCCCACATGTTGTCTACACACTGCTAAAGTATCAGAATGGATTTATTCTGAATGTCTATACTATCATCCAGGTACTCCTTGTTGACAGCCTTATGTAACCGCTTTGGCTGTCCAACATTACTCAAACATTTTCCATATCAAAATCACCCGTGGGCAATAGTTTAAACCCCTCCCCAGGAGGACCTTGCAGACCACCTTCTGAAGCTTGAACCCGATTGAAACTCCTTCCGATCTTGTCAACGCTCATCTTACGTATACCCAAATACTTGCTATCCACTATCTATTATTCACTGACCTACCACACAACAACTTCCACGAACGCTCAAAACACAACAACGCGCGTGCACCAAAACCACAACCCACTTACTGGTGCAGAACATACATACACCGCGTCACCCTTTCAAACAAACAACGTCGACATCAACCCACACATGGCACACGACAAAACACCAAAGAACTAGACCCGACGCACTAACAACTCACGTCGGCATCCCCAAACAAGCCATATACACCCTGCTCCAGAACATACATTAAGTAACATCAACGAACATAAACAACACACTTACTGATACAGAACATACATAAAGTAACGCAATGGCACGTGACACACATAAACAACACACTTACTGGTACAGAACATACATAAAATAACATAAACAACACTAAAATAACACAAACAACACTAAAATAACATAAACAACACAACCACTGCCTGGTCCAGAACATACATAAAATAACTACTCGAGACCATCACACACTTGCTCTTTGAGCAGTTGGAAGATCTCCTCCGCTTCGAGCGGTGCGGCAATCTTTAGTAATCTTGACTGAAGTTTTTCTCCTTTTGGTGTGAAGGAAAATAACTCCATCATCGAACGATTTATACATGTTTTAAGAGCTTCATGATGATCTACTGTCTTGCAGCTAATAGAGGACTTTTAAAATCCTCTGTTTTTTTTTAATGCTAAAATTACCACTACCTATGGCTCTCCTACATACCTTTGCAGTTTGTATCACGTCCGCCTTGTACAGGTTAATTGGTGGTACTTTTTCTGTCTTCTGTTGCTGTGGCTGTTGCTGGTGTACTGCTGGATGCTGTTGTTGCTGAGTCGCTGGATATTGCTGCTGTTGTTGCGTTGCTGCTTGCTGTTGTTGCTGGACTGTCTTCTTCTGCTTCTGCTTCTGCTGTTGTTGCTGAGCTGATGTTTTATGTTGCTGCTTTTGCTTATGTTGCTGAACTGCTGACTGTTGGTTTAGGTTCTTTTTTTTTGTTGCTACTTGCCGTTGTTGGTGCTGCACCTGCTTTTGCAGCTGACTCGTTTCGGGCAACTTTTGTTGTTGTTGCCCGAGTTGTAGAACAGCTTCCTCTTCCTCCTTCCTTCTCCTTTCGAGAGTTATTCTTCGAAGCTCTCTGATCTCTTGAAGGAGTTTGTCTGTCTCCTCTCTCAGATTAGAGATTTCAGATGTGCTTAGTGCGGATTATGGCCCCACTTCTTCTTCTTCTGTATCGGAGGGCTTTGATTCAAAGCTGTTGCTGCTTATAGCGAACCTCCCCTCCCCTACCGTCCTACACATATGAAAATGAATCATCTTCATCGGCTGCTGTCTCATTAGATGACGTAGCCTCCGCAATTTCTTCCTCCCTCTGGGTGCGTCAGGCGACGCGTTAGTGTTGCGTCTTTTCGCAGTTGTGGAGATGCGCTTTTTTCTTCTCCTTTTTGCTGTGCTTTCTTGGGGCACCGTTGGTTGGTGGCGTGACACTTCTGCCACCGGTTGAACATTTTCCCAGCCCGCTTCTAGGCGATCGGACTGCCCATTCGCATCCATGCCTTGGGCTCACGCTGTTAATCCAGAATTTATAATCTGAAGAAAAAAAATGCTTGCCCCCACTGAGTCTCGAACATAAGCCCCTTCGCAGCTGTTTGCTCTACTGCTTTGTCCATGTTCTTGTTGTGAATCGTAATTATTTAAATTAGACTATAACACTGTTGCTATTTTATTTAATTGCTTTTAAGAAGCCGAAACATATGCGCACTGTTCAATGGTTTGTGAACGACTGATTCGAAAATACGTTTTACACCACGCATGCAAAATTATCGGAAATAATTGTCAATTGCAGCGACGAGCGCGCCGACCCTGAAAGTGATATCAATAAGCCATTGAAAGTATTAGCGGATAGTCAGTCTTCGTTAAATGACCTCGTGAAATCGATGATAGATACGCCGCGACGTAACATAATGATTTCAAAGCAAGAGTCTTCTTCAAGACAGCCGGCAGTAAAACTACCCGAGTTCTCCGGTAAATTCGATGAGTGGGTGCGGTTTCGGGACATTTTAATGCAATGGTCACTTCGAAAGATAATTTGACCGGCGTTGAAAAGCTGGAGTACCTCCAAACGCGATTCAGAGGAGATGCTGCAGTCATAGTTAAACTTGTACCACTCAGCAACGAAAATTTCACCATCGCGTGGGATTTGTTAAAGTCCCACTACGATAACCCGCAGTTTACGATGATCGCGGATAACATTTTTGAGCAACCAGTGCTAAAACAAGGTTCTCTCGCGGCGATTAGAGCGTCTATTCAGTACAACGACTGAAAACGCTCTGAAGGCTTTCAATTTACACGTCGATTCGTGGAGTACCTTGCTGATTTACGTATTATAAAAGACATTAGACAGTGACAACAAAGTGTTATGGGTGCGTAAAATTAAAGGCATCGTTTCGGACTTCAGCGAATTTCTGAAAGATCGCATAAATGAGCTCGAAAGCCTGCAAGTGTCTTGAAACGGGCGCGTTACTTCCATTAATCGGTCCTCGCCTAAAGAATCTGAAAGGAGAGTGCTCAGCGCTACTGTACCATCGTGTGTTAAATGTAAACAAAGACATCTGCTAAACCAATGCTCGCAATTTCGGGATTTAGCAGTGCCTATTCGTTGTGAGTTCGTGAAAAATAATAATATCTGTCCAAATTGTCTTCGTTCAAAGCACATTGTAGACGAGTGTAAGTTTTCCTGTCGCAAGGCGTGTGGTTTAAAACATAATACTCTGCTTCATTCGGATACTCGTCGTTTATCGATTCCAAGCCATCCCTCCACCTCGAATGGTTCGCGCGGGCTCAATGTGAACTCGGCTCAGTTATATCGAAAGCGTTTTACATTGCTACCGACAGCAATAATGCACATAAAAAACGGAAGCAATAAATTTCAGCCGTGCAGGGCATTACTCGATTCAGGAGCTCAGGCTGCGTTAATATCCGAAGCATGTCTAAAGCGAAGTCACACCAAAATACCAATAGTCGGTTTGGGACAAGGTGTAAATAATTAGGGTACTCGCGGTCAAGTGAAGCTTGAAATTAAATCATCTATCGATAAAACTGTTAGCATTCCAGTTCAAGTCTTCGTTCTTTCCACTTTTACCAATGACTTGCCTACGACTCCGATTCCCTATGAAAACATTTCGTTCTTCAATCACCTGCCACTTGTAGATCCAGGGTGTCACCGTCCGAATAAAATGTTTGTGCTACTTGGTGCTGATATATTTTTTCGACATCCTCTCTGAGGGCAGAGTGGTCCACCAAAAACACACTTTTCGATTGGGTCATAGCCGGGAAGGTTTCGTCGACGGTGGAAGGTAACATAAGCGTGTACCATTCAACCATGGATCTTGACAGGCTCTTAAAGCAATTCTTTGAGCATGAAAACGTTCAGGGTGGAACTCAAACTAACAACGAGGTGAGTAAAACTATTGAGGACCACATTCGTTCTACGCATTTCGTCAATTCGGATGGAAGATTCGTAGTTCGCTTGCCATTTAACAAAACCCCGGTCGAGTTCGGTGACTCGCGCAGCGCCGCGTTGGAACTTCTTTACGCTATGGAGCGACGATTCGCTAAAAACACGAGACTTAAGAAAAATACGTGAATTTTATCCGTGAATACGAGCGTTTGGGCTACATGGCGCCGTTCCGCCACACGATTTTCATCGACCGTCATTTTATTTGCCCCATCATGCGGTAATTAAATCCAGATGTGCAACCACTAAGCTGAGGGTGGTTCTTAACGTATCATGCAAGTCCAGGAATGGTTCCTCATTGAACAATTACTTGCTTGTTGGTCCCGCTATACAAAACGACTTGTTTATGTGCACAGTGAAGTTTCGCAAGCATAAAATGTATCGGCAGGTTCTTGTTAACTCGGACGACTCTCACTTGCAAAGGATCGTATGGCGGGAGGAGGTCACAGAGAATCCGCGCGACTATGTGCTGCAAACCGTAACTTACGGAACGGCTTCCGCGTCATTTCTCGCCACAAGGGTGCTCAAGCAAATTGGCATCAACAATGCGTTGAACTTCACAAGGGCTTCAGAGAGCCTCATTAATTATTTCTACATTGATGACTTTACTTCTTCTTTCGAAAGCGTGGAAGACGCCTCCGTAAGTAGTTCTCCAATTCAACAAACTTCCTCGACACAATCGATGCCGAGCATCGGGAAATGGCAACCGAGATGTGGAGTTATGACACTGGGTCTCGGCATCGTTTCGGGCCGATATAGCTCGCATTTTCGATCCGTTAGGCTGGTTGTCGCCGGTCGTGGTGAAAATGAAAATATTCATAAAACGGCTTTGAATCAAGGGAGTCGACTGGGACGAGTTCATTCCCTCGGAATTCCATAAGGAGTGGTCGGACTTCCTATCAGACTTAAGCGCATTACAAACGTTGGGTATACTACGCTGGTTGCAGTTAAGCAGCAAGGATCTGGTCGAATTGCATGGTTTTGCGGACGCATCGGAGTCAGCCTACGCAGCCGCAGTATATCTTCGAGTTGTAGATGGCAACAATATTCGTATAAGCCTTATCTGTGCAAATACGCGAATTGCTCCAATTAAACCTGCCCTATCGATCCCGCAATTAGAATTATGTGGCACATTGTTGCTAACCAAGCTATTAAGTAATGTCAAGGATGCACTCGGGATTCATGATGTTGGTTGCGTCGCGTACTCCGATTAGACAACCGTATTACATTGGATTCAAGGATATCCTCGTCAGAGAAACGTCTTTGTAGACAATCGTATAGCTCAAATTGCTGCCCAGTTTCCGATATCTATATGGCATTATATCCGCTCTTCCGAAAATCCGCCGGATTGTGCAACTCGTGGTCTGATGCCAAGGTACTTACAAACATTAGATATCTGGTGGAACGGACCACCCTTCCTACACAACGCGTTAATTAGATTTTGTGAACTTCCTGGCCTTAAGCAATCCCCAGACAAATGCAAAAACTTAATCTGTTTATCTAATGCTGTGAGTGCTAGTGAACCGGATATTTGTTCAAGATTCTCAAACCTTTATAGACTTTATCGCGTTACCGCTCGGTGCATCTGCTTAGCTAAAAAGAAAAAAATCGTAGTGCCACCTTTCGTGTTCACTATCTATCACCTGTGGACATACACGCCGCCACTGGTAAAGCTTATACAAAAATATCAATTTCGAGACGAGATAAGGCGCTTATCGTCTGGCAAAGTAGTAATACTCGCATGTGAACCCCTTTATCGATGAAGAGGGCGCGGTTCGCGTAGGAGGCCGTCTTGAAAATGCTGAAATCCCATTTGAGACGAAACATCCGCTCATATTGGATAAAGATCATCATCTAACGTGGCTAATTGTTCGTGATTGCCACTTAAATAACATGCACACAGGAATGCGTCAAATGAAGTATCTTATTTCACTCAACTATTTTATTCTTGGCGTTCATCATATAATCAAGCGATATATTTTTCAATGCAAGACTTGTATACGAAAGCGCAGTACCTTACCAGCAGCAGATGGCTAGCCTCCCAAAGCAACGATTGGAACATGGAGTTACCTTCGGCAACACTGGCGTCGATTACGCCGGATCTTTTCTAGCTCGATCATGGAAGGGACGGGGTGCCAAGTATTATAAAGTTTACATCGCTCTATTTCTCTCTACTAAGGCCATGCTCCTCGAATTGGTGTCGGAACTCTCTTCATCAGCTCTCATTGCAACTTTGCTTTGCTTCGTTGCCCGCCGCGGCAAGTACCACACCATCTTTAGCGATAAAGGTACTAATTTTGTCGGGGCCAATCAATAACTTCGGGAATGGGCAAATCTGTTAAATTCGGAACAATTTCAAGACGACGTCTCATGTGAGCTGACTGCACGCGGAATTGCCTGGAGTTTTATACCTCCCCAAGGCCCGCACTTTGGTGGCCTGTGGGAGGCCGGTGTAAAGACCGTAAGATTCCATCTGAGAAGAGTTCTAGGGCAAGCCAATTTAACTTTCGAGGAGTTTTCGATAATACTTTGCCAGATCGAGGCATGCGCCAACTCTAGGCCACTCTGTTCCCGATTCGAAGGATGCACGGGCCCGTGAACGCCTACTCATTTCCTCATCGGGCGACCGCTTACGAGTGTGCATCTTTATCAAGATTTCTCGCAAAAATGGTCTCTGGACTACCTGACACAACTTCGAAAGCGCCCTAAATGGTTGAAGAGATGCGAACAAATTCAGCCTAACGATGTAGTGGTCCTGATGGAAGAAAATCAATTGCCGTGCCGATGGCTGTCCGGAAAAATTATAAAAATTATGCAACTGTTCTCACCGCCAAGGGTGAGATAAAACGGCCGATCTCGAAGCTGTGTCCATTATTGGCAGGTTCTAGTTCAAAGGATCTTTCAACGGCGGGAGTATGTTCGCCGCTTAAAGCAAACTTGTGGTTGTACCCTAATATTTTTTATTTGGGTACCATAATTGATCTTGACATCTAGAAACTGTCATTTTCTATTTCCTTGTTCTAGTTCTAGTCCAGTAAGGCAAACACACGCGTTTCATTGGCAATACCATTTTTTTTCTGGCATCATTTAGATTTCACAACTCAAACGGAAAGCGCAAACAGAATTTATTCGACATGTCTGTTTACCATTTCTTCATAAATATTTTAAGCATTACCTTTTCAATGTTTCCTCGAAATGTGTGCAATTTATATTTTTTTTTTTTATATTTTGTACATGAATTAAGATTAGTAACATATGTACAAAATAGTACAAAAAATAAAATATAAATACTGGCTAGTGGAGCACCGCAAAAGGCTACAAATACCAATTTTAATTGGATGCGACGCGAATTAGAGTTGAGCAAAAAAATGCAAACAAAGATTTGATCACAGTGATTTAAAAATCTCTTTCGCAGTCTGCAATCGACTTTGATTTAAACAGCGAAGCGTCTTCTGCATACGATAATAGTGGTAAAAGTTTGAGCTTCATACATGTGATTGAGGTAGGTCTGTAAATAAGAACGTAGTAGGGCAGTATCGTTATACACAGAATACAGAATACACATGAGCCTACCTTGACACACATGTTTTTTACATATAATGGTAGGGCAGCGATCAACCATAAATGAGTAATCGGAGTAGTGCCAAAGTGGATATTGAGGTTTCATGCGGTATGTAAGTTATAAGACATGAAAGACACCGTAGCTATAAGTCTTTGTTCTCCTTAACCCAATTTCAATTACCTTTCTCACCTTTAGCTTTTCCTGTACGTTCACCTCTAATATCACACTATCTGCACTTCCTCTCTACCCCAGAGCAAAGAACTAATTTTTACACTGTCAACACTTCCTCTGTACCCCAGAACAACGCACTCACTTTTGCACTGTCAACATTTCCTCGGTACACCAGCGCGATCGCCCATAGTTAATATAAGCATATTATTGTTAAGGTAGGTTAAGATCATTTTAAAAGGGAAAATAAGGTTGAGTCTTATAAGATCACTATAGGTGATAAGACGTTGTTTAATTGTCGTCCAACCTACTAACGCGATACCCACACTGTTTCGAAACAGAATAAATCGTTGCTAGTTCGATCCCGCAGCAAAATATCCCGACCGCGCTAAGCACAATTATCCCCACACGAAGGAGAAAAGTGTAAAAAGCTAGTTATCCCCATACGAAGGAGAAAAGTATGAAAAAAAAACAATTATTCCCATACGTAGGAGAAAAGTGTGAAAAAAGCTAACTATCCCCATACGAAGAAGGAAAGTGATTTAGAACTCAAAGTGCTTCAAGAATCAAGCAATAATTATGAAGGGAATTTTCATGTAAGTGAGGTGTTCCGCTTTAAATTGTTAAATATTTAGTGACATTTTTTTTTTACTTACATTTCCTTTTTTTTGGGAACTTCTTGATAATATGGACCAAGCCCAATTTCAGGCAGTGGTTACTGCTGCTCTACAGGCTGCGTTTCAACACAGTTACCAAGCTTTTGATAGGAAAGTAAATGATTTGAACAATAGAATTAATGCTTTGGAATCTCCCATAAAAGTAGAAGAATATAAGCCTGTAGATATAGTCGCCGTAAAAGTTTGTGACGAATCTCTTGACCTAGTAAGGTCCCTGCTTGAATTCGACGGAAATCAAACCCGTTATGTCTCTTGGAGGCAGGCCGCGTTTACTGCTTACAAATTATTTGAGGCTCACGATGGCAGTTCCAACTACTACCAAGCGGTGGCCATAATAAGAAATAAAATTGTTGGTTCTGTGGACCTTGTGTTGTCTTCATTTAACACCGTTCTTAACTTCAAAGCTATTATCTCACGTCTTGATTTCACTTATGCCGATAAACGTCCCGTCTATTTGATAGAGCAAGAAATGTCAACTTTACGACAAGGTAGAATGACAATTACTCAATTCTACGAAGCCGAAACTCACTCTTCTTATTAATAAAACTATTATGAAACATGAAGGCAATGCTAGCCTCATAAGTTCACCAAGCCATAAATGTAGGCAGGATGCGCTTACAGTTTTCATTTCTGGTCTAAACAGACCAATGTGCGACATATTATTTTCATCCAAACCTGGTGATATGCCTACATCGCTGGCACTCGCGGAAGCAAATCAGCCACGTTATGCCTTTGCTAATGCTTTTCCTAGCCGGAATGAGCAACTGACTCACTTCAATTCTCCACATTATAGAAGAAATCAGGATGACACATTTCGCCGTGCAACAACGCCCATGGAGGTTGATCCATCCTCTTCTCGTGGATCGACCCGGGTCAATACCGCGGGTTCAGCGAGAGCAAATAGGACTGAAACTCCTAATGCTCGGTCGATGAGCTATCGAAATGTCTCAACCCTAAAAGACTATCCAAGAAACAATATGCCAGAATTTAGATATGAAACGCAGAAAAGACTACGCGAATCCGATCGTTAGCCTATTTCGAAAGTGCAAAGAATAAATAACTTTAATCAAGCACCCATATCCTCTGAGTAGCATTCCTACGAAGGTCGATGCTATGATGAAGAGCAACACCAATCTTTTGCAACATCATACTGCAAAGACGACTTTATATCGGCTGAAGTGCATTTTTTAGGGGTAAATTCCTCCTGCCTTATATAAGCCGAACATTAGTAGGACTTTTAAAATTGTTAATGGTACGAGCAAAAATTATATTAAACCTCTTGATAACATTAAAGGTGTAAGCTTAGTAAATAACCCATTCCTTGTCAAATCAATACATGGAACAGATAAAATTACATCCAAATGCATAATGAACATTTTCGGTAAAAATATTCATTTCTTCTTACTTCTTAGTCTCAGTACTTTCGACGGTATCATAGGATTTGGCTTCCTGCAAGAAATTAATGCTCACCTTGATCTCAGAAAAGGAATGCTATTCTATAACAGTGGGGTAGAGAAATTATTATAGCTTTATAGTAAGGATGTGAATCACATTGTCTATGACAGTAAAGCCATACCTACAGGAATACAAAAACAGTTCTCATCAATGATGAACCGTCACATAAAAGGTTTTGCCGATCCAAATGAATCCTTGCCGTTCAACACCAATATTGTGGCAACTACTAGAACAAGAGATGATGAACCTACTTACTCCAAAGATTATCCTTATCCAATGGCAGCGAGTGATTTTGTTAAGGAGGAAATTTCTACTCTCCTCAAAGATGGAATTATAAGACCTTCACGGTCACCCTACAATAACCCAATGTGGGTGGTTGACAATAAAGGGACCGACAACTCAGGAAAACGAAAAATGCGTCTGGTTTTAGATTTTAAGAAGCTAAATGAAAAGACTATAAGCGACAAGTATCCGATTCCCGACATAACAACTATTCTTTCAAACTTGGGTCAATCATCCTTTTTCACAACGCTAGACTTGAAATCTGGATTTCACCAGATCATATTATCTGAACGTCTTAAGAACACACCCAGCGTTTTTCAGCGAGCCATAGGCGATGTTTTGAAGGAAGAAATAGGAAATATTTGTCAAATTTATATAGACGATATTATTATATTTTTCAAAACAAAAGAGGAACACTTTGAGCACATAAGTCCTACATAAACGTTTCCAAGCCAATATGCGCGTTTCTTCCGAAAAATCAAAATTCTTTAGAACAGAGGTCGAGTTTTTGGAATTTTTCGTAACAAATAAGGGTATAAAAACCTGTCCAGACAAGATAAAAGATATTGTCAATTACGAGGTTTCTAAAACTATTCGCAGCTTGCGGACATTTCTCGGCCTGTCAGGATTATAGGCGTACGAGACTATGCCCAGATTGTAAAACCCCTCACGAAATATTTACGGGGAGAGAACGGTAATTTGGGTGCGAGACAATCGAAGAATATAAATATTGAACTGGATGAGGAAGCTATAGATGCATTCAGGAAAATTAAAAATATTCTCGCTTCCGAGGATGTGCTTCTCTTGTACCCAGACTATAAAAAAACCTTTCGATATGACCACCGACGTACATTCACATGCCCTTGGAGCAGTACTTTCACAAAATAATAGGCCCATAACTGTGAAAACGGAAGGGAACTGCGCTACTAATGAGAGTGAGCTTCTAGCTATAGTTTGGTCATTGCAGAAACTCCAAAATTATCTATACGGTGTAAAAAAATTTAATATTTGCACATCACCAGCCACTAACGTTCGAAATATCTGATAAAAGTCCGAACACAAAAATGAAAAGGTGGATAGCGTTTATAGAGGAGTTTTCTCCGAATTTTTTTAAAATACAAACCAGGAAAGGAAAATTACGTTGCGGACGCCCTTTCCAGGCAATATTTAAATGACTTGGAGACGACATCCGATTCTGCAACTGTGCATAGCGAATAATCATTGACAAAGACTATTCCAGCGGTACAGACTCCAATAAACTGTTTCAGAAATCAATTAGCTGTAAATCAAGGGAAAGAACCTGATCAAGGAAAACTAAAATAATTCCCGAAATGAGAAAAATGCTCAAAGGAATCGTTTCTAACTGTAAAGTATGTATTGCGGCAAAATATAAGAGGCATCCACTAAGAGAAGAAATAATCAAAACAAAAAATTTAAACGACAGCTCTGAACTAAGACTGCTTGCCACAACTGAATACAATATAACAGGCCATTCGGTTACGAAGCGCGGGCCAATCGATATTATCCACTCGATACCCACCGCGTTAAGGAATGAAATGAAAAAAAAACTAAAACAAACACAGCTAATAAACTTAAACTATCATAATAAGAAAAGGTTCGAATATTCAAACCTGCAGATAAGGTATTTGTTCGCACTAACAAATGAATCGGAAATAAGTTTTCAAAACTCTTTGTCGAAAGGATTGTGCAAAAAGATTTAGGAACTGTGGTTATAATCGAAAATAGATAAACAACAATACAGCTTGGTGCAAGACATTTCCAGCGTACCAAATCAAGGAATTAACGTTGTCGAAGATGGTCTTATAATTATCAATTTGAAGAATCTGAACCACATCGCCACTATTAAACAATAGCTCAAAAGCTACCAAAGAAGCACAAGGAAAAAAATCAGAGCACCGATAAGACTTCCGTTAAAACTATGTATATCAATAAAGAAGCATTGGTACAAGATATTCTTCGAAATTTACGCAAAGCCGAAGACTGCTTAGTTTAATAGGGGGAGTAGTTATAAGACATTTAAGACACCGTAGCTATAAGTCATAGTTCTCCGTAACCCAATTCCAATTACCTTTCTCATCTTTAGCATTGCTTGGACATTCAGCTCCAATACCACACTATCAGCACTTCCTCTCTACCCCAGAGCAACGCACTCATTTTTACACAGTCACCACTTCCTCTGTACCCCAGAACAACGAATTAAAGGGTTGACTCTCCGGTTTATATTTTAAAAAACTTTATTAAAATCATTACCGTCGTTGATGACCGCCAAACTAAAAGTGAACATGGTATTGTATCTCATTCGAGATGACGATAAAATGCTAATTGTGCAAAAGTGTATCTCATCGATACTCAGAGTCACATTCGATATGACGATAAAATGCTTATCGTGCAAAATTACATCCGATAGATGTTTATGTCTGTCGGGAATGAAAAGTAATTTGATATTAATGTTAAAAATTGTCTCCCAAGCTTATGGCTTGGTTTGATGACTAATGCATGAAATGAGGATGTTAACTCCCTCCTTACTTCTGTAGTGATCGTCCCGATCGCTCATAAATCTTAATAGTGGTTTCTTGTCTGTCGGGAATGAAAAGTAATTTGATATTAATGTTAAAAATTGTCTCCCAAGCTTATGGCTTGGTTTGATGACTAATGCATGAAATGAGGATGTTAACTCCCTCCTTACTTCTGTAGTGATCGTCCCGATCGCTCACGAATCTTAATAGTGGTTTCTTGTCTGTCGGGAATGAAAAGTAATTGGATATTACTGTTAAAAATTGTCTCCCAAGCTTATGGCTTGGTTTGATGACTAATGCATGAAATGAGGATGTTAACTCCCTCCTTACTTCTGTAGTGATCGTCCCGATCGCTCATAAATCTTAATAGTGGTTTCTTGTAAGCATTTTTTCATCATCATCTCGAAAGCTTTTTTATTTTTACTTTGCTTATTTAACTTATAAATTTTTAATAGTTTCAATACTATAATAATGCTTATGATTAATGAAATGATTATTGTAATACCTCATAATATTGGGTTTTCTTTAATATATTTAATATAAGGTTTAACAAGATCTATATTTGTGAACTGTAATTATTCGTTATTTGATTCTAAATATTTTATGATATTAATTTCGAGTGGTACATTTTGTTTGATATGTGTTACAATTTTTGTTCTTTGATTTTCATATTGTTTGAAATTTATAGTTACATTGTTTTTAAAATGAATTAGATATGTACCTTTGTATACTTTCTTATTTATTGTGGTGTCTCCACTTACAAGAATTATGCCATCTTTAGTTATTTTTACGTCCGGATTGTTCTCTTTTATTTTGTGGCAGTTTGCTTTATTATTATTTAATAAATCCGTTAAACAGTTTGTTTCATTATTAACTCTACAATATATATTATTTAATTCTTACAATTTGCCATTTTATATTTTTCATCCAATAACACAACTTGATTTGGTAATTATAGTTTCCCATCGCCTACATTAATACTTTCTACAATAAACGTGATATTTATTTCTTTTACTAAAGGATATTCTATATTATTATTTATTTCTTTTTGTTGTACAATTTTAAAATCTGATGCATCTAAAACATCTGTTATTGAGATTGACATTGTTTCTGTTCGTAGAATTTTGTCGAGATCTTCCATATTTAAAATTCCTATGTTTAAGATGTCATTTTTAATTAAATTAATCGTTTTAATAATTTCCCTTAAATTTTCAATTAGTCTTAAAATGAGCGTGTCGTCTTTGTCAATACTGTTATCTTCACTAGATAGTTTTTGTATTGCGTTAAATATTTGTGAGTTTGTTTGGTACTGTTTGTTGTTAGATTCTTTTGTTTCAGTTCTTATTTTATCGTCATGGTCTAGACTTCCTGATATCCATTTCCATAATGTTCCGAGTTCATTTATTCTATGTTTAAATCTATATCTGATTTTAAATTGGTTAAGCAATTGATTTGCTGTCTCAATATTAGTTAAGGATTCTTTTGTTAATCTTATACATTTCCCTTTTATTTCTTCTAATATATCTTTATAATATGTTAAATTTATAACATGATAAATGTCTCCTGTATAGTCATATAGTGCAGCAGGTCCGTCCTCTATAAGAATGTATTCCTCTGTGCTATAATTTGTTATTTGCATTTGAGCAAATGTTGTGGCTAGTAATGCCAAAAATACTAGTATGACACTTTTAGTCATCCAATCCTGTTTTTGGTATCAATTATAAGTCTTCCCTTATATTCTTTCACAATTCTTTCCTTATACAAGGGTTTCAATTTTCCCTGTCTACGGGTTGATTTCTCATGAACTTTTTGTCCTGGTTTAAATTTAAGTTCTGTTTTTGGTATCAATTATAAGTCTTCCCTTATATTCTTTCACAATTCTTTCCTTATACAAGGGTTTCAATTTTCCCTGTCTACGGGTTGATTTCTCATGAACTTTTTGTCCTGGTTTAAATTTAAGTTCTGTCCTGTTTGTATTGAAATATGAAAGAGTCTTGTCTCGTCCATCTCTTAATACATCGGTCAAGGAAATCTATTTTTTCAAAATTATGAAAAACATCTATAGGTTCTAGATTTGTCACTGTGTGAATTGATTCATTGTATTTCTTTACTGGCATTATTTCTTTGGGTTCTGCTTGCATTTCTGATTTTGTAATGCGTGTGAGTTCTGTAATTGTACTATGAACTCTTTCTATCATTCCATTCGTTTTGCTATAATTTGGGGCAACTCTTTCGTGTTTAATACCTAATCTTTCTAATTCTTTTCTTTCTAAATTGTGCTGATGGAGTACAAAATGTTGTTACATTATGTCACCAATACTTCGACTTTTCCGAATGTTGGTATAGTTTCGATCAGTTTAATCTTTGCATCAATTGTACTTTCTATATGTCTTACTATAAGAAATTTTGAAAACGAGTCTATCATAGTTAAGAATTGATCGTTAACTACATAATAAATGTCAGCTTGTATTCGCTCCCTCCCTTTCTCCAGAATTGGAGTCTCTCCAATCTTATACCTAATTGGACGTCTATCGTACTTATTCTCTTTGCATACTGTGCAATTTTTTGCATAATCTATTAATTGTTTATAACACTCTGGCCAATACCATTTGTTTGAAATTTGTTTAAATTCCCTAGAATCACGGTGTGCTCTATCGTGTTCTTGTTTTATAATTGAAATTTGGGTATCTTTATCTGTGATGTCTTCTACTAAATTGGCAATGTAAGCAAATTGTGTTGTTGGGTATTCATGTAATAATTTGTCTTTTATTTTAAACAATAATTCTTCCGTTGAATGTATTGTATTAAGACCATTCTTAATAACTTCTTTTAATTTATTAAAAATACCGTCATCTATATAAATAACAGTATGTCGCCAGTATCCTGTATGTATTTGTGGTTGTTGGTCCGTATATATGCGGATGCCACTTGTTCCATAAAGATAGTTTCTCAAATTAAGTAGACTCCAGACAAAAGCTAACAGCTCTTTCTCATTTGTTGCATAGCAATGTTATTGGTTTATTATTCTGATGCTATGGCTGAGTTACTTGCGCCAGTTGTGAATTCAAACCCTTCTTCAAAATTTGGTTGGTTTAACACAATATTTTCTTCTAACTTATCTTTAAGTATTTGGAATGGCCTTCTTCCTTCTTTATCTAGTTCTGTCGATATTAGTTTGCTTTTTGCAATACTATTCTGCTTTTTTAAATACTTAGTTAAAGGCTTGCTGATCATAGCGTCATTTCTTATGAATTTACGATAATAACCGCTTAGTCCTAAAAATTACCTTAACTGCCTTAATGTCTTCGGTTCCGGGTATTCTTTAATTGTTTGAACTTTCTTTAGATCAGTTTTAATGCTATTGTAGGATATTACATATCCTAAAAATTCAACTTCTAACATGAAGCTGCTTACTTTCATGTTGGCTTCACTGAGTGCTTTTATTATGATTTCAATGTGTTCTAAATGTTTTTCTTCTGATTCAGAAAATATAATGACATCGTCAATATAAAAATGGCATAACTTACCGATGTAAGGTCTCAGAATGTCATCCATCGCCCTTTGAAATAAAGAAGGTGCATTCTTCAACGCGAATGGCATACGAAGAAATTCGTATTTTCCATTATTTACACTAAAAGCTGTTTTTTTCTATCTTCCCTTTTCATCATAATTTGATGGAAACCACTTTGCAGATCTAATGTCGTAGAGAATTTATATTTTCCTAAGTTGAATAGAATAACAGAAGTATCAGCCATTGGATTGGATTTGTTTTCGTAAAAGCGTTCAGCTTCTTGTAGTCTATGACTAATCTATGTTTTTTTGATCCATCTTTGTTTAGACCTTTTTTTATCAACTACCCACACTGGTGAATTGTATGCTGATCTACTCGGTGCTATAATAATATTTTCTAGCAGTTCATTAATTTCATTATTAACGAAGTTGCTGACAGCTTGAGGATATGGGTATGATTTCGACCATATTGCTTCATCGGCAGTTGTATCTTTACTTGCAACTATGTTCGTGTTATATGGCAGATAATTTAGTTTATCTGTAAAAATACTTTGAAATCAATTTAAAACAGATTTTAACTTCTCGATATGTTTGATCTGTACCCATGCAGATTTCCAAACTATTAACTAGTTTTTCATTGAATATTAAAGGTACAATCCCTTTATCATATTTCAATGTACTGTCGAGCATATTAATGTTTCCTTTAATCTTCCTTAGGATTCTCATTCCTATTATTCAATCATATTCTCTAAGTTCGTTTAATTCATAAGATTAATCTTTTATTCCTAATATATTTATCGCTCCTAACTCTACTAGTAGTGTTTAAGTTTTTGTTTGGAAATAATCCTGGTTTGACATAACTATAAGTTGCTCCAGTATCAATTAAAATATTAAAAATACGACCTGCCCTGGGATCTGTTCGCTTAATGGTGGGCAAGTCGTTCCTTATTCTAAAAAATTATCTTTTGTTTATTGGTAGTTGGTCGCTATTTGATCTGTATCTTTTAAAAAGGATTATTGTTATTATAACTCCATTATTAAAGTGTTGGTCCTTATGTTGGTTACTACTAGAAACTCCGTTTTCATTATTACCGTTATTATAGCTACTGTTTTGTGGTCTTTGTTGGTAATTACCACTTCTTAAATCCATTCTTTGTTGTGGTGGGAAAATATAATGACATCGTCAATATAAAAATGGCATAACTTTCCGATGTAAGGTCTCAGAATGTCATCCATCGCCCTTTGAAATAAAGAAGGTGCATTCTTCAACGCGAATGGCATACGAAGAAATTCGTATTTTCCATTATTTACACTAAAAGCTGTTTTTTTCTATCTTCCCTTTTCATCATAATTTGATGGAAACCACTTTGCAGATCTAATGTCGTAGAGAATTTATATTTTCCTAAGTTGAATAGAATAACAGAAGTATCAGCCATTGGATTGGATTTGTTTTCGTAAAAGCGTTCAGCTTCTTGTAGTCTATGACTAATCTATGTTTTTTTGATCCATCTTTGTTTAGACCTTTTTTTATCAACTACCCACACTGGTGAATTGTATGCTGATCTACTCGGTGCTATAATAATATTTTCTAGCAGTTCATTAATTTCATTATTAACGAAGTTGCTGACAGGTTGAGGATATGGGTATGATTTCGACCATATTGCTTCATCGGTAGTTGTATCTTTACTTGCAACTATGTTCGTGTTATATGGCAGATAATTTAGTTTATCTGTAAAAATACTTTGAAATCAATTTAAAACAGATTTTAACTTCTCGATATGTTTGATCTGTACCCATGCAGATTTCCAAACTATTAACTAGTTTTTCATTGAATATTAAAGGTACAATCCCTTTATCATATTTCAATGTACTGTCGAGCATATTAATTTTTCCTTTAATCTTCCTTAGGATTCTCATTCCTATTATTCAATCATATTCTCTAAGTTCGTTTAATTCATAAGATTAATCTTTTATTCCTAATATATTTATCGCTCCTAACTCTACTAGTAGTGTATAAGTTTTTGTTTGGAAATAATCCTGGTTTGACATAACTATAAGTTGCTCCAGTATCAATTAAAATATTAAAAATACGACCTGCCCTGGGATCTGTTCGCTTAATGGTGGGCAAGTCGTTCCTTATTCTAAAAAATTATCTTTTGTTTATTGGTAGTTGGTCGCTATTTGATCTGTATCTTTTAAAAAGGATTATTGTTATTATAACTCCATTATTAAAGTGTTGGTCCTTATGTTGGTTACTACTAGAAACTCCGTTTTCATTATTACCGTTATTATAGCTACTGTTTTGTGGTCTTTGTTGGTAATTACCACTTCTTAAATCCATTCTTTGTTGTGGTGGGGTAAACTTGTAATTTTGCTGTAATGAACTGTTTGCGGTCAGATAATCCATTCTCTGAGATTGATTAACTTCGATCTCTTGAGCTCTCGCTAACGCGTTCGGTAGATCGCCTGGGTTTAGAGCAAAAACTAAATTGCTCATGGGTTGGTGTAACCCGTTTATGAAAATTCTTAATGCATTTTCTCTAGCTACTTCTATAAGAACATTTGTCTCTGCCGTTCTAGGTCCGTAACTCAAAATAGTTTTGTTCATAATTAGCGTCAAAAGTTTACTCATTTTGTCATAAAATTCCTGCAGTGTTTGTCTGCCTTGTCTTATGTTATTCAATTCCGTTTGTAACATGTGTATAGATATTTTATCATTAAACGTCAAATCTAATATTGCATCTACGTTAAGAGGTGTGCCATGTGATGTTAAAACATAATTTTCTTTCCCTATAATTTTATTCCTTATTATATTTACAGCTGTGAAATAATTCCTACTTCCCTTACAATTATTGTACGCTTTCATACAATGTACTACTGAAGTTCTCCATCTCACATAGTTGTCTCCTTCAAATTGCAGTAAGCTTTTGGCTAGTTCTAAGCTTTCCCTAATAGTGTTATTTGGGTCAATTTGTACGTCGGTATGTGGGATTATGTTGTCTATAGTTGTCAGTCTACTAATTATGTCTGTCAGTTCGTCTACTCTGTTTTGTAGAGCTACTGTACTCCCTGCTACTGTACTTGAAATTAACGCATGCACTTGTTTTACTGTCATTGCCATTTTAATTTAAAAATATATTATATCAGTTCACAAATTTTGTTTTTATTAATAAATGTAATAATATGTACAGTATTTATATGTATGGGTATAATTTTTTTCTTACTTTATACGGATTGATTGTTGTTTTTCTTCCGCAACTTTAAAGATGTTTGGTTCGTCAATTCTGCTCGATGCTCGTGTCTATTTATTCTTATTTGTATCACTTTGGAAATTTTTTTTTACTTCAATTTTATCACTGTTGGATTTTTTTATTTCAAAATTATTATTATTTACTTTTTAACTGTCAGATTCCTTTATTTCCTCACTTTTTGGACTCCTTTTTTGTATTACAATTTATCCCTATCTAGTTTTTTTTCTTTTTTTTTACTAGAATTTTTGTATTCTTCCTTTTTTATCACTTTTGAATGTTTTCTTTAAGCCCGATTTCCTGTTCTATGAACATACTTCACGTAATCTGTTGGATATATTTATTCCCGTTTGCCTCTCACGGTTTTAAATTTGAGTAGGACTACTGTTAAGAAAATGTTTGATTTTTTTATATAAAAAAAACTTTCACTTAATACAGATTGTTTTAAACTTATGGTCTGTATTTTTCACTTGGTCATGGATCACTTCGCGAGAAGATACCTTTTCTTATTCTCTTCTTTGAATGCAATATTTTTTTTGTTGAACTATACAAATTTTTTTGGTTTCACTGATATTAAGCTTTGATCACTAAATTTTTAATTTTAGAAACAACTATATAAAAAAATAGAAGTGTCCCTGCTCGGGCCAATTAAAGGGTTGACTCTACGGTTTACATTTTAAAAAACTTTATTAAAATCATTACCGTCGTTGATGACCGCCAAACTAGGAGTGAACATGGTAGTGTATCTCATCGATACTCAAAGTCACATTCGAGATGACGATAAAATGCTTATAGTGCAAAAGTGTATCTCATCGATACTCAGAGTCACATTCGATATGACGATAAAATGCTTATCGTGCAAAATTACATCCGATAGATGTTTGTCTGTCGGGAATGAAAAGTAATTTGATATTACTGTTTAAAATTGTCTCCCAAACTTATGGCTTAAGTCTTTTCGCCATTTTTTTAGGAGTCTGAAAAGAGACAAAATAGGATGTGATTCCTAAGAGTATCAATGAATTTTGAATATTCAGCGGAAGAGTCACTACATGTGTAGACTTCTTCCCAGTACTCAAAGCATAAAATATTGTTAAAAGTTAAAAGATTACTTTTTTGTGGAATTTTTTTTACTGAGGTGGATTCAGACTTCTGCTGAAAACTCAATTTCCTCGCAGTCACCCGAATTCGGATCTGGAACCAATTTGCCAAGACCAGAGGTTATGGACTGGAGAGTTGCGAGAGATATATTCTCCAAAGGATGACTGAAATCTCAGGTTGTCTTGGGCTGGGATATATACCGGACCAGTGGAGAAGGGCAAAGGTAGTGTTTATTCCAAAGATGGGGAAGAAAGACCCAAATCTATACAAGTTTTAGACAACTACTTAAGAGGGGAAATACTCACTTTATTTCCTCTGCATTATTGTCAACACGCGTACAAAGCAGGCAGATCAACAGCACTATACCAAGTGACAGAAACTATCGGAAGTGCCCTTGAAGCGAAGTATAAGTGAAGTTATATGTGCGATTATTAATGCTCTGGACAAGAAGGAAGTAATCCGAACAGCTTCGAAATGGATGTATGAACTTCTGAGCACAAGAACAGCTGAGACGCATACTCCAGAAGGTATAATAAAAGTCAACACAAAAAAAGGATGTTGTGGTCAATAAAGTGTGTTTGTGACTTTAACATTACTGATCATAGTATGTTTGGACTGCTAATCCCAAAACGTTCAGGTGCAGAACATATAATTCTTCCTCAAAAAAATCAAAAGCCGATTTCAATGAATTATAACATGTTTTATGCTTTGAGTACTGGGAATAAGTCTACACATGTAGTGACTCTTCCGCCGAATATTCAAAATTCATTGATCATTAGGAATCACATCCTATTTTGTCTCTTTTCAGACTCCCAAAAAAATGGCGAAAAGACTTAAGCCCTGGATATCTTAAAAAAAAGTCACAGCTAAAAATCAATTCAGAGTTAAGTGCAAGATATATCCTAGTACTAAAAAGAAGATACAAAAAGTTATGTGTAATTATTACCGTACTCTACTCAATTCTGCAAAGAGGAAAAATGGCGAGTAGTCAATAGTATACTAAATAGATCATCTGTTTCCAAAAAACCTACTGTTTTACGTGTTGATAACTCTGAATTGTGTGGCAAAATGGCTATTGCTGATGCTTTTAACTGTTATATTTCATATATTGGTTACACTCTAAAACCGAGTTTTGTTCCTTCGACTTGCTGTTCTGGTCCTTCCATATGTGAACGTTCTGAGCCCGTGCATAGTAACAGTTTTGTTTTTCAGACTATTTCTCCTCTAGAAATCTTGACAATTATTGGTACCTTACCCAACACAACTTCTTACAGACCTGATGGTACATCAAATTCTGTTCTAAAAAAGATTGTATGTTTCTTAGTTGACGTATTGGCATTTATTTATCATCGTTGTGTTTTTGATGTGCTGATGTCATCTCTTTACCTAAGAAAGGTCACGCTACAGAAATCATTGGTCTATCTCAATTCTATCGGTTTTTAGCAAAATTTATGAAAAAGTTATGAAACCTAGAATAATGAGTTTTTTTCAGGAAAAAACTCACCAGCGCAGAAGTACGGTCCAATGATGCCACCAGCCCATAAACCGCACCAAACTGTGACTTTTTCTGGATGCATTGGTAGCTCTTGCAATGCTTCTGGCTGATATTCACTCCAAAATCGATATTTCTGTTTATTTACGTACCCATTGAGCCAAAAATGAGCCGCTTCAGTGGGTCGATTAAATTGACCATAAAATGGAAGAAGCGCGCGATGAACTTTCTTAACAGAGCATACATTTTGATAATAAAATTCAATAATTTGCAAGCGTTGCTCGTTTGTAAGACGATTCATGGTTAAATTATAGACCAAACTGAAGATGTTTGACAGTGAAACAAAACACGAAACGTGCGTCAGCTGTTTAAACCAGTGTTGCCAAAAAGATAATAGCTAAAAAAACACCCTGTATATGTTGTTAGATAATTATTTTTTAGATTTTAGTTTTTAAGCTCAGTTTAGTTTTATTTTAAGGTAGAATTTAAGTTAGTATATAGGTTTTACACAAACACGTTAGTTAAATTTTTTCTTGTAATACATTTTATTAAAAATTAATGTTGCTATTAAAAAGGGAATGTTGTTCGTTTAAGTCGAAAGACATAGTTTATGAATCAGTTAGAAGTAGTTAAAAATTGTTCGTCTAACTAGCTTAAAACTTTTTTCTGTCTAGACAATAAGTTGGTACAATGAATTAAAAAAAATGCATCTAGAAAAAAGGGATAAAGGGTACACCCTTTACACCAATAAAACAGGTCAAATAAGAACTTGCATTCTTGCTAAAAATGTTCTATAAGTAGAGGTGAGAAGCTATTTGAAAACATAGTAGATTCTAGTCTCTGTGTGTGTAATGTCGGCTCAGACCCAACTTTTTTAAACAAAATAAAGGAACTTCTGGACGTCACAATCGTGACAAACAGTCCAGAAATTATAGTAAATAAATGGTTGGTTTCTAAGGAAGTATCCTTTTCTGGACAAACAGTCCAGAAATTATAGTAAATAAATGGTTGGTATCAAAGGAAGTATCTTTTCCGGATCACAGGTACATCCATTTAAACAATAACTATAATACAGAAACCACAGGAAAGCTGACTGGTCAAGGTATAAAGAGACTCTTCAACGAAAATTGAGTCACAAAGCCTGCAACAAACCGATCTCTACACAATATATTTACCGATCGTTTCTCTGACTACGGCTTTTTTTGAGATCAGCGGTATCACCAATAACCTTGGTAGGCAGCTAGATCTTATTTTCTCATCAGATGCCCTCAATTCCCTACTCACCCTAAGTAAACACTTTCTGTCCACACCTGACCATTATCATCCCCCCTCTCGCCCTTGCCTTTTCTTTCGAACTTTACAATAATGCTGTTGATTCTGAAAAGCTTAAATCTTTCAACTTTTTTTAACTTGCGTAACGCTGACTTCGTTAAACTAAACGACCTAGTCAATAATATAAACTTCGATCTCTTTCTTAACGATATTATCCCCATCGATATCGCTCTAGAATTTTTCTACACAGCTATCTGCAAATCACTCTATCTTGATTACCTACATAAAATGCAAGCCAGTCGAATTACTGATTCTAAGCGCTTTTGCCAAATTATTAACGAAGATAAGGCACTGCTCACATGCGTACTCAGTAAGACCAATGCTCACCCTGCTAATTATCGGCGATGTCCTAAAGTCCAGGAGATCAGAAAAAGTATAGAAGCGATGCCAGTGCCCCGTGTTCCAGCTACCACAGTTACTCCGGCCGTCTTCTTCGCCCAAATGGCACTAGGGAGGCAACCGGATAGACAGTGCCCAATGTGGCCTCGGTCCCAGTGACCAGTCAACTTGTAACTGATCCGGGTATGATCGTATCATCGGTTTAACGGCAGCGCACGCAGCTAGTAACATTAAGATCCTAGCAGTGAATGTGAACTAAACTGAACCAGACCCACAAACTCTGGTACATGGATTACCACGTAGTTCGAAGGGACTGGCCCCAATCCCTGCAAGGGGGCGGGGTCGCCGTCTTAATCAAAAAGGGCATTTTGTCATTAAGTGATGTATAGTGCTAGAACTGTGTATCGCAGCATCCCTCTCCAGGTTGGAAAGCGGTTGTATGTGATCGCTGTCTACGCATCTGATAAGAAAGAATACAATTTTATTTCAGAGCTTGAAAGTGTTTTCACTAGCCTTCGACTGAGTCCGGAGGAAAACTATTATATCATTGCCTAGTAGTGAGTTCAAGCTAGATTTGCTTGCGACTGATAGGCCATCGTACCCCAGATCCGGGTCATATCTGCGTCTGTTGCTGATCGACAGAAACTAGACGTGGAAAGGCGCACACGGAATTGTCTAACTGCGGTGGAGTACGGGAGTGATCACTGCGGACTCTTAGCAGCTACTCAGCTCCCGAACGACGTGGAAGATCTGAAAGAGTATATCGGCGGAACCGTTATAATTATAATAAGACCCGATGGCCACGCTTCTCCAGGACTTTATCCACAGAACTACCTGCGAGTGGAATCAATCCTCCAACAAACCAAGAAGGTACCTCATACAAGTAGACGACATAATTCAACGTACCATTTATAAAACCACTACGAAAGTAATACAAGTTGAGGTATATCAAAATGCTACCATCGATGCACTTCGAAAGTAATACAAGTTGAGGTATATCAAAATGCTACCATCGATGCACTTCGTGTGCACAAAAGAAGTCTGCTGTCAAGACTCAAACTATTTCAGCAGCGGTTAACAGATCCACAAAAAGCGGAAGTCAGGGCATAAGCTTGCAATAGAATCCGGGCTGTACGATATAATAACACGTGATATAGAATGTCGACCTGGAGCACAGAACCTCGCTTAACCACTTCGGTCTCTTCAAAGCAAGATAAGGCAATAGCGATCTGGGAATCCTGGTTGCACCAGGTTCAGTTACGATAACATGGCAAATAATGATGTCGACAATGATGGACATCACATCTTGATTTCTCAAGAAGATCTCCAGGGCATTCGTAAGTCATTAGGAATCGATGGTATACCAAATTTTGTGCTCCGCCATCTTCCCCTCGAACCGGTGCAAATTTACACAACACTGTTCAAGAATGTACTGTGTAATGTTTATTACCCGGCACACTGAAAACCAGCTGTTGGGCAGCCAATCCCTTAGCAGGACAAAGACAAATATATCCTGCCAAATCTTCGGTCGATCAGTCTTGTTCATAGGATAAGCAAGGATTCGGGTCCTGAAACAATGGGTTGAGGAAAATAAAATCATACGCGACAACCAGTTCGGCTTCAGGGTAGTCGTTCACAGACCTTCACAGACCTTCTGCATCAGACGTGTTTCGACTTAGTGCGAATTCGGCAAGTACTTACTATAGTTAAAAACACAGCGAGTTGCAAGCCAATAGTGTGGCTCAGAGGAAGTGGTGCTAGACCGCGGAGATAGTGAACCCTGCGGTGTTGGTTCGAAAACCAGAAACGCAGTAGCCGTTTTTTTTTTTTTTTTTTTTTTCTGTAAAGGGAAAAAAAACGAATGCCATCGAAAGAGCGGCCCGCTCTCTTAAAAGCGGGCAAATGTGACGAAGCGGTGCCTGATACATCAGACCACCAGGCTGGCACATCAGGCCACCAGCCATAGCAGCCGGAGGAGAGAAAGAAACGAAGGAAGAAGCTTCATCCGCAACCTAATGTGGTGAAGCGCCGTTGCACTGTCGCCTCAGGCGACACGAAAGTTGCGGAAGAAGAAGCAACAACAACAGCAGCAGCTATAACAACAACAAAACCTGCAGCAGCAGCAGAAACAGGCTTAATCGCAGCTACAGCTGCGCTACGCAAAAAACCTCTGGACAACGTGCAGTACGAATCGGCAGAGGGTGAGGGGAGATTTTCCTACGGCGGTAGCGGAAACCCCTTCCGTGACCTTACATCATCCGAATCTTATGATGAAGAGGAGGGTGAGCGCGAAGAGCTGGTGAGGAAGCAGAGGGAGAGAGAGAAACTAGACGCCCACATCCTGGCACTTCAAACTAAGCTGAAGGCAAGGAAAGCGGCCAAGGAAACGCAACAGCAGCGACAACAACAACAGCAAAAAGAAAAGCAGCAACAACAGCAGCAACAACAGCACAAACAACAGCAGCAACAACAGCAGCAGCAACAACAACAGCAGCAACAACAACAGCAGCAACAACAAAAGCAGCAACAACAACAGCAACAGCAGCAGCAACAAGAACGCTTCCAACAGCTGACAAAGGGGCAACCACACCTGCCACGCGACAGCAACAACAACCAATGAAGCAGAAGCAGCAGCAATAGCAACAACAACGACATCCTCAGAAGCAGACGCAGCAGCAGCCAAGAAGGAGAGATGCCCGCCCATCATGAATTAATCTACTCGACGGTGTTTGCCGTGCCAAACGCATCATCGGTCTAATGGCGCAGCTAGTAACTTTAAGATCCTAGCAGTGAATGTGAATTCCCTGATTAGGACAGAACGCAAATTAACGCTCGGCAACCTTATGCAAACTCACAATCCAGACGTGCTGATGGCCAGCGAAACTAAGCTGAACCAGACGCGCACACTCTGGTACAAAAATTACCACGTAGTTCGAAGAGACCGTCCACAATCCTTGCGAGGGGGCGGGGTCGCTCTCTTAATCAAATAAGGCCTCTGTCATAAGGTCATGTATAGCAGTGAAGTGCGAAGATTTCAAGTGCTAGAAACGTGTATTGCACGCATTCCTCTTCAGGGTGGAAAGCGGTTATATGTGATCGCGATCTACGCAGCTGACAATCCTGCACTCAATCGCAACTTCATTTCAGAACTTGATACTCTTTTCACTAGCCTTCGACTGAGCTCGGAGGAAAATTACTATATCATTGCTGGGGATTTGAACTCCAAGCATAGAGAATGGGGCAATAGAGTGCATAACGACAGGGGGACCCCACTGTATAACTGGTTGGCAGAGCACAATATTGAGTTCAAGCTAGATTTGCTTGCAACTGATAGGCCATCGTACCCCAGATCCGGGTCCTATCTGGATCTGTTGCTGATCGAGAGACGACTGACGATACTAGACGTGGAAAGACGCACGCAGATCTATTTAACTGCGGTTGAGTACCAGAGTGAAGTATTCAGCTCCCGAACTAGGTGGAAGAACTGGAGGAATGTGTCCAGAGGAATCCTCATAATTTCGATAAGACCTGCTGGCCTCGCTTCTCCAGGACGTTATCCACAGAACTACATACGAGTGGGATCAATCTTCCATCAAACAGAAACCTGACGAACGAAGAGGTTGACAGGTACCTCATACAAATGAACGACGTAATAAAACGTACCATGGACAAGACTATTCCGAAGGTAGTACAAATCGATGACAGCAATGTTTATCGAAATGCTACCATCGACGCACTTCACGTGCACAAAAGTAGGCTGCTGTCAAGACTCAAACTCTTGCACAGGCGGTTTACAGATCCACAAAACGGGGAAGTCAGGGAATTGAAGTCGGAGATCAAGAACCTGCAACAGTTAATGCGTATGAACTATAGCTTGGCTATAAGCTTGCACTGGGGCAATAAAATCCGGGCTGTACGATCTAACAACCCGGGTATGTTGTAAATAAAATATTTCGGAGGAAAGATCAAAACGACATTCAGGCCGTTAGACTTCCCAGAACGACAAATAACGAACAATTACTGATTTCAGTTGGCATCGATCCAGATGGAGCAGTGCTAGACAACGATTTCTTCGTGGTTGAAGATCCCCAGGAGAAGGTGAAAGCAATTGGTGCCGTGTTTCAGCGAGTGTATACGGTCAACGAGGTTCGTAGGCCGAATCACGACCTGGTGCATAGAGCCTCGCTAAACCACTTCGAGCTCCGAAACGAGATAAGGCAATGGCGATCTGAGAATCCTGGTTTTACCAGGTTCAGTGACGATAACATGGCTGTATGAAATCACATCTGGATTTCTCAAGAAGATCTTCAGGGTATCTTTAACTCGCTGAAGAAGAAAAAGTTGGTGGGAATCCATGGTATACCAAATATTGTGCTTCGCTATCTGCTATTTACACAACACTGTGCAACAATGCGCTGAGTAATGCTTATTACCCAGCACACTGGAAAACAGCTGTGGTGCAACCAATCCCTAAACGGGATAAAGACAAATCTATCCCGACAAATCTTCGGTCGATCAGTCTTCTTCCTTGCATAAGCAAGGTTTTTGAAAAGATAGTCATACGAGTTCTAAAACAATGGGTTGAGGAAAATAAAATCATACCGGACAACCAGTTCGGATTCAGGGCGGGGCATGAAATATATACATGCCGCGTCCAAACTGGTATCCGACTTTCAGTGGAACAAAGACAAAAAGCAATGCGCTGGTGCTTGTCTGATTGACCTGGAGAAAGCGTTCGACACCGTTTGGTTAGAGGGCCTCTTCCTCAAGCTGGTCAGGCTCGGCATAAGCAAATCATTGCTATACATGATTTATGACATGATAATAGGTAGAAAGTTCGTCGTGAAAAGTGGCGACGTAACTTCTACCACGGTCTTTGACATCAAAAATGGTCTGCAACAGGGAGCGGTTGGTTCGCCGATCTTGTTCTCAATATTCACTGCAGAACTTATAGGTTCCATGCCGCATTTAATTGCGTACGCCGACGATCTAGTAGCGTACAGATCAGGTCTGAAGGTCGAAAATCAGCGATTTTGCGACGACTGGAAGTTAATTATCAACTTCCTGAAGTGCGAAACTATCCTTTTCAGGACCCCGCTGTACATGGCTGTACATATGATACGCTCACAAACTGGCGTAAGTTCGGCATAGTTGACCCGCAAGGACGGCCGTTAGATGTGAAAAGTGTAGTAAGGTATCTAGGCATTTGGTTGGACCAATATCTGTATTTTGACAAACATATAGATATTGCTCTGGCGAAAGCAAAAAGGCCTTTGCTATGGCAAGGGGGTTGTTTTACAGCAGCCAACTTGACACCAGAGTAAAGGTAATCTGCTACATGGCCCTCATCCGGCCAGTTATGGCTTACGGTTGTCCACTGTGGTTCAATGTGAGTCCTTCCCAGATGGAAAAGATGAGGTTGTTCGAGAGACAGTGTCTCGCAATTGTCTCCGGTTGTATCGTACACCCGAGTCTGAGTACAAGAAGTTCTATCCTAACGAGGTCCTGTACAACGATTCAAACTTGAACAGGATAGATAATTTTATTATTAAACTGATCAGAAGGCATATTGCACGAGCTATGACTTCTTCCAACAGTCTGATCTTTGGGGCTTACTCCCCCAATGTTATGTACCATGAGAGAGTGCGCCTCACCGGCTTTATTCCGCCTGAAGCGTTCCTCTATCTCGACACAATTGGCCTAATACAGGATCCACAAGTATGTCCTGTCATCTTCCACGTCGTACGCCGAACAGTGGACAGGCGACTCCAATCCAATAAATTATATATGTTAGGCATATACATAACATATACGCCCTGGTGCACCTGTCCGTAAAGTTACGGACATAGTTAAGATAGTTTTTTATGTTTTAATGTTAGGTTAAGCTAGTTTAAGGTAGGTTAAGACAGATAAATTAAGCCAAGTTTTTTTACCAGTTTTCTTGGCTAAACGAAAAAAAAAACAAACTGAAAAAAAAAAATAAAAAACATAGACTAATCAGAAAGGCAAACTTAAATGTATATCAAAATAGCTTAGAGTACCCGTATAGGGTCAGTAGGTTAGATGTAAGAACAATTGTTAAGATAGTTAAGCTAGTTTTAAGTATTTTTGTCTAGCACGTAAGTAAATGAATTAAAAATAAAACATAAATGAATTAAAAAAAAAAAATACATTTCCTACATAAAATGAAAGCCAGTCCAATTACTGATCCTAAGCGCTTTTGCCAGATTATTAAGGAAAATAGGGCACTGCTCACATGCGTACTCAGTATGACCAATGCGCACCCTGCTAATTATCGGCGATGTCCTAGAGTCCAGGAGATCAGAAAAAGCATAGAAGCGATGCCAGTGCCCCGTGTTCCAGCTACCACAGTTACTCCGGCCGTCTTCTTCGCCCAAATGGCACCAGGAAGGCAACCGGATAGACAGTGCCCAATGTGGCCTCGGTCCCAATGACCAGTCAACCTGTAACTGATGCGGGTATGATCGTATCATCGGTTTAATGGTTACGCACGCAGCTAGTAACATTAAGATCCTAGCAGTGAATGTAAACTAAACTGAACCAGACTCACAAACTCTGGTACATGAATTACCACGTAGTTCGAAGGGACTGGCCCCAATTCCTGCAAGGGGGCGGGGTCGCCGTCTTAATCAAAAAGGGCATTTGTCATTAAGTCATGTATAGTGCTAGAAATGTGTATCGCAGCATCCCTCTTCAGGTTGGAAAGCGGTTGTATGTGATAAGAACGCATCTGATAAAAAAGAACACAATCGCAATTTTATTTCAGAGCTTGAAAATGTTTTCACTAGATTTCGAGTGAGTTCGAAGGAAAACTATTATATCATTGCCTAGTAGTGAGTTCAAGCTAGATTTGCTTGCGATTGATAGGCCATCGTTTCCCAGAAGCGGGTCATATCTGCGTCTGTTGCTGATCGACAGAAACTAAACGTGGAGAGACGCACACGAAATTGTCTAACTGCGGTGGAGTACGGGAGTGATCACTGCGGACTCTTAGCAGCTACTCAGCTCCCGAACCCTTATAATTATAATAAGACCCGATGGCCACGCTTCTCCAAGACTTTATCCACAGAACTACCTGCGAGTGGAATCAATCCTCCAACAAACCAAGAAGGTACCTAAAAATAACCCAAACGAAAGTAATACAAGTTGATGAAAGCGAGGTATATCAAAATGCTACCATCGATGCACTTCGTGTGCACAAAAGAAGTCTGCTGACAAGACTCAAACTATTGCATCAGCGGCTTACAGATCCACAAAAAGCGGAAGGCAGGACATAAGCTTGCAATAGAATCCGGGCTGTACGATATAATAACACGTGTATGCTCCCACAAGTAAATAAAGTATTTCGGAGGAAAGATCAAAACGACTTTCAGGCCGTTAGACTTCCCAAGGCAACAAATAACGAACAATTACTGACTTCAGTTGGCATCGATCCAGAGTGCCATACAATGACTTCTTCGTGGTTGAAGATTCCTAGGGGAATGTGAAAGCAATTGGTGCAGCATTTTCAGCGAGTGTATACAAGTGTATAGAATGACGACCTGGAGCACAGAACCTCGCTAAGCCACTTCGGTCTCTTCAAAGCAAGATAAGGCAATAGCGATCTGGGAATCCTGGTTGCACCAGGTTCAGTGACGATAACACGGCAAATAATGATGTCGACAATGATGGACATCACATCTTGAAGAAGATCTCCAGGGCATTCATAAGTCATTAGGAATCGATGGTATACCAAATTTTGTGCTCCGCCATCTTCCCCTCGAACCGGTGCAAATTTACACAACACTGTTCTAGAATGTACTGTGTAATGTTTATTACCCGGCACACTGGAAAACAGCTGTCGGGCAACCAATCCCTTAGCAGGACAAAGACAAATATATCCTGCCAAATCTTCGGTCGATCAGTCTTCTTCATAGGATAAGCAAGGATTTTGAAAAGATAGTCATTCGAGTTCTGAAACAATGGGTTGAGGAAAATAAAATCATACGGGACAACCAGTTCGGCTTCAGGGCGCGGTATAAAGCGAAACATGCCGCGTCTAAACTGGTATCCGACATTCAGTGGAACAAAGACAAAAAACAATGCACGGGTGCCTGTCTGATTGACTTGGAGAAGGCGCTCGACACCATTTGGTTTGAAAGCCTCGTCCTCAAGCTGGTCAATCTCGGCATAAGTAAACCATTGCTGTATCTTGTTCCCAATATTCACTGCAGATCTTAGGTTCCATGCCGCACATAATTGCATGTGCAGACGATCTAGTAACGTGAAGATCAGTTCCGAAGTTCCAATTAATAAACAACTTCATGCAACGTGACCTCGAAAAACTCACAAGAAGTTCTATCCCAACGAGTTCATGTACAACGAGGCAAACTTGAACAGGATAGATAATTTTATTATTAAGCTGATCAGAAGGCATATTGCACGAGCTATGACTTCTTACAACAGTCTGATCTTTGGGGCTTACTACCCCAATGTTATGTACCATGAGAGAGTGCGCTTCACCGGCTTTATTCCTCCTGAAGCTCTATCTTGACAGAATCGGCATAATACAGGATCCAGAAGAATGTCCTGTCATCTTCCATGTCGTACGCCGAACAGAGGACAGGCGACTTCGATACGAACGGGATGTCGCTCGCAGTCACGAGGATCTCCTCTGGTTCAGTAGAGCGAAACAGGAGAGAGTCTGCTACGGATCAGAAATTTTGCTGGTGGTGGATAGTAGCCAACGTACATAGTTTCTAAAGACGTTTTTAAGAAAACAAAATAATTCTAAATTGTAAATCAACGAAAAAAAAAATCTAAAACAAAAAATGCAAAGACAATTATATATATATAAACCAAAAATCTGTACTGTTGCGGACATAGTTAAGATAGTTTATAAGTATTTATGTTAGGTTAAGTTAGTTTAAGATATGTTAGAATAGATAAATTAAGCCAAGTTTTTACCAATTTTCTTGGCCAAATAAAAATCTATGAAGACAGAAAAAAATATGGCCAGTAGGTTAGATGTAAGAACGAATGAGAAGTTAGTAAAATGAGTAAGAGTAAGTAAAATGAATTATAAAATAAAACAAAATTGAAAACGCAATTTCACGTAGATGTGCACAATGTACAAAATGTACACATGTATAAAATTTGGTTGTTCGAACATATTTACAATTTTACGTAGCTTACTGACAGAAAAAAATATTTTCAGGTCTGCTCACTTTTGAAAGTCAATAGTAAGGAAAAGGAAAGATAATAGGGATAAGCGCATAGTTTATCCATCTCTATTTTTCTTATAGACTGGTCTCTATCTCCCTGCTCACCCGACGAAACTGAACCGCAGTGACATAGGAATCACGTGAGTACGAGAAAATATCATAGCAGGTACATATTCAAATACATAGTCGTCGAATTTCGACAACTGGCGAGCCTAGTAAATATATAATGTGAATTCAAACTATTGTGTTATTTTTTTTATTTTGCACAGTGAAACCTACAGGGTGTCCGCTAGTTATAGTATACATTTTTTTTAATTTTTGAAAACACACTTTCTGGAAGCGGAAAAAAAGAGTTGTATAGTCTACTCACTTGAAATATGTGGTGATGTAATGTGGCAAATTTGTTTGCAATGCGCTTTTTCTCTGCTGCTATGAATGATCTGTCATTGCTTAGTTTTTCCTTTCTTCTTCGCACTTCTTTTACTTCCCCTTCAAGTGAAATAATTTGATCAAGCTTCCTTTTCCGACAGTTTTGAGCTGCTACCTTATTCTTTCCTCTTCGTCTTATATCCCGAATGAGAGATAGCTGGTTTTCTGTTAAGTCATACTTAGAAATTCGTTCGTTAAATTCATCCATTGGCAAATTTATTATATCTGCGACAGAAATGGGTACATTAAGATTTCTGGCACGTTTCTCATCACGTGTCAAATGCCCATCAGTCGAAATATATTTCGCATCTGAACTTTCCCCGTTTTGATTTTCAGGTGAACCGTTAAGTAGGGTGTAAGTATGATTATGTCTTATTAAATTCTCACAGCTTCTGTGTAGCACACATTTATGCCGCTCTGACTTTACAGTTGAGTGGTTGAACTTAGCATAATTTCTTTTTGGAAAGGGATGATGCATTTGTACCATGCATTCATTGTACATTGAATTTTCAACAATATTTTCAATTCTATCGTGTTCTGTATCAGTATTCGTTATCTGAAGGGTGGAT